>JACYFF010031957.1:102500614-102510999 GCA_017589665.1 Selenicereus undatus | reverse complement strand
ATTTTAATCCTTTTTTTTACGCATTAACTCATTAACTTCAATCGATGCTAAACGTGCTAAACTAACTTCGTTTTTAATTCTTTTTCATGCATCAAGTAATTAACTTGAATCGAGGCTAAACACGTTAAACTAACTTGCATGTAATATCTAATTTAGGTCATTCAACAAGCATTATACACAAACTGACGCAAGCCTAGGCTAACATGCATCATTAAACTGCTGAAAACGTTTTCGAAATTAATACTAATTTAGGAGGCGAGGAACACCCACCTCGGTCCTAGCTTAGGGCACACAGATTAGTTGGATTTAAAGCGAATTCGAACACCAATTGCTCAAAGTCTCCTCTGTCCTTCGCGCAATTCACGACCTAGCCCAAACCCAAAACCCTAACTCGCGATTTCTGAGGAATTTAGGCACAATTGAGATGGAATTAGGGTGAGAATCCAACTTATAGAAGAGTAGAGGTTCGAAACTCACCTAGCATGCTCCAAATGTACTGGGTGTTCGGTCGAATTTCGGTACGTGGCTGGTGATTCGAGGCTGCCCGGCTCTGTTCACGGCGAGGAGAGAAGAGAAGAGGGGGTGGTGGTGGTCAGAGGCTGAGTCGCCGCGCCCAGGGGACCGTCGTCGTCCCTCCCTAGTTTGCCGGTGACACACGTGGCGGTGGCCGGCCGGCCGGTTCTCCGGTTTTGCATGAGGAGGAAGGAGAAGCAGGGGAGAGAGAGAGATGTCGGGCTTAGGGGGGTCGCGACCGGGTAGAAGGAGGAAAGAAAAGGGGTTAGGCGAATTTACCAAAATGCCCCTCCTTTCTACCTTTCTTTTATTTTTGTTCTAGGCTGCTTAGGAATCGGTACTGCTAACTCAGTTCGTATCCCGAATTCTAAACCCGAATCGTTAACACTGCCTTCTATCAACTATTCATTCCCAAGTACGTCAAGCTTCGATTTTCATAGACCTCATAACTAATTCTAAGGTAACAACCTAATCGCATTCGAGAAACGACTAAATAAATCGAATAACGACTAAATTAAACTATCGATATAATTTAAAGACATAAATCGCACGAATTGACTTTAAAATCAATAATAGCAATAATAACCCCTGTTTATAAAATTATGGCTCCCATAAGCACATCGATAATCAATTAACTCATACAGTTACTAAAAATACGATTTTATAACGTAAAAAGGTAATACAGCTGGCTTAACGAAAAAACAAAAACGCATGTCTCACACTCTTTCTCCCTTAAAAGAATTTTGCCCTCGAAATTCTAAATCTAAGTTCGGCCTTTCCTAGAAAGCATGCACACAACTAGGATCTACCCGATAGGTTTTCAAAAGGTTTAATTTTGGAAACACTACTTTTAAATCGAAAGAAAATCGCTTATGGTTTCCAGTCTCCTCCTCGCCAATCCTCTTCAAGCATCTACTCACTCTATTTAGGCGCCGAGGGCAAATCGCATCGAAGAGGGGCAATTGAGTTGGCGTGGAAAACCATTTTGAGTTTGTTTTGAAAAATGAATAAAGATTTTCGATAATCTAGAATCAGTTCGCACGACAAGCACTAATTCTATGCATATGCATCTATAAGTGGGCATCTACATGCATGACAATCGAGACAATGACATCTTAAGGTCGTACACTAGCAGTCTCATTCTAAACATGAATTCGAGTCACCTTTGGGATCACAGTGGTTAATATGAAGAGTCCTATAACACATTAGAACAACAAAAGCGTCACATAGCACCTAAGCAATAAAAACATCATATTTCATCACATTGACAATGAAGGGACTTGGAGTAACCCTTGAATCCACATTTACATTTCATAGAGTCTACAACAGAGCACTAAAAATGAAGAATCATGAATAGCATGAACTAGCATAACATGTCAATAAGAACAACTTGAGAAGAGGATGCTACGACAAGAATACGTGGGTGCAAACAACGTGTCAGTGGTCATGTCATGCCGTATATTGAGAAGCTAAACCAAACTCGAGTCAAGCATGCATTGCACAAAAGTAAACAAAGGTGAAGATAGATACCCAAGGTCACCGCATCACGCATTAAGTGCATCTGTATATAGTTGTTCAAACCATATAATGAGATAATAGAACTTGTGGAGTGCAAGTAATGACTCAGAGATCGTACAAGCAATGGTTTGCATAGGTTAAGCCACTTAACCAATCTAGCCATTATGCAAGCAAAGTTCATGATAAGTAACTCCAATGAAGTGTATTTACTATACCATTCACTCATAAAACACACAACTGGACATCAATCAACTAGCAGGGGTTAGAACAACGATGTTATTGGTCTTATAGGTATGTGTTGAGGTCTTACGAGGTACACCTATCGCATAGGTGATCATATGGGTCTCACTGTAGGTCACTTATCTTAGTAGGGATCATTACTAGGTACAATTCCAAAGTCTGCTAGGTTCTTCCTCCCTTTCACTTTCTAGGTGTATCAGGGTTCGTTCGAGCCAAAACATCGTCACCCCATTCGTGAATCATAATCCATATAATAGAAAGCAAGTAATACACGGTTTAGGCAACAATGGCAAGGAAGAAGAACAGTAGGTACACTTACGCAATATTTATCCACATCCTACCGCTAGCACATAGTTTTTCAAGCATGCATGCGAAAGTATCTACTAATTTCACTTAAGCATTTCAAAATTCACAACCGCAAAGTACCACTTAGTAGGATTATCAATCATAGCAAACAATTTCCAATCTCCCCTTTCCTAACTCATTACGAAAGATTCTATCGACGTACACATCTTAGCACATACACATTTACAAGCAACATTTGCTAAACATAAGGGCGCGTATTAGTGAATCTAAACTACCTCATTGTCAGTAACGGAAACTAAATCCATCGGTGTAAGATAACCTTGGTTCGATAGTTAAAACGACATTAACATCTCAAAATTTTGAGTTTCAAAGGATGAAAAATAGCTTATCTATTTCGAATCTCTTTGTTTTTAATAAAAGGATGGTTAACTGCTTCTAGCTCTCTCTCTACCAACCTTAGAGTACGTCTGCTCATTCCATTATGGGGCCCGAGGAGCAAATCGTATTATAGGGGCAAAGATGAGCTTAGACTCAAGGCTTTCAAATCATATGTTCTTTAAACATTGAATTAAAATCACCAAGGCATATAAATGAAACAACCTTCGATTGAGTTAACACTTAACTCATCCACGACAATACGAGTCATCCGACCTATACCTTAGCAAATGGTCTCTCATCCAACCATTC
This sequence comes from Selenicereus undatus, assembly GCA_017589665.1. Lineage (NCBI taxonomy): Eukaryota > Viridiplantae > Streptophyta > Magnoliopsida > Caryophyllales > Cactaceae > Selenicereus > Selenicereus undatus. The sequence continues at coordinate 102,507,735 of JACYFF010031957.1, read as the reverse complement.
AGCTTACTCAAGCCACATCTAACTAGGGAAACGCGCTAACATTCACATAAAACTCACATTCGCACACAAGCCAGGCATGTATCACATCATTACCAACGCATTCCTAGGCAACTATATGAGATGCAAGACTCAGGTCGCGGCCTATGGTCGCAGAACCATGCTTTGATACCATCAATGCAACACCTCCAGCCTCTAGGGCGGGAAACATTACGTTTTCCTAACTTCTTACTTAAATTCTGAGACGAAACGGATAGAGTTTCCCTTGAAAACTGACTGTTTTCAGGCTAAACGCCTTACAATTAGTCCCTGTAAATCAACGAAAGCGTAAACATATAAAACATAGCTCAACGGCCACACGCCGGAGTTCATAACTTGACGAGCCACCCGCTCGGAGTACACCAAACAGAGTAGTTCAATAATACAAAAAAAGTAAAAGATACAACTCAACGTTTCACACAATCGGAGTATGCGGTTTACTTCCCAAAACACATAACTAACTTTGACCAAAAAGACATCTAGCCATACAGAGCGACTCATATAGCCATACAGAGCGACTCATAAACAATATGCATGACATGAACTTAGAATACTTGTTTACAATCATTCCAAACTAAGAACACATGACATGACTTCATTAAGCACGTAAGATCCCTTCAAATGGATCTAAACGACACCTGGCAAGCAAGAACAGGTTCCATCTTGACATAGCTGACTCAACATCTTCCTGTTATAAACAATACCTGGGGGAAAGGGGAAAGAGTAGTGGGATGAGCAACCACACGCTCAGTGAGTGTCCCCCAACCCCCTTAAAACCAAAACCGTTGCAGGCAATAGTATCTTTACTAATCACATATCACGTATCCATACTTTACAATCATAATAGGCATTCACAAAGTTCTTATAGAAATATCACTAACCATAAGCTTCACTTTACCCACTTAACATATTTCTAGGTGCATAAATGACCAAACTTCTTTACTAACAGGCAGTTAAACACTTAAGCAAGCAACGAGGCTAAACACATAACTTTGTTTCTCATAAACATTAATTCTTAGCGTTCTATTCGAACTATGCATGAAACCCTATTCACATGATGTGCACAAGATATATGCATTTCAAGTCTCAATCAAATCTCATTCATAGAGTATGCGTGAAATATGCTCATAAGACTTTCTTTTTCGTAAACGTATCTTACTTAGCATCTCATTCACAAGTTATACTTGGAACATGCACATAACACTTTTGATACTTTACTAAGATCTTATTCATATGATATGCGCAAGTCATGCATAGTAAACTTACTTTCTTTTCTTTGAAAACACTTGATTTGGCCTCTTGAGGCTCATAAAAACTCTTCTCTTAGCCCCTTGAGGCTCATTTTCTTTGAAAGAATCTCTTTCATCTTGGTCTCATAATGACCCTTAAAAACTTTCTTTCTGAAATACTTAAAAAGGCGAAACGCCGACTGCTTTTTTCATTTGATAAGAAACTACTATCGGCATAAGATCATCATAAAGTGCTAGTTGAGAGAGATCTACAATCAATCCCCTAAGCTCTTACTCCCGGGATGGCAACTAACTTTTGGACCTTAACCCTCGTCAGGGTCTCTAGGGACTACTCCCTAGGTGATAGGGATTCCCCTGTTCAAGCAGGTTCACTCCCTATCTATTGTCCCTAAGTACTTATCTTAGCCATTTAAACTAGTCTTAACGACTAATAATTTTGCTGCCTCTCACAGCGAAATCCTTTATCATGCAACTCACGCTTTTGTAAAACTCTTTAGGGATTCCCCCGTTCAAGCGAGTTTACTCCCAAAACTGTTTTTATTTAATTAAAATAGGCCATCATGCACTAATAGTTATGGCTACTATCATTTCAAAACATGAAATCTTTCTTTGAAAAACTCACCCTTATGCACATAATGTAATTTGAGCATTTAAGCACATATATCACATATATCACATTGGTAAGGGGGTCCACATGTATCACATTTAAGCACTTCATAATCAATTCAACACAATGAGCCACACATGGCCTCGCAATCCACACGATTGCGGTCAATTCACAACCCAAACTCCCTCCTCACAAGCACCGTACCACAAAAACCTCGAACCACTCATAGTTCTTCCTCAAACCATCGAACTACCATCTCGGTTTCAATTTCACAATCTTGCATCCTAATCATTATGATATACTGAAGAGCGATATGTAAACTTGCATAACTTACCAATGCTTAACTTGCCGAACCAACAAATAACAATTAGCAATGCGCCGCAACCAACGGTTAGAACCATACAAGCATAATACGAATCTAGGCATTCATATATTTCATCGAGGTCATTATTCGAATCTAAATAGGCCACTTAGACTTAATATGATTCAAGGCATTCGTTTATTCTGTCGAAGTTACAAATCCAACCTAATTAGGTCATTTAGGCATAAGTCCATTCAACGTGTTCGCTTCCTTTGAAGCTATCAATCGAGCATGAATTGACTACGCATACAATTATCGATTCTAAGCATCGATAGTTTATTACGTGGTTATTAACGAACACGGGTTAACTAGTTATACATATTTCAATCGTAAATGTTTATAGTTACTTCGAACTTAATAAACGATTATGAATTAACTAGACGTGCATACGTCGATTCTGAGCAATTATAATCCATTTCGAGGTTCATAAATGGTCATGGAATGACTAAACATTCATGTACATTGATTTTAGACACATACGATTCATTTCGAAGTTAGTTTTCAGGCATGATTCGACTTAAAACTTTGAGCTTGGATTAACTAATTAAGTTTGAATCTCAGCTAAACATGCGTACTTTACTTCGAATTAAAGCGTCCAGCTTGAATTAACTAAATTGATTCGAATCAAAGCTAAACAGATATATTTCGCTTCGAATTAACATTTCAGGCATACATTACCTAAATTGATTCGAATCGAAGCTAAACACGTTTATATAACTTCGAAATTAATTCTTTTAACATGTATTAGCTAATGCACTCGATTCGATACTAAACACATTCCATTAACTTCGACATTAGTTCATTTGCATGCATTGGTTAATTGACTCGAATGGAAGCTAAACACGTTAAAAGGGCTTCGATTTTAAATTTTTTTCATGTATTACCTAATTAACTTGAATCGAAGCTAAGCAAGTTAATATAACTCCAATTTTAATCCTTTTTTTTACGCATTAACTCATTAACTTCAATCGATGCTAAACGTGCTAAACTAACTTCGTTTTTAATTCTTTTTCATGCATCAAGTAATTAACTTGAATCGAGGCTAAACACGTTAAACTAACTTGCATGTAATATCTAATTTAGGTCATTCAACAAGCATTATACACAAACTGACGCAAGCCTAGGCTAACATGCATCATTAAACTGCTGAAAACGTTTTCGAAATTAATACTAATTTAGGAGGCGAGGAACACCCACCTCGGTCCTAGCTTAGGGCACACAGATTAGTTGGATTTAAAGCGAATTCGAACACCAATTGCTCAAAGTCTCCTCTGTCCTTCGCGCAATTCACGACCTAGCCCAAACCCAAAACCCTAACTCGCGATTTCTGAGGAATTTAGGCACAATTGAGATGGAATTAGGGTGAGAATCCAACTTATAGAAGAGTAGAGGTTCGAAACTCACCTAGCATGCTCCAAATGTACTGGGTGTTCGGTCGAATTTCGGTACGTGGCTGGTGATTCGAGGCTGCCCGGCTCTGTTCACGGCGAGGAGAGAAGAGAAGAGGGGGTGGTGGTGGTCAGAGGCTGAGTCGCCGCGCCCAGGGGACCGTCGTCGTCCCTCCCTAGTTTGCCGGTGACACACGTGGCGGTGGCCGGCCGGCCGGTTCTCCGGTTTTGCATGAGGAGGAAGGAGAAGCAGGGGAGAGAGAGAGATGTCGGGCTTAGGGGGGTCGCGACCGGGTAGAAGGAGGAAAGAAAAGGGGTTAGGCGAATTTACCAAAATGCCCCTCCTTTCTACCTTTCTTTTATTTTTGTTCTAGGCTGCTTAGGAATCGGTACTGCTAACTCAGTTCGTATCCCGAATTCTAAACCCGAATCGTTAACACTGCCTTCTATCAACTATTCATTCCCAAGTACGTCAAGCTTCGATTTTCATAGACCTCATAACTAATTCTAAGGTAACAACCTAATCGCATTCGAGAAACGACTAAATAAATCGAATAACGACTAAATTAAACTATCGATATAATTTAAAGACATAAATCGCACGAATTGACTTTAAAATCAATAATAGCAATAATAACCCCTGTTTATAAAATTATGGCTCCCATAAGCACATCGATAATCAATTAACTCATACAGTTACTAAAAATACGATTTTATAACGTAAAAAGGTAATACAGCTGGCTTAACGAAAAAACAAAAACGCATGTCTCACACTCTTTCTCCCTTAAAAGAATTTTGCCCTCGAAATTCTAAATCTAAGTTCGGCCTTTCCTAGAAAGCATGCACACAACTAGGATCTACCCGATAGGTTTTCAAAAGGTTTAATTTTGGAAACACTACTTTTAAATCGAAAGAAAATCGCTTATGGTTTCCAGTCTCCTCCTCGCCAATCCTCTTCAAGCATCTACTCACTCTATTTAGGCGCCGAGGGCAAATCGCATCGAAGAGGGGCAATTGAGTTGGCGTGGAAAACCATTTTGAGTTTGTTTTGAAAAATGAATAAAGATTTTCGATAATCTAGAATCAGTTCGCACGACAAGCACTAATTCTATGCATATGCATCTATAAGTGGGCATCTACATGCATGACAATCGAGACAATGACATCTTAAGGTCGTACACTAGCAGTCTCATTCTAAACATGAATTCGAGTCACCTTTGGGATCACAGTGGTTAATATGAAGAGTCCTATAACACATTAGAACAACAAAAGCGTCACATAGCACCTAAGCAATAAAAACATCATATTTCATCACATTGACAATGAAGGGACTTGGAGTAACCCTTGAATCCACATTTACATTTCATAGAGTCTACAACAGAGCACTAAAAATGAAGAATCATGAATAGCATGAACTAGCATAACATGTCAATAAGAACAACTTGAGAAGAGGATGCTACGACAAGAATACGTGGGTGCAAACAACGTGTCAGTGGTCATGTCATGCCGTATATTGAGAAGCTAAACCAAACTCGAGTCAAGCATGCATTGCACAAAAGTAAACAAAGGTGAAGATAGATACCCAAGGTCACCGCATCACGCATTAAGTGCATCTGTATATAGTTGTTCAAACCATATAATGAGATAATAGAACTTGTGGAGTGCAAGTAATGACTCAGAGATCGTACAAGCAATGGTTTGCATAGGTTAAGCCACTTAACCAATCTAGCCATTATGCAAGCAAAGTTCATGATAAGTAACTCCAATGAAGTGTATTTACTATACCATTCACTCATAAAACACACAACTGGACATCAATCAACTAGCAGGGGTTAGAACAACGATGTTATTGGTCTTATAGGTATGTGTTGAGGTCTTACGAGGTACACCTATCGCATAGGTGATCATATGGGTCTCACTGTAGGTCACTTATCTTAGTAGGGATCATTACTAGGTACAATTCCAAAGTCTGCTAGGTTCTTCCTCCCTTTCACTTTCTAGGTGTATCAGGGTTCGTTCGAGCCAAAACATCGTCACCCCATTCGTGAATCATAATCCATATAATAGAAAGCAAGTAATACACGGTTTAGGCAACAATGGCAAGGAAGAAGAACAGTAGGTACACTTACGCAATATTTATCCACATCCTACCGCTAGCACATAGTTTTTCAAGCATGCATGCGAAAGTATCTACTAATTTCACTTAAGCATTTCAAAATTCACAACCGCAAAGTACCACTTAGTAGGATTATCAATCATAGCAAACAATTTCCAATCTCCCCTTTCCTAACTCATTACGAAAGATTCTATCGACGTACACATCTTAGCACATACACATTTACAAGCAACATTTGCTAAACATAAGGGCGCGTATTAGTGAATCTAAACTACCTCATTGTCAGTAACGGAAACTAAATCCATCGGTGTAAGATAACCTTGGTTCGATAGTTAAAACGACATTAACATCTCAAAATTTTGAGTTTCAAAGGATGAAAAATAGCTTATCTATTTCGAATCTCTTTGTTTTTAATAAAAGGATGGTTAACTGCTTCTAGCTCTCTCTCTACCAACCTTAGAGTACGTCTGCTCATTCCATTATGGGGCCCGAGGAGCAAATCGTATTATAGGGGCAAAGATGAGCTTAGACTCAAGGCTTTCAAATCATATGTTCTTTAAACATTGAATTAAAATCACCAAGGCATATAAATGAAACAACCTTCGATTGAGTTAACACTTAACTCATCCACGACAATACGAGTCATCCGACCTATACCTTAGCAAATGGTCTCTCATCCAACCATTCAGCTTACTCAAGCCACATCTAACTAGGGAAACGCGCTAACATTCACATAAAACTCACATTCGCACACAAGCCAGGCATGTATCACATCATTACCAACGCATTCCTAGGCAACTATATGAGATGCAAGACTCAGGTCGCGGCCTATGGTCGCAGAACCATGCTTTGATACCATCAATGCAACACCTCCAGCCTCTAGGGCGGGAAACATTACGTTTTCCTAACTTCTTACTTAAATTCTGAGACGAAACGGATAGAGTTTCCCTTGAAAACTGACTGTTTTCAGGCTAAACGCCTTACAATTAGTCCCTGTAAATCAACGAAAGCGTAAACATATAAAACATAGCTCAACGGCCACACGCCGGAGTTCATAACTTGACGAGCCACCCGCTCGGAGTACACCAAACAGAGTAGTTCAATAATACAAAAAAAGTAAAAGATACAACTCAACGTTTCACACAATCGGAGTATGCGGTTTACTTCCCAAAACACATAACTAACTTTGACCAAAAAGACATCTAGCCATACAGAGCGACTCATATAGCCATACAGAGCGACTCATAAACAATATGCATGACATGAACTTAGAATACTTGTTTACAATCATTCCAAACTAAGAACACATGACATGACTTCATTAAGCACGTAAGATCCCTTCAAATGGATCTAAACGACACCT
>JACYFF010031957.1:102467952-102478918 GCA_017589665.1 Selenicereus undatus | reverse complement strand
CGCAAACTTTAATCCCAAGCAATACAATTTTTTTTTCAACAGTTCAAATAATTTTTCAACCCTGAACTTAGCTTGTTGGGCCCAAAAGGAAAGCTCCAAACCTTGGTAACTTTGTTGTTTTTCTAATTGCTCATTTTAGCACCTAATTTTAATTAGTAAAAAGCTACTTTTTGGTTTGAAAATTTCTAGCCACATGTAACTATTAATTGACCATTTTTACATACAATAATTTAGCAAAAATAGCAAGACCCAACTCTTCATTTTCTCTCTCTACCTCACGCCCCCTTTGCAGAAAACAGGGGCAACAACTGTTGCCCCTTGTGCCGCTACTTCTAGTGGGTTGCGATCACTTTTTCGACCACCTCCCAGCACTCTCGACTTCCCCTTGCTGTTAGTTATTATGCCTAACGACCAAAATCACTCGAAACAACCACCTCCTCCATCTAATTCAAGCCTAAAGGTAAAACCCTAACTTGATCTTGATATGTTTTTGGTTTTTAGGTTTGTTTTAGTTATGTTTTATGTTCTTGAGATCAAAATAGAGGTGATCATGTAAATTTTATTGATGTTGGGAATATTGATCATAGTGGGTTTGAGCTTGGAGCATGTTAAGGTTAGGGTTTTGTCATGATCAAGTGAGCTTAAGTCAAGTGATGAATTTGTATTGTTTTGTCTATGATTTTCTAATCTTTAGTCTTATTGATGGTTATGATGATGTTTTTGGTAATTTGGAATGATTTCAAGTGAGGATTTATGTGAAAAAAAGAGGAGAAAGCAAAAACAATGAGGGTTGGAAATGGTAGAAAATAGGGGTGACTTTGAGATTAAACTAGTAATGATCAACCTACTAAAATATTATGATTTTTGGTGGGTTGATAGGTCAGTGTGTTAGCTTTCAAATTCCTTTTGAATCGCCTTAATTCGAGTTCTGTGGAAAACGTTATGGCTATTTTGCTAGAACTGTGCAGGTTCAACTAAAACTGACACACTTGTGTTTTAGCCCCATTTGGGAACCCTATTGTGGGAATCATGTTTTGTGTTGCAAACAAAAATTTTTTAGAACTTCTTAAGCTTTGCATATTAGGGTTTTAGGTCTCCATTCGAGGTCAAGGGTGAAAGTTATGAATTTTTGAAGCGAACTAACCTGCTTCGGTGCAAATTGGGCTATTATTGCAATTTTTGTGTAGCATATACTTGGAGGAAAATTCTGAACAATTTATTCTAGATTTCCTATATTATTTTCGAATTTCTTATAAGAATTCATGAATTTTTGTTGAGTATTTTAAATTTGGTGATTTTTGAAAGTATTTTGAGTAATTGTGTAAAGAGCAATAATAAATATTGAATGAGATTGATCATGTACTCATTTTGTGTATTTTGGGCCAAGTAAGGTCATTTAAGGGTGGAATGAATATTCATGGAGTTTTTAGCCTGATTAATGAGAAAGAAGAAAGCAAGTATACAATTTAGGAGCTTGTTTGTGAGCTTTGAATCAATTATGGATTTTACAAAGAAAATACCAAGTTTAGTGGCTTAATAGCTTCTATTTGAGTTCAATGACTCATTGGCGTGGAATTCTATATTTAATGGACTTGTGAATAAAATATGGGAAGTGGGGAGAATTTTTGACTCAGAAACTATATTTATCAAACCAAGTTATTGCAGTTTATGCCATTTTGAACCAAGATATATCTCTCTTGGCCTCAAACCTCTATTACTTATTCAATTCATAATGTATCAAATGTATTTATCAAGTCAATCTAGTGTCCTCGCTGTTATCTTGAACCAAGCTATGTATTACCGAGTCTTAAACTCGTATCAGCAACCTATCTCAGAAAAGGCCAAAATGACTCCCATTTGTCACCATTAATGCTTTTTCCTTTGTGATATCATTTATCTCATTGTGGTATATTTTACTTTCATTTAGTTTATATCAGATTTAATTACTTTCATTAATTCAGTTTTGAAGTCATACTTAAATACCCAAGTTATGTATACCATTTAATTGCTCAATTTCTATTACACATACTTTTACTTATTCAATTATTTGAGTATGGATCATTTACTGACTACACATACCTATAATGATATTTATGAAATAGAGTCGATGCCTAGTTATCGCTCCTCGTTATGTATAAGTGTTGTCAAGTCAGAACATATTTATCAAGTCAGATGACATTTTTTTTAAAGACTAAAGGTACGTCCATTGCCTGTATCTTCAGAAAGCAGAACATGTTTATCAAGTCACACCTCTTAATGAGTTTATCAATGAATCAGTTTATACAGTGATATTCCATTTAACTTGAGACCCTGTCAGTTATCATCTATAGGGTGTCAGCCCAGCATTTACCCGCGCGGCTTCAGGCCAACCCTTGATTGGATTGGCAAGGTTACACCTATGTATATATCATATCATTGCAAGGCGTTCACATCCAGACAATAATGCACAATTAAATTTCATATTACTTTCATTTTTATTGTTATTGTGAACTAAATGAATTGCAAAGGCGAGTACCCACCAACAATGTTTCTACGCTTATTTTACAATACAGGAATGCATGTACTGAGTTTTAGCTCACATTTTCGAATTGTTTTCATATTTTCGGTAATGAAGTATCACATGTTTCTCCATTTAGCAAGCTCTTTTGGAAGTCATTAGATGCTCACAATGGATTCAGCATAGCATAAATGTTGGGATCGGGCTCAGTGTCAAGTTGGGTCTATATTCAATACACTTGTGTACTGTGAACTGCGAGTTTGCACATGGTATGATTAAATCAATTGTATTGAAGTTGAACTATTCTTGACTTTAGCCTTGGAGTGTTTCAGTTTAATAGATATTGTGATTTGAATATGAGTTGCAACATTAAATGGTTTCAGTAAGCCTTATCCTTATCAGGACGGCGGTAGCGCCTTCTATCATTAAGTCTTTTGGCTGTAGTTTTTCATAAATCATGTCATTAGCATTTTGGGGGCGTTATAGATTTGGTATCAGAGCCAAGGTTTTAAGAGCCACTATGAGCTATCAAGTGTTTGTGAGGTAGCTATCAAGGTATGTATGAGTTATGTTGGACCAGTTAAATGAGCTCTTGACTATAAGTCCATATGCATGGGCATATAAGGAGGAACCATTTTCATTTGGGTGACCCAATCATTTGGTAATATCCTGAGATCCGAGCATTAGCAAGGTGAAGTGTGGAACCATTTGGATCACCTGTTAGTGAGGCATGCTCTCATTTATTTAGGACTTGTATTGTATGTTTCATTTCTCTCATTTGTTTAAAATTTTGCAATCATGCACTCCGGGGGTGTGACCCATTGAGTTATGAACTCTAGTGTATGGCTGTTGAACTATTGAAATGTTCCTCTCCATTTTAGGTATCTATTGTAAGGTTTTAAACTCGGTTTTAGTCAATTTTTAGGTTGAACTTTGTCCGTGTTACCGCAGGATTTAAGAATTTTATTAAGGTATGTTAATATACCTGATCTTGGGTACATTGATGGTTGAAACCCGATGTAGGGATGCCATTTACAACATCTTAAGGGATTAATACAGTGTCAAGTTACAGTGTCAAGTTAGATGTAAACCTCTACATAAGGAAATGCTTTGTGGGGCAATATCTTTGAGGTGAACCAGTATGAGATGAACATTACAATGAGTGGTTATGTCTGGTGATAATAGTTAGTAGCTTATGGTGTGCTACTTGACACTATATGAGTGGTACGAGTAAGATTAAGCTGTCATTCTTGACATTAGGACCTTACATCAGCAATGCTCCCATTACTTCCTATCATTAAGCCCTAATTACCTTGAATTGTTCAGAGGCATCATTTCTTTGCCACTAACACTCTCGTGATTTGTAATGGAGAGTTTATGGAAAATCTCATATGTGGTCTATGGGGAGTTCTTTAAACACATCTGAGCAACCTTTCTTATAGGCGATTCAAACCCTGACAATCCCAATCGTTTAATTCTCTATTTCTATAATGGAACCAATAATGACCCCGGTGTGCATTATTTTGTGATTTACAGTTCTTCCTAAGCATATTTGATCCATTCTACTTAGGGTTCAGTCACCACTATGTTCATATTTTTACTGTCACCTAATTTAACTCCTTGCTTCTACTGGGCACTATTCATTTATTGTTTGCAAAGCCTTTAGTTGCTTCAGACCCACTCATTGAGCACCTTTTCAGTAGTTAAATGTATCCATATTGTTCGTGTTTGTATAGCACCGTAACGTCATGTTAGCATACCACTTTATGGCCGCGACTGCATGTCGTTACTCAAGTTATTTTGGCAAACCTTTCTTTACTACTACAATCTATGTTATTAATGATAAACAATGATTTATGCTATTTCCATCTGCCAACAGTTTTGGAGTTTATATACCTACCCAAGACTTCCATTTACTACAGAATGTGTTATTGATGGATGTCATCATGTTCAGTCATAAGGCTGACTCCTTCATCTTGACGAATTGGCCTTTCAAACACCAGATGAATAAAATTTTCCTTCTGGTGTTGTTGACCCTCATCTTCGTCCTCTCATTCATTCAGCTTACATGTCAGTCCTTTATAACCAATAAAGAAATATCTTTGTAAGAGTTCATGGTGTGGTTACATCTCTTTACATTTTAGATTGCCCCCCTATCATTTCAATTTATTGAGACCAGTAGGCAGTTAAATGTGTTATCTTTTATAAATATGTCTCTATTGGTATTGCTAGAGCCATATTCATTGGGCATTCAATCCAGTTTCATTGGCAGACCTTGTTATCATTATGGGGATGAACTGATTGTGTACTTATAGAAGATAACTTGTAAAGATCTTATGGTTAGCTTGAGAAATGAGGAAAGACTAGACGTGTGTTTCTATGGACCGATGGAAGAAAAACCCTATTTCCGCCCTAATTACACTGTGCAAGCAAGTGAGTTATCATGTCAGTAATACATTGAATATTAGTGATATGCCAACCACACTCGGTATATCCATATCCATAATTATAGTTTGTGAATTTAGAGATGTATTATCTGAGGACTTTCAAGACTGTTCTCTCCCAAGAAACATTAATTTTCATATCAACATAGTTCTAGGTGCTCAATCCATTTTCAGAGCCCCTATCATATGACCCCTAGTAGAGTTCAAAGAACTAAAAATTTAGTAAGGTGAGTTGTTACAGAAGGGAGTTATTTGACCAAGTGTGTCACCGTGGGAAACCCTAATTTTATATGTGTAAAGACGGAAGGCAGAACCTTATGGTTGTGTACTGTGTGCAGCCAGTTGAACAAGATCACTATCAAACACAAGTGTTCTATACCTTGAATATATGAATTATGGGATTAACTACCAATAACAGCAGTCCTTTCCAGGAATGATTTGAGGTTCGGGTATCACGCCTAAACCATGCAACCAAAGTTTATCTTTTGCAAAAATGTCCTTTTATAGTAATTCTTGTAGTTGTTTACTTGTCTCATCTTCAAAACTTGATACTATCCAATTTTAATCTCCCCTGCATTGCAACCCGATATTTCCTATTAGCATTATCTTTCATGTCTTTGCAAACCCATTGTTAAATGTCCAATACATTTTGTTCGACTTTATATGGTTGTCAACATTCTAGTGCTCTCGACCTTCACCATCTTTATTTCATGATCATGAGTTGTAGTTCATTTCGCTGGGAGCCGATTCACACACCTGCCTTACATCTGATTTATTCATAATGATAAGTTCGTATAACTTGTTCTGAATTCATAATGTAATTCAACTCTCATTCTTTTGGGTGATTGCAATTGTCATAATTCCCTTACTCTCTTTATTTTGAAATTTAACTCCCACACATATATCTTACATTCTGATAAATAAACTTCCGCATTCTCCCTTTAATCTTATTGTTGTACTCGAATTGGCTTCATATGAGCAAAGGCATGTTCCTATTATAGCTTGCTCAATCTATTTATCTATCCATTGGCACTTTGCTCGTCCAATCCATTTATCTATCCATTACACTTTGCTTGTCCAATATAACTGTCTATCTATTACACTTTGCTTATCCAATCTATCTATCTATTTATTGCACATTGCTTGTCCCATCATCTATTGCACTTATCTTGTTGCTTATGGCTATAAAGTCACCTAGCTGAAGCTCAATTGCTTGTCATCTTGTTTCCAATTCATCAGTTAAACCCAAGTATAACCGGGCCATCTTTCTCCTTGGCTAATTATTTATTGGACCCTTTATGATCCATATTTATAAATGACAATTCTTCTGGCATTATATTTCAGAATTCATGATACACTTATGGTTATCTTTATTGTAACCTCCCCATGTTAATCTCTCCTTTATAAATCTTTTCTAGTCTCATTGTTTATTTCTTTTGTTCCTAATGACTCACATGACTACCAATTCCATCATTTTCATCTCTGACCATGTTTATTCTAGTGTCTAATTCGGACTTAGAGTAGATCTTAGACTCGTCTAATGAGGGAAGATCATGTGGTGTGTTAAGAACATCAGATGAGGACTTTTTCATGAGGGCATAATCTCAAACAATGTCTAGCAGTACTATAGTAAGCTAGAAGAAGCATCGACAATAATGAGACAGTTCAACTACATGTCAAGGTGACACAAGGACTACACAAGAGTCATATAGTCATTTTGACCAAAGAAGGAGACAATCAAAGTTTAGATGAGATATAAAGTATTCCGAAGGGCTTCTCTAGTCCAGGGTGTCAGGAGACTGGATGTCTAAGATAATTGAGTCATTGTTACATTGGGCTTTATGAGTTAGTATCAGAGTACCTATTAAGAAATGCAATGAGTTCCATACTTATTAGTGGTCAAGGCAGAGAATGAGTAGAGTAGAGTACCTCCTTTGCAGTAACAAGTGTTTTTTCTATTGAGGAGAATATCAATGTTGAGCCAAAGTAATTGAGCCAGTGAAGTCACCAAGGATCTGAATACGTGAACGCATGATTAAGCTGCTAAGCACTTTGTGCTAATCATACCTTTTTGGAGGGAAGCAGTGAAAACCAACCATCCATACTTGAGGTGGCATAGCATTCATGGTCAAAAATCATAAGTTTCGAGGATGAAACTCTTTAAGGGGGGAAGGTTGTAATAACCCGACCCTAACCTATATTTATTTATTTAAATCATATTTATTTAATTAATTAATCATGTTTACTCATTTAATTAATCATGTGAACATGATTTAATCACTCATGATTATTTGTTAAACCAAATCATGTTTATTAATTCAATTACACTCAATTTGTAGATTTATCGAATTACCTTATGTCATTTAAATTTTTCACTTTCATTTATCATATTTAATCATCCCAGTTCGGGACATTTCATTTGGGTCCCACTTTGCAATTCAAGTTTCATTGATTGTTAATTCAAGTTTTGTTAATTGGTTAAATATCGGGTGAATCAATATTAGTCCTCGGTAAATATGATTTAGTGACTAATTATTTTCTTACCTTCGGTAAAATTTAATCCTGAGCAATACAAAATTTTTTCAACACTTCAAATAATTTTTCAAGCCCGAACTTAGCTTGTTGGGCCCAAAATAATAGCCCAAAACCTTGCTAATTTTGTTATTTTACTAAATGCTCATTTTAGCACCTAATTTTAATTAGCAAGAGGCTACCTTGTGGGTTGAAAATTTTCAGCAAAAATAACAAAACGCAACTCTCCATTTTCTTTCTCTACCTAACACCCCTTTTGCAAAAAACACGGGCAGCAGCTGCTGCCCCTTGGGCCACCACTTCAGGCGGGTTCCAGCCACCTTTTCGGCCACCTCCCAGCAGCCCTGACTTCCCCTTGCTGCTAACTATTATGCCAACCACCAAAATCACTCAAAACAGCCCCCTCCATCTAATTCAAGCCTAAAGTAAGGCGCTAAATTGATCTTGGTGTGTTTTTAGTTTTTATGATTGTTTTAGTTAGGTTTTATGTTCTTGAGATCCAAATAGATGTTATTATGTACATTTTATTGATTTTGGGGATATTGATCATGGTAGGGTTGAACTTGAAGCATGTTAAGGTTAGGGTTTTGTCATGATCAAGTTAGGTTAGGTCAAGTGATGGATTTGTATTCTTTTATATATGATTTTGTAATCTTTAGTCTTATTGATGATTATAATGATGTTTTTGGTGATTTAGAATGATTTTAAGTGAGGATTTATGTGAAAAAAGAGGAGAAAGCAAAAACAATGAGGACTGGAAATGATAGAAAATACGGGTAATTTTGAGATTAAACTAGTAATGATCGGCCCACTAAAATATTATGATTTTTGGTGGGCAGAGAGGTCAGTGTGTTACCTTTCAAATTCCTTTTGAATCACCTTAAGCGGAATTCTGTGGAAAAAGTTATGGCTGTTTTGCTAGAACTGTGCAGATTCAACCAAAAGTGACACACTTGTGTTCTAACCCCATTTTGGGAACCCTATTGTGGGAATCATGTTTTGTGTTGTAAACAAAAGCTTTTCGAGACTTCTTAATATTTTCATATTGTGGTTTCAGGTCTCCATTCGAGACGAAGGGTCAAAATTATAAATTTTTGAAGTGAACTGACCTGCTTTGGTGCAAATTGGACTGTTATTGCAATTTCTGTGCAGCATATACTTGGAGAAAACTTTGAAAATTTTACTATAGATTTTTCATATTATTTTCAAATTTCTTACAAGATTTCATGACTTTTGGTTAAGTATTTTGAGTTTGGTGATTTTTGGAAACATTTTGAGTAGTTATGTAAAGAACAATAATAAAGATTGAGTGAGATTGATCATGCACACATTTTGTATATTTTGGGCCAAGTAAGGTCATTTAAGGGGGAAATAAATATTCATGGACTTTTCTGGAGCTTTTAGCTTGATTAATAAGAAATAAGAAAACTAGCATACAATTTGGGAGCTTGTTTATAAGCTTTGAATCAATTATGGATTTTACAAAGAAAATACTCCGTTTAGTGAGCTTAACAGCTTCTATTGAGTTCAATGATTTGTTGGGGTTGAATTCTATATTTAATGGACTTGTGAATGAAATATGGGAAGTGGGGAGAATTTTGGACTCAGAAACCATACTTGTCAAGCCAAGTTATTGTAGTTTATGCTATTTTGAACCAAGATATATCTCTCTTAGCCTCAAACCTCTATTATTTACTCAATTCAGAATGTATCAAATGTATTTATCAAGCCAGTCTAGTGTACTAGCTGTTATCTTGAACCAAGCTATACATTAGCGAGTGTTAAACCCGTATCAACAACCTATTGCAGAAAAGGCCAAAACCACTCTCCCATTTGTCACCATCAAGGGCTTTTCCTTTGTAATATCATTTATCTCATTGTGGTCTATTTTACTTTCATTTAATTTATATTGGATTTATTACTTTCATTAATTCAATTTTGAAGTCATATTGAAATACCCAAGTTATGTATACCATTTAATTACTCAATTTCTATTACACATACTTTTACTTACACAATTATGTGAGTAAGGACCATTTACTGACTACACATAGCTACAATGACATTTATGAAACAGAGTCGTGGCTTAGTTATCGTTCCCTATTATGCATAAGTGTTATCAAGTCAGAACATATTTATCAGGTCAGATGACATTTTTTTTTAAAGACTCAAGGTACGTATATTGCTTGTGTCCTCAGAAAGCAGAACATGTTTATCAGGTCACAACTCTTAATGAGTTTATCAATGAATCCGTTTATATAGTGATTTGCTATTTAAGTTGTGACCACGTCAATTATCATCTATAGGGCGTCAGTCGATCATTTACCCACGCGGCTTTAGGCCGACTCTTGATCGGATTGGCAGGTATACACCTATGTATAGATCGTATCATTGCAAGGGGTTCACATCCAGATAATAATGAGCAATTCAATTTCATATTACTTTCATTTTCATTGTTATTGCGAACTAAATAAATTACAAAGGCGGGTACCCATTAACAATGTTTCTACGCTCATTTTACAATACAGGAATGCATGTACTGAGTTTTAGCTCACATTTTCGAATTGTTTTCATGTTTTCCATTTTAGGTGATGAAGTATCACATGTTTCTCCATTTAGCAAGCCCCTTTGGAAGTCATCAGATGCTCACAGCGGATTCAGCATAGCATGAATGTTGGGGTCGACCTCAGGGTCAAGTTGGGTCTATATTCAATATACTTATGTACTGTGGAGTGCGAGTTAGCACATGGTATGATTAATTCGATTGTATTGAAGTTGAACTATTATGGACTTTGGTCTTGGAGTGTTTCAGTTTAATAGATCTTGTGATTTGAACATGAGTTGCAAGATTAAATGGTTTCAGTGAGCCTTCTCCTTATCAGGACGGCGGTACCGCCTTCTATCATTAAGTCTTCCGTTGCAGTTTTCCGTAAATTATGTCGTTAGCATTTTCGAGGTGCTACTATAGCGGGAAAGGATTAGGATCATAGATCACAGAGAGTTGGTCACCTAATTTGGTTGTAGTTTTTCAGTTGTAGTAGGATAGTTTTTGTTTTAGTCCTTATTGTATGTCGTGTTTGTATGCAGATAGTACATTCATCTAGGAAGAGACATTGTTTGCATACCTCTGTTTGTTAGGGTATAGCATATTCCTTTGCTATGTTGTCCTTATGTTGTACTTATGTTTACGTAGTTACAGTCATCTGATCTATTAGTGTTTTTTTTGTTCATTCTCTACTGCATATCCTTAGTTTTTTTTTTCTATTTAATGTTTTCACAAAATTCTTCTTCTTTAAAATGTTTCCGCAAAATCTTGTCTTGTGGGTCTCTTGGATTCAACCTTTCTACGGACATGGATGCCAGTAGAGGTAAGGTTTCCTACACCTGGATCTCCCCATACCCCCTAAAAGCATAACACACTGTGATGTGTTGTTGTGTTGTTGTGTATGTGTGTACATATCTATATATCTATCTATCTATCTATCTATCTATC
>JACYFF010031957.1:102326682-102442952 GCA_017589665.1 Selenicereus undatus | reverse complement strand
AGAGAGAGAGAGAGAGAGAGCGAGCGAGAGAGGGAGAGACAAATATATACATAAAAAGACACACATACATCCATACAGGAATATATATATACAGATAAATACGTGCACGTGCGAGTGCCCACATACACACACAAGCACACATGAAATCATCAATATAATCAAAAAATATGGCCATCATGCATTTTTGAAATGTGGAAGGTACATTGCACAACCCAAAAGGCATCCTCCAATAGGTGAATATTCTCGATGGGCTTGTAAAGGTGGTTTTCTCTTGGTTCTCAAGATAACCAGGCATTTGGTTATAACCAGAATACCCATCTAGAAAACAGTTGAGACTTTGTCTTGCTAATTTTTCCAAAATTTAATCAATGAAGGAGTGGGGAAAATGTTCCTTTTTATTGGCAAAATTAAGCTTTCTCTAATCAATGCACACCCTCACCCCATGGTCTGTCTTGTAAGAATTACCTCACCTTCATTATTCTTTACTGTTGTTATGCCAGATCGCTTAGGATTTCTACTGGACTAACCCATTAACTATCAAAAATAGCGTAGATAATTCCTAGATCTAAAAGCTTTACTACTTTTTGAGCAACTTATTTTAGGTAGGGGTTCAGTCTACGTTGCATTTGCCTAACAAGTTTAGCATCATTTTCTAAGTGAACTCTATGCATGCAAATAATTGGACTAATCCCTTTCAAATCAGCAATTGACCATCCAATAGCACCTTATGTTCATATAAGACTTGAATCAATTCTTTCTCTTGATCACAAGATAAAAGAGAAGATATAATGATAGGTAGGGCCTCCTTAGGGCTTAGAAACACATACTTGAGTGAATCAGGGAGAGGTTTCAACTTATGTTTTGATAGGGGACAATAGAAGGTGTCATAGGAGAAATTGCCAAAGGGGGGAGAGGTTCATAAGTGGACAACTAAAAGGAAGACTCAAGATGAGACGTGGAATCAAGATTAGAATCCATATCATGTCTCGTACTTCCTAAGTCAAATAAGCTCAAGTCCCTATGGGAAAGACATGTTCTTAAGGGATCATTACTCAAAATAGTAGGTAAAGCTTCTTCAATCATTTCATCAATTACATCAACAAAGAAGCATTCAGATTCATCTTCAAACACAAGTGGAGAAGAAGCTTTCAAGATATTAAGCCTAACCCTCATGTTCACAATTGAGACATCCATCATCTACGACCTACAGTTAATAGTGGCATTAACTATGGTTAGGAAGGGGGCATCCTAAAATAAGAGAAATTTGCTTATGAGCATGACTAGGGTCCATGTCCAATATAACAAAGTCAATAGAAAAAAAAATACTTTATGAATTTGAACCAAGACATCATCTATTCACCCCCTAGTAATCGTCACTAACCTAGTAGCAAGATGAAGAGTACAGTTAGAAGGTTTCAGTTCACCCAATCCTAAGTTTGAGTAAACAGAATATGGATTCAAATTAACACTAAAACCCAAATCCAAAAGTGTTCTTTCAATTTTGTGGTTACCAATATAACATGAAATAGTGGGAACACTAGGATCTTTGAACTTAGGTAGAGTGTCAAATTTCAAAATCGAGCTCACTTGTTCACTTAAAAGAACCTTCTTAGACTTGCCATCTTTAGATTTCCTTTTAAAGTGCACTTGTTTTTAAAGAACTTAGCATAAGCTGGGATCTGCCCATTCGTTTCCAAAAGAGGAAGATTGACCTCAACTTGCTTAAAGGTCTCTAGCTTTGCTTATATTTCTTAGAAGGGAATGGTGCATCCAAAGCTTGAGGGTAAACAACCCTTGGCTTATATGTGACAATGGGGCCAGACACAACAGAGGAAGGAGATGGGTCATTTTCATTTTCAATTTCGAGGTCACTCCCGATGGTCTTAAGTCCTTCCTCTTTATCATGTTCCTTTTCACTCACTTTATTATCTACATCTTTACCGCTCCTAAGAACCATTCCAACTTTTAATTTGTTCAAATTGTTGGCCTTTAGGGTTCTGTATAGGATGACTAAGAAGTTTTCCTTCTACTCTTTTACTTACAGTTATGGCTAGCTGCCTAAGTTGGGTTTCTGACTTAGCTATAGATTGTGAGTGAGAGCCAATAATATGTATCTTAGACTCAATCCTTTGGACCATAGAGTCAATATTTTGCACAATAGAAGTCAAAGCACCCAGATGGAGCTTGATGAGAAATAGGAGAAGCATATCTCTGGTTTTGGAAACCAAGAGGGTAGGTCTGCTAGATTGGGCTTGAGGATTCTCAACATTTTGAGACCTACAAGAAAAATTGGGATGACTCCTCCAACCATGATTATAAGTATTAGAATAAGGATTATTGGATGGAGTAAATCTTTGGCAGCATTTACTTGTTCAGTCATATAGTCAGACTTACCAACACAAGGACAACCAATAGAAGCATGCATGGGGCTAGCACGCATCGAACACACATCTTGCATAGAGCAAGCATTGGACACTTTGATCATAAACAACAATTGATCAGATTTCTTAGTTAAGGTATCAACTTTACTAGAAATGTCAATTGAATGTGAAACTTCATAAATCCTTACTTTATTTCCCAATTGCCTAGGCAAATCGGAATGTGAGGAAGTAGCATACAAGTGTGAATTTTTACTCAAATATTCAAATAATTCCCAAGCTTCTTCGGGAGTTTTATACAAGAAACTATCACCACAAGATGCATCAATCATCTGTCTAATGTGCACATTTAAGCCAGAATAAAAACTCTAGACGAGTTGGCACATAGGGACCTCCTAGTGAGGACAACTTTGCAACAACTCTTTAAATGTTTCCAAACTTTCATGCAGTTCTTCATTTTTATTTTGTATGAAACTGGTTACACCACGTCTTAAGGCAGTCAATTTACCAATTAAAAAAACTTTTCACGAGTTCTTTTTGCATTTGATCCCTAGTGGTGATATTTGTCTTAGTATCCAACCAAGCTTTAGCTTTATCTTTCAAAGAGAAAGGAAAAAGACGTAAACAAAGAGCATCACTAGAGACATTATTAAAGAAAACAGGAGAACATATCCCTAAAAATGCATCCACATGCTTGAAAGAATTTTCAAACTCTAGCCCATAAAAGGATGGAACCATTTGGATGACAGAATGCTTAATCTCAAATGACCCCGTAACAATGGGCATATGGGTACTCGTGGGTGATTCATAAGTGGTGGGAGTGAAATACTCTTTAAGTTGCTTGGGTAAGGTTTGTTCTTCAGCCATTCTTTTCTTATATTCACACTTCTTAGCTCTTATCTGACTAAGAGAATGTTAAATTTCAGGATTATATTTTTCAAGATCTAAGAATAAAGAACATCTTTCATGCATATACCCACAAACAATCAAAAGAATATTATAAAATCACCACCACAATAACCACCAAATGAAATAAGAAGAAAAGAAATAAATAAATAAATAAATAAAAGGCAAGAAAGATCTAAGGAAAAAAAATGAAAATAAACAAAGGAAAAGAAAAGAAAAGAAATGAAACAAACGGGGGAGGATTGTTAGATAAAATAAAATAACAAAAATAAAATAGTTAGAATGGATTAGATTAGGCTCGATTACACTAGGAGGGAATGGGGGAAACAAAAATAAAATAGTTATATTAGGAGGGAATAAGGGGTAATCAACAAATAAATAAATAAATAAAAAGAATAAAAGAGAAAATTCAAAAATCACTATTCGTTCCCTAGCAATGGCACCAAAATGTTGAGCAAGTGAGAGCTAATGCTGGGCGCTGGTTGGAGGAACAAGCTCACTGGGTCACAGTTAGCTACGAGACCAGCCCAAACAGAGGAGTGAAGTGAGGGGAGAACGAGAGGAAGAGAAGCGCTGCTGGGCGGGCTCGACTGGTATGGGCCGCAAAAAGCAGAAGGAAATAGGTCCAATCAAGCCGAAGAGAAAGAGAAGGGAGAAGGAAGCACGGTGGGCTACTACTGAAGGAGAATCTAGGTCGCGGACAAATTAGGCCTAGACATGAGAGGCTGAGAGAGAGCTGGGATGAGCATAGAGTAGGGGTGATCAAAACTGGTTAATCAGAAATTCGGTTAACTGAAAATTCGTTAACCTGCACGTCAGTTCGCAAAAATTATAAACCGAGAATCGAACAGTTCAGCAAAAATGTGAATTGTAACCGAACCGAAAAATTCAGCTAATTAGATTTTCGTTTCGGTTAACCGGATTTTTTGTTAGGTTACCAATTATTAAATTGTTAATTTTCAATTTTCACTCTTTTTTAAAATTAATTTAACTATTTAAGACACCAAATATTAATTTTCATATTATTGTAGGTTTATCTTATCTTTAATAATTATAAAATCTACACCTGACCAATATAAAATGTAGTTTTTATAAAAAAAAAGTGTAAGTTTTGGTTTCGGTTAACCGAATCTCAAACGGCCGAACTGAAACCAAAATTGAAATTGCAAATTTTTTTCGGTTCGATTAACCAAACTGATTTTTTTAGACAAATCAAACCGGTTAACCAATTTTTCGATTCGGTTTTTCGGTTTTCTAGTTCGGTTTTTTTGCTCACCCCTAGCATAGAGTTGCGCCACACAGTAGGCCCATGCGGAGAAGGAGAAAGGAGAGGTGTGAGAGGAAGGAGCTAGATTGGAGGCGCTAACTAGGGCCGCCACATATCGGTCCATACGGGTGAGAGAGGGAGGAAGCTAAGAAATGATTAGGCTTACTATGGACCGGGTCCATTTCGAGTTGATATGCTTTTCTTTCTTCTTTTTTTTTATTATTTGCTCATGGGCTGAATGATAAAGTCAGCTAGGCTTCACTAATAATTGCACATTTGGGAGCTTGGACAAATCCAAGTAGAATTGATCAATTTTGTACCCAAATTCATTTATTTAATTCCCACCTGAAAATCATATAAAATATGCATTATTCTCCTATAAAAATACATTTCAAAGACTAAAAAGTAAGTAAAATGAAGAGTAAAACTACATATAAAATATGAAATATCAGTTATCGTCGTCGTCGTCATCGTGATCATCATCATACTATTAGTACCACAATTGAGCTCCCATACCTAATTATCATTAAGTGAATCACAATTTGCATTTTAAATGTCACATACAAATGCAAATATTAATATTCATGTAAATTTTTTTGACATCTAATGTGTGTATGGAAATTTGTATGCAAATTATGTATGACATGCTTGCTAAATTATTTATTGTAATTTTATAAATAATTATTATATTCTTAAATTCATGAGATTTTCCGTGCATCACATTTTTATAGAAATGCTAGTTGTTTAGAGCATTTGCAGCCCTCGGAACGCGTGGGACAAGTGGGGCCCAAAATTTACAGGCGTTCCCAACACTAGCCTCCAGCCAAGCGAAATGGGCAGGCGACACACGTGACAGAACGCACCTGCGAAGTTTTCTTTTTTGGTCGATTTTTGGGTTGAAACGTAGCGTGTGAGGCATTTGTGAAACATTGAGAGATGTGTTTTGAAGGAGCAGGAAAAAAAAAAGAAGAAAAACACATGTGACTGTTGCACTGGGCTTTGGAAAAATGGGGATTTCGGCCGAAAAATAGCCATTGGACCTTGAAATGGGTACCCACGGCTACTTTGGCTAAAAGTGTTTATTTTATTTTATTTTTTGTTTTGTAAATTCCCTTATAATTACATACATCAAATGGTGAAAAATTTATCTCAATTTTAATCTCGCTCATATCTGAATATGACATGCCTTCTTGGGGTGTCTGCGAAGCCTTAACGATTTAAATGTCCTTCATCGGTCTGATGTTTTCCAACAGTTGTATGAGGGTCGGGCTCCTAAATGTGAATATGTCATCAATGGTCGCAAGTATAATATTAGATACTTTTTATCTGATGGTGTTTATCCAAGATGGTTAACCTTCGTTCAAACTATCCCCCTTTCTCAAGGACCATAGGCGAGATTATTCGTCGAGCATCAATAATCTGTTAGGAAGGACGTGGAGAGAGCGTTTGGGGTTCTACAAACTCACTTCGACATCATCCATGACCCTACTCAGAACATGGACAAGGTTGAATTGGGTATCATCATGAAAGTATTTGTTATACTCCACAACATGGTCGTCGAGGACAAACGTGATTCATAGGACCTTACTTATGATTATGATGATGCGGAGGACAATACCCCGCAACCTAATGCCCGACGGGACCATCATCCGTGCTACCTAGCCTACCTTCGTAGAGTAGCACAATTTTGTAAGTCGGATCTACATGCACGTCTTCCATCAAATTTGGTTGAAGAAATATGAAATCGACATATAGCGCAACAAAGATCGCAATCGTAGTTGTTATGTGTTATTTGTCGATCTTCTGCACTGTATTTTCTTCAAAATGTCGAACCTTCGTCTTGTACTTTTTTTAATGTTGTACCTTCGTTTTGCACTTTTTAAATGTCGATCCTTCATATCGTATTGGATTTTAATTAAATTACTTTCGTTTTAATTGTATTCCATCTTCATTCGCTCATTCAACCACTAAAAACTAAATGCTTTTGAACATGTTCAATCACAACAAAATTAGTAATCAATTTCTAGGAAATTTAAAATAAAATCACATTGTTCCGGGAAAAAAAAAATCCTTCATTCGGAATATGAAAAATTATTCATACAATTTATAAAGTTAAAATATGAATACAATATTAAAATGATAAAAGTAATAGAATATGTTTAATGGTGGGCTCCATAAGAAATATTTAATTCAATTATCCTGGAATGAGTTTCATTGGTTGGGAAAGTGATGCAATACAAGTTCCAAAAATATGAAACTTTTACTGACGTGGTAGACCTGAGTTCCAAAAGCTGGAACTTAGATTGCTCTTATTTGCCACCTCCCCTAAACCTGCATAGGTCACAATTCAAAAAATAGTTAAAATAAAACTTAAGTCTATTTTGGAAGGAAGGCGAACGTGTACCTTATAATTTTACAATGAATGGAGCAATTGTAAGTGCAATTTTATTGACTAGATGTTTCTCTAAGGCTCCGTTTTAGGGGTGTTCATCGGTCCAAATCCAAAACGGACCGGGCCGGACCGGGTTGGACCGAGAACCGAATAAGAGGGAAGTTACGGACCATGGACTGGACCGAATAAGTCAAGGATCGGGCCGAAAAAAGTCGGACTGGACTGGACCAGGCCGAATTGTAAAGTTAGCAAATTTTTACAATATGAACATCTTATATTTATTTCAATATGAACAATTTCTACATATTTTCACCATGAAAAACAAATCAATATTCTTGAATGTTTGAAAAATTATAAGTTGCAAAAGAAAATTAAAATTGAGTAAGTAAAAAGTCGGTTTTCAAATTTTTTTATTTGGTCCTCGGTCCGAACCAGTGGACCGGACCAAACCGGACCGAAGACCAAATTAAAAAAATTTGTGGATCATGGACTGGACCGAATTCCTTCGGTTCAGTCAGGTCCGGTCCGGTCTAGTCCGGTCTTCGGTCCGGTCCGGGTTTAGACTGAATAATGAACACCCCTACTCCATTTGATCCTTAAAAAAGTTGGAAGAAAGAAAAGTTGAAGGAAAAAAAATGTGAAGGAAAAAAATGTAGGGAGAAAGTAAGTTTTCTCTTGTTTGGATTGAGAAAAAATAGTAGAATTTGGATGAGAAATTTAAATGTTGGTGAACTACTTGAATCATATTGATGTCATCTAAGCAGTGCAAAGTTGGAGGAGATTGGGAATCCTGCTGAGAACTTTTCCCAAGCTTTCTTCACAATTTTATAAGGAAAATTTTATTACTTGTTTCTAACAATTTTTCCACCTAATTTGCCTCCACAATTTTTTTCTTTGTGATTTTCTCTAAACCAAATACAAGAAAAAATGTTACTTTCTCAAATTTCTCAAGGTCCAAACGAAGTCTAAATTTTTTCCTAAGAACTCATCCTTGACGGCTTAACCTAAAAGCAAGTAAAACTGGCAAAACTTTTTTTATTGATCATATGGTGAAAATTGTTCACAAAAAGATGTTCAGATTAATAACTTAAGAATGTGACATGCCAAACTTAAGAAACCTGCAGTTTGGTTTACTGTTGTCTTGGACTTCGGTTGTGTAACATTCTTTTAAGTAAAAATGAGCTTTTTTTTTCTTCAATCTTTTAAGAAACCTTACGTATTTTGATCAAGTCGAAACATTAATCAACTAAATCTAAGGATTCGTAAATAGTGCTCAAATTAATGTTTTAAGTTGTGTTTAGCTTTTCAAGTAGAGCTTATTAAAAGTTAGTGAGCTAACTTTTGGCATTTAATTTATATTTTTCGCGAAAGAAATACCCTTTCATTAATTTTATATTTGTCAATTATTCACTTTGTTATGTCGATTTATCAGCAATATTATCTTCATCAAACACATTTTTTTTAATCAATTGTTTAAACAACTTGACACTAAAAACTACAATGTGACAAGTATTTACTAGATTAATCTAGAACAATTAGAAAATATCCAAAATCATCTACTAATTTTTTTAATCAATTGTACAACCCCCCGCCAAACAAAAAAAAAAAAAAAAACCCCATAAAAGATTACACGACCTGACTTCTAAAAGGATATAGTTCCTCGGCTTCATCCATAAGTCAACCTAGCAAAATCCTAGTCCATGTTTAATTATTTTATTGAACATAAACTCCATTTTAAACCCATCCAAATCAAACCAGACCTGAACACTCCTTTAGATTTGCTCACGGTTTTAAGATAAACTTGTTAAACCATTCAATCAATCTTATTTGAAAATGACCTAAACGGAACAAGTCAACCCAATCTAATATGCACCTCCCCCTTTTTTTCACAGGTCTACCTGCAAATCAGTATTTCACTTATTCATAATTCCCTGGATCGAGGACACAGTAACTATTACCCATACAAGTATAATTTATATGATAGTCTAAGCTCGTGTTATCATATAATGTAAATTCCAAATTTTTCTAAAATCCACTCCCTCTTTCTTTAGTTTCCTTTTCAAATAAAATAAAATAAAATTGTGCTCCAAATTATGCCACATCGTTGGCTCTATAAGTGTTAATGTTGTTGAGGGCCGAGAGGGCCGGGGCCTGGGGTGGGGTACGAAACCTATTTTCCTGTAAAGTCCTTCGCATAAGGCCATCCCTAGCTAAGGGACCGCGTGCCACTGCTGGGCCTCATGTAGGACACGCGTCGCCTCCAGCAGGGACACGCGATGCACGAAATGTGGGGCGAAACTCCTGCCAATTCCGCCCTGCAGTCCTTTTTTTTTGTCATATTCGCAAGCAAAATGCATTGTTTGCAAGGGGGTTAGAGAAGGGAACGATGCGTTTGATCTAGGCTGGGCGAAAAAAGAAAAAATGGGCAATATAGCTGTTGGACCATGGGTATCTGTGCGTTGTGCGCCTTGTGCAATATAGCCATTGCGACCCAGCGGTTATATTGTAATTTTTTTTGAATGATTGATTTGTGTATAAATATGAAGTTAGTGTTGTGAAAAATCAAATCTCAAATTTTCTCTCAATCTCTTTGGAAGTGAAGAAGCAAAAATTGTGGCAAGTGCAAAATAATTATTTTTTAGCTATGTTTATTTTTTTTTAATTAAATAATTTTTTTCGAGTTTTATATTTTAACTAATAATTTTTCTTTATTGTTTCATTGTTCAAGATATTTGGGAAGTGTTTTCAAAGTTGACGAATCAGGAGAAAAGTGAAATGAAGTGAAGTGAAGAAATTTGTAAGAAATTTTTCGTAGACATTTATTCTTAATTGTATGTTTAAATAAATAAAATTTTCCTTCATATGTTGTAAATTAGATTGTGTAAAAGTGAATTTGCATAAGTTAATTATTAAAAAATAATATGTTTAACTTGTAAGTTTTAAATTATGATGTTGGAATGAATTGTTGGATACATTTCACACATTTTACAACTTAGTACAATTTAAAGAAAAAGAATTGTTAGATTTAAAGAGATGTTATAGAAATTCATGTGTCATAAGTTTAATTTGTATGTTCATATGTTTGAAAGTCTATGTCATTCATGTGTATCTTAAAGTGAACATTGACATGTTTAATTGTAAAACAAGTTAGAAGTATAAAGAGAAGCCCATGTAATATGTTTGATTTTTAATTTAATGGGTTGTCTTTTAATGACATGCTTAAAAGCAAACATTCACATGTTTAAATTGTAAAATAAGTTAGAAGTTTTAAATAAGCTTATGTAATATGTTTAATTTTTAATTTAATGGGTTGTCTTTTAATAACGTGCTTAAAAGTAGACATTCAGATGTTTAAATTAAAAAGAATTTAGAAATTTTAAAGAAGCGTATGTAATATGTTTGAATTGTAAAATTTAGTGGGCTGTCTATTAATTACATGTTTAAAAGTAGACATTCAGATGTTTAAATTAAAAAGAATTTAGAAATTTTAAAGAAGCTTATGTAATATGTTTGAATTGTAAAATTTAATAGGTTGTCTTTTAATTACATGCTTAAAGGTAAATGTTCACATGTTTAAATTACAAAGAATTTAGAAATGTTAAATAAGCTTATGTAATATGTTTATTTTTTAATTTAACGGGTTGTCTTTTAATTACATCGTTACGACATGGTTAAAAAAAGGTACATGTTTAAATTTTAAACAAGTTAGGAACCTACTTAATACTTTACAATGTTTATAGGTTGAAACTTAATTTACATTAGTCTACGAAATTGAACTTTGAAATGTAATATTTTAGAACTTGGGAATTTAAACATTTGTGTACTTAATACTTTACATTTGTTTTAATTGAGTAATGGAAATTTATAAATCTATAACTTCAGAAGTAAGATGTTAGAAATATGTCTTTAAAGCCTTATGTACGAAGTTTGTACATGTTAGGAAATTTAATTTTTTGTTTCACATATTTAGTTGTTTTATATGGTTAATCTTAGTTAATACAACTTGAAGTTGGGAATTAGTGCGAAGTTGGAAATTGTTAGAATATATTTACGTTCTTAAGTAATTTGTTTACTACATGTAGGTGAACATAAAATGGACCCAAATGACACACAATCATTCACGCACTTACTTACCGGGAATGAGTCACAATGTGAACCTGGGAATAATTCAAACATTCCATTCGCCCCCTAAATTGGTAACATTACCCACCAGCATATAATCCCTCACATTATTCCCAACAATACTCGCCACAATACCCCCTAAATTGGCAACATTATACACCACTACAAAACACCCCAACACAAAGTTTTAGCTACGGATCAATGCTCCCTCCATGTTACTCACCCCAACCTCCTCGTACAACCTCATCAGCTCCTTGTCCTCCACCTAGTGATAACCCACCAATAAGAAAGGTGATGTAGTGCCCTTCAAGGGACATTAGAGGAGGATCGTCGCTTGGTCAACTCATGGATTAATGTAAGCACAAGTCCCATCACCAAGGCATATCAAAAGTTAGCGGGTTTTCGGACTAAGGTGACTTACATATTCAACCAGCACGCTCCCGATGGAGCTACAACGAGAACGGGAAAGGTTTGCAATGGCTGTTAGAACCAAGTTGCTCCATTAGTGTCCCAATGGTGTGCTTGTGTGGCTCAGGCATATTGGGCAAACCCAAGTGGCTCAGATGGTTTGAGCTTCATCCTAGAAGAATCTAGTGATGACTCACTGATATTGAAAAATATTGTTAATAATGAAACTAGTCCAAAATTGTTAGAGTTCGTTATGAAAATTAGACAAATCAGACGACAGAATAGGGCTTCATCATCATCGATAAGACGAAGAAAGAAGAAAAGGTTTATAAAGAGAGATCGACAAGAAGCACACGATCGCCTTACAAAGACTACCTCGCCGAAGACTCAATATATAACGCAACTCATTTCCATCGTAGATTTCGTACATGAAAGCACTTGTTGCTTTGCATAGTTGATGCTCTCGGGGTTCATTTTGAGTACTTTCAGTTGAGACACAATGGTCTTGGTAGGCGTGGGTTGTCGCCACTCACCAAGTGCACCGCAACCATGCTCATGTTGGCTTATGGTATATCGGCAGATTGTGTCGATGTATAGTTGAAGATTGGTGAAGGTACAACTATGGAGCGTACCGAAATTTTGCCGCAAGGGTCATTCAAGTGTTTGGGAAAGAGTATTTTAAAAAAACCAACCTAAGCTAATGTTGGCCGTTTATTACAAGTGGCAGAAGCCCGTGACGTTCCGGGTATGTTAGGAAACATTGACTGTATGCACTGGGCATGGAAGAACTGTCCATCGGATTGGAAATGAGTGTTTGCCAAAGGGATATATAAAGTCCCCACTTTGGTTCTCAAAGCAGTTGCTTCCTATGACCTTTGGATATGGCATACATTTTTTGGGCGCTCGGGAAGCCGCAACGATTTAAACGTCCTTCACCGATCCGATGGTTTCTAAGAAGTGTATGAGTGTCGGACTCCAAAATGCAAATATGTCGTCAATGATCACAAGTATAATATTATATACTTCTTGTCCGACGGTATTCATCCAAGATGAACCATTGTCAAGATTATCCCTCTTCCTTAAGGAGCCATGGCAAAATTGTTTGCCGAGTCAAGAGTATGTTAGGAAGGATGTGGAGAGAGCATTTAGGGTTCTACAAGCTCTTTTCGCCATCATCCATGGCCTTGCTTAAAACATGGACAAGGTTGAATTGAGTATGATAACAAAGGCATGTGTTATACTCTATAACATAATAGTCGAGGACGAGTGTGATTCATGTGATCTTACTTTTGAATATGATGATGTGGTGGACGACACCCTGCAACCTAATGTCCGATGGGGCCATCATTCGTGCTATGCAGCCTACCTTTATAGAATAGTACAAGTTCATGATCTAGAGTTACATATGTCTCCAATCAGGCTTGATTGGAAAAATATGAAATCGACATACAACGCGACAAAGATCATAAACGTAGTTGTTATATGTTATTTGTCGATCTTTTGCGTTGTTTTTTTTAAATAGTCGAATGTTCATGTCGTATTTTTTTTTTTAGATGTTGAATCTTGTATTGTAAATTTTTCTTTTTAATATCGATCATTCATATTGTATTGATTTTTAATTGAATTGTACTTTCTATTCTATATTCTTTCGCTCATTTAACCAATACAAATTAAGTCATTTTGAAAATTTAAAATAAAATTATTCATTTTTAAGATCAAGAAAATAAATCTTTATTAATTCTAAAAATAAAAAATATTCATACAAGTTACAAAAGTTGAAATAAAAACACAAAATTAAAAGGATGAGTAATAAAATATATTTAACAATGAACTCCATGACAAATATCTCATTTAATTGTCCTGAAATGAGTTCTATTGCCTAAGAAACTAAATGGAATATAAGTTTAGAATTGTGGAATCATACTAACATGCCGGGCCTAAATTTCAAAAACTGGAACTCAAGACTAGGAATGGCCTCAGTTGTCACCAAACAACGTGTAGGCTGTGCCACCCTTATTATTAAGCTCTCGAATTACTCATTTATGATACCTATTTCTCCACAACTGTGTTTCTTTTCCCAACAAAGTATACAAGGCCCATAAGCGCCTAAGCAAAATTCCCCCAGTTCTTAAATGTGGGCATCATAAATTAACAAACCGCCTAGTATCGCTGAGCTCTTAGACCCTCGAGGTCCCAAGCTTGCGCTCAAACAGGCGCCGCAAAAGATACACTTGAAGGACGCTAGCAACAAGTAGTGCAAATGATTCGAATATCGCTTTATGGATTGCCCTTCTGCTCATTGCTTCATTCACTGCATTTTTCAAACGGGCCGTTGAGGTAAAGATGATCAATACCAAGCACCAGCCCAGACCAAATTTCAGATAATTTCAGATTGAGCTCGAAATAGGTAAAATTTCAAACTCCATGTCAAAATATGTTGATGGAAAACTTGGATCAGATCAAGTTTTAAGTGAAATTATCTCAGGCTCAGTTAAACCTAGCAAATGGGTTATTCGGTTTGGGTACAGGTCGGGTCCAGTTCGGATTGAGTCATATTCAGATTAAGCGACATTTCGGGTCGCTTCAGTTTGGGTCGAGTATGGTTCGGGTTTGGTTGATTTCGAGTCAATCAAGTTTTTGTCAAATACGCTCATCATGCTAAAACAAGTAACTTTGTATAAAATTTCGGGTCGGGTATAGTTCGGTTCGGGTCAATTCGCGGTTTCGGGTCAATCGGGTGAGCATATTTCAAGTGTTGGGTCAGGCATGAGTCCGGGTCATTCGGTTCAGGTTTTGGATCACGAGTCAGTTTTGTCAGGTCTAGGCTCAGATCATTAAGTACAATAGACATTGGGAGGCGACTTTTGGGTTAGGTTCTTTCATATAGGATCAATGTGGGCTGAGCTAGAATCCAATAGCCTTATTAATCCGGTAGGATTTCAAGTTTCTTCAGATTGGACAATTGGGTAGGCTTTCCCAAGAAAAACTTGACAAAATCGATGCATAAGGCGATGTCATCTTTAAAATGTTATTTATTCAGAAGTAACGTCAGTTATGGGACAACCTACAAAAAAATGCTGTTTTTCAAGGGGAAGATCGCATTGGTTTCAAAAGATGAATGGAAATCTGCCAGAGAAGAACTGTTTCATGTTTACCTATAGCTTGTCGATCAGTCTGAGCCTCCAACCAGTGCTGCTCAAACTGGATGTTGTAAAGAGCATTAGCCAATTTTTCAATCTGCTCAATTAACGGTTTCACATGCTCTACAAACATGCACCAAAGAACAAGTTAATAGCCTGTAACTTGAGTTAATATGCTTGGAACTACAAAAAGTGAGCCATCCTACCATCTTTTGCATGCTGATCATAGTATGTAAAATGTCCAACCTGTACATCGAAATCTACGGTCTCATGATAGGGGGACTTGTTTACGAAGCAAAAACGATATGGCCCTTTCTTATGAGCAACAAAATCAAACATAGCAGTGATTTTGTCATGAGTTTCATGGATCTGATCACCTTCGGGACCTTTCACCTGACAATTTCAAGAGATCCTCAGATTTAACCTTTATCCAAAATTCGCAAAAATAATAGCAACAGTGACTAGAAAACCAAATCTGGTGAGAAACTTCATTCGACCCATAGACAAGATATAACATTTTATTAGGATTCTTCACCTCCCACAACAGGTAGGGATCCAAGGTATGGTTGGCTGGTTTGTCCTGTACTCATATTAAAAGACGTGAAACTCAGATATGGGTTTGGAAATCAGACAATTTGAGTTAGGCCAACACAAATTCCCTCGATGCCATCACTTTGAGTTAACAAGCATACCACACCAAATAGTTCCATCAGAGTCAACGTAACAAAGGATATAAGTAGTCACTCATACTGATAAAAAGGGTCATGAGTTCTCTTATCACGGCAAGATATCTCACAAATGAATCTATATGACTATATCAAAAAATGAGTGAATTAATATGCTTTCGACAAGTGTCTTCATATGATTGGCTAATGCAAACTTATGACTAATTCATTTTTTAATGAAAATGTAATTTGAGAACAAAACACAAAGACTACAATAAATGTTTTTGAAAAATTATCGAAACATTGATTGCAAGGGGTGGTTTAAAACTTTTAGTATGACTAGATTATTCTTTTACACGATCGAATAGACACGTTATACACAAGATCAATAGCAGTTAGTTTTTAAAGTACAATAAATTGAATTAAATATCTTAATAATAATGAATAGTATTTCTACAAAATTACAACTACAGTTTTGTAGATCTTATTAAATAAGAGGCATATTTGAAAATTTTAACTATTCAACTTTTCACAATTAAAATTTCATTATTAAATTTATTATGTATTAACTAATATATTTTAGTTAGTATATTATTTATAAAATAATTAAATTATTTTACTTGATAGAAATGCTTTTTGAATGAAATGGCTACTGAGAATTGAGATAAAGTCGTATTAAAATATCAACCATACTACTATAGTTGAGATGTTTATTCTTTAAAGAGAGCATTTTAGTGAATGTCAACCCGCACTCTGTGTTTAAAAAAGCGCGCCCCAAGCGCACAAAAGCCCTAGGCGCACACTGTTGCGCCTTGAGCAGGGTCAGGAGCAGCCCATTCTTTAAGCGCGGGCTTTTCAGGGCTTCTGGGCTAGGCGCGGGGCGCGTGCTTTCTAAGCTTTATTGATCTTAAAGTGCCATTAGAGAAAAAAAAGGAAAAAACAAATACAAAGGCCAATTTCAGGGGCTCGAGGCCCTCCACTGCAACTGACCTTGCTCTTTCGTGCTTTCTGGTGCATCTAGGCTGGTGAGTAGTGAGGTCTTCTTCTGCTCTCTATTTGTTCAGTGAAACCCTAGACTCCACCGGGCCATGTAAGTACTTCTACTCCTTTCTCCTTTCAATTTTTCATCTTCCCCCTCTTCCTCCTCCTTCTCTGCGTCTTAACCACCATGGCAGTGGTTTCGAGCTTTTCCTTCCTTTTTTTTAGGGGGGGGGGGAGCATGAATTTGTCACAGACACCCTCCCTGCTACAGTACCAGGCCCTTCTCCTCTTCTTTTCGCCTGTCTCTGACTCTGGATTCCCGAATCCCCCCCCCAAAAGCCAGACTGACTAGTTTTAATTAAAAGGGGTAGGGGCAGGGCATTTCCATTTAATTAAAAATTAAAATCACTGTGGGCCTAATCTTATATTGAGTCTGGTTAATTTATTATTTTGGATGCAAGTTTTGATTAAAATCACATTCTCAGTTTTAAATTTTTAGTTATATATTTCTTTGTCTAATTGATTGTGTGTTTTTTTTTTTTGGTTGAAAATTGTAGTGAACTCATTTGTGGTATTGATTTTTGGGTTGAATACTTGAATTACTTGAATTGAATGGATGATACATCCAGTACTCCTACGGGTTCGGTCTCCTCTAAACCTTTAGATCCGGGAAGAAAGTATAGTAGGCAAGATGAAAATAATAAAAATAATTTCTATTGCAACTTTTGTGGAGTGAGGACCATGGGAGGAGTCTTCCGGCTTCAGCAACATTTAGTGAGAGGATATCGTAATACTCTAGGTTGTAAAAAAGTGTCGGAGAATGTTAGAAAAGAAATCCAAGACTATATAGAGCTAAAAAAATCAACAAAGGAAGCATATGACATGTCTAGACAAATGCCGCAAGGCTACTTTGTTGATGAAGATGATGAATGTGTTGAAATGAATCCTAGAAGCGGAAAACATGCAAGTGGTGGCAGTGGAACAAAGGGAAGTAATAACGTGCCTTCTAAGAAACCTAGGCAAAAAGGTCCATTGGATATGTACTATACTCCTACTCCCACAAATGTTGTCAAGGCTCGAAAGGACCAAAGGAGGCAAAAAACACTAAATGAGCTATGTAGGAAAGAGTTAAGAGAAAAGGCTTGTAGAGACCTAGCAAGGTGGTTTTATGATGCCGGGATTCCTTTTCATGTCGCTACTTTTGATAGTTTTGTTATTGCTTATGAATCTATTGGTCAATTTGGCCCGAGATTGAAACTGCCTTCGATGTATGAGTTGAGAGTCCTTTTCCTCAAAAAAGAAGTTGAAGCTACGAAGAAAGCAATAGTGGAGCATAAAAAAGAATGGGCTGATATAGGTTGTTCTATATTGTCTGATGGATGGTGTGATACTACCATTCAAAAGGATATTATTAACTTTCTTGTCAACTCTCCAAAAGGCTCGGTCTTTATTAGATCAATGGATGTCTCTGAAGTTATAAAGGATGCAAACCTTTTATTCAAGGTTCTTGATAATATGGTGGAGGAAGTTGGAGAGGAGAATGTGGTCCAAGTGGTGACCGACAATGCATCTAACTGCGTTAAAGCTGGTAAGAAACTAAGAATCATCTACTTATGTACATTCTTCATATGTTAGCTACATATTTATTCTATTCCTAATCTCTTATTCCATAAATTGTAATTTCTATTTAATTTTTATAAAAATGTTTATGTAGGAAAATTATTAATGGCTAAGAGGCAACACCTCTTTTGGACTCCATGTGCCGTACATTGCATTGATCTTATGTTGGAAGACATTGGAAAAAATATTCCAAAAGTCAAGATTGCTCTAAAAAAGAGCATGGCTATTAATGCTTATATCCATAGCTCCATTGCCCTTGTGAACTTGATCAGGCGATTCACTAATCAAAGGAACTTGCATAGGCCTGCTGTGACTAGATTTGTTACATCATTCATCACTCTTTCCTCCATTCACAAACAAAAAAACAATTTGAGAAAAATGATGACTTCTTAAGAATGGAGCAATAGCAAATGGTCAAAGGATGCGAGGCGCAAGAAGATGGCATCCTATATCTTACAAGAGAGTTATTGGAAGAATATTCTCTATTCTCTTAAATTGACAAGTCCCCTCGTCAAGGTTCTTCGCATGGTTGATGGAGACAAAAAGCCACCTATGGGTTATATCTATGAGGCTATGGATAGAGCTAAGGAGGTTATTGCTAAGAGCTTTTCAAACAAGGAGGAGAATTATGAGGAGGCATTCAACTATATTGACAAAAAATGGGAATGCCAACTTCATCAACCTTTACATGCGGCGGGACATTATTTGAATCCGGAAATCTACTATTCAAACCCATCTATTGAATATTGTAGCGAAGTGATGAAGGGTTTGTTTG
Source organism: Selenicereus undatus (assembly GCA_017589665.1). Lineage (NCBI taxonomy): Eukaryota > Viridiplantae > Streptophyta > Magnoliopsida > Caryophyllales > Cactaceae > Selenicereus > Selenicereus undatus. The sequence goes on along the minus strand of JACYFF010031957.1, from coordinate 102,424,298 downwards.
ATTGCATTGCAAGGATGGTTCCAAATTTGGAGACTCAAGACAAGATTCTTACCGAATTGAATTCATACAAAACTTCTCAAGGTTTGCTTGGGATTCCCATGGCAATAAGGCAAAGAAAGTCATTAACTCCCGGTAAGAATATTGAATATTCATACAAAACTTCTCAAGGTCTCTCTTTTTTGTTTTAACTAAATGTTTATTCTAATTTTGTTTTTTAATAGCTCAATGGTGGAGTTTGTATGGATCTGAGGCACCCAACTTGAGGAAGTTTGCCATAAGAATCCTTAGCCTTACTTGTAGTGCAACGGGATGCGAGAGGAATTGGAGTGTGTTTCAACATATAAGTTGCAACTTACAAAAACTATCCACTCATATAATTTTTTTAATTTATTAGTAACTAATTAAACCTACTTACTTTTCTTACCAGCTTCACACCAAGAAGAGAAATAGGCTAGCACAATCCCGACCGAACGATTTGGTTTTTGTCGCATTGAGGTGCAGGCGTGAAGAGAGTAGCTCTAGAGATTCCATTCTCTTAAAAGAAATTGATGAAAGTAAGGAGTGGTTGCTTGGGAGAATGGAAGATGATTCAGATGATGATGATCTTGTGTTTGAGGGGGATACTTTGACTTAGGCAGCTGTTGCTGAAGCTTGCGGCGCTAATGAGTCCCGTTATCGCACTAGGCATAGAGGACCAACAAGCACTAGCACCGCTAAAACTTCGGCAAAGGACAAAGGAAAAGCTCCCGCTCATGCCTCTAGTTCTAAATCCTCTCGAGCTCGTACTCAATTGTTTGATGAAGATGAGGAAGAGGAATTTGAAGAGGAAGAGGAAGAGGAAGATGATATTGGAGATGATGTTGAGTTGGTGGATGATGATGAAGATGCCGAGCAAGTGGTGTTAGATGATGATGAGGAGGATGCTTAGTTTACCTTTATGAGTTATTTTGCTTTGTGTGCTATGTGTTTTATGCTTTTCTTCTATGGCTATGCTAGTTGGTGCCTTTTAAGACTTTTACTATCTCATGGTGTGCGCTTAGAAGCACTATAATGTTATGTTCTCGTATTTTATGACTATTTGTAATGTTATTCGTGGTTATCTTCATGTTTAATTCCCTACTTAATATCATTATCTACTTTATTTTCAAAGAAATATATTTTGGGAATGATTTTGGAGCATTTTATAGCCAAAGTGCGCCTCGCGTCTGAAAAGCCCGCGCCTTCGTCTCGAAGCCCGCGCCCCGAGCTCCAGGACCCTTTGCGCTTTTTTATGCCTCGGGCTTTTTTAATCTAAGCCCGCACTATTAAACTGTTTGTTCCTTATTATTAAATTTTAACTCTATGTTATAAGGAGTTCACATGCAATTGTTGGTTTTGTCAAATATGTTGTAATCCTAAAGTGTTAAAAAAAGTGCTAACTTGATTTTTAGTTTTTTTTTTTTTGAACAAAGAAAATCATAAGACTACGGATGTCCATGCGAAACATGGGTTTAATGCTGGTGAATACTTAAAAATGACTGGACATACAACCAGCTACTGGCCACTCACTTTAATAAGATTTTCATCATTCACACAAAGCATCTTTCATGCTATCCCAAGCTTGAGCTAAGCAGACCCAGGCTTCTAGCAATATAAAGCGTACGGCTCAATCCTCACACAACCTGCCACCACATCCTCTTCTCCACTTAAATCCTCCAATAACATCCTCCATGCCAACAATTGTTACAACACTGCTCCAACCCCTCTCAATCTCAATCATCGCCCATTCTATGAGTGGCAAACCAAGTGGGAACCACAACCAATGACACCTAGCAGAGAACCACCACTGGGCAACACTCCATCTTGGAAAATGGCAGGTGTTATATACTGCGCCATGGCACATTCCCAGTGAGTATAGGTTGTGGTACCATATATCTAATGAACCGGTTTTTTGAGGGGGGGGGTTTGTGAGGCTGAAGTCCCGAAGTAGCCAATGATTGAGAAACTTCAACTAACTGCCGGATTTCCATTAGATTTGGATGATTGTCGTTACATTCTCAACATTGGTTAAACATTGAGAAGAATGATGTTGGAAATAGAGGTACTCCAACTCTCAGCAAAGAATGGCTCAGTTACTGGAGATGATTGCTTCACATTGCATCTCATGACAATCCGAGAAATCTTCAGGAGGGAGTAGACTAAGGGCAGTGTACAGTTTACTACCTATAGTAAGGCAAAAGCTTCAAATCCTATGCGATCAAACTAAATATTAATCATAATTAACTAGCACATCTCTTCTCAAAAGAAAAATCAGAAAACAGTTAACCATTTTCCTCAACTAAACACACAGGAGAGGAGTGAAGACAAGTGAAGTTGGTAGAAGTACTTACTCTCTTTAACCATCTTTGGCAATTGTTGTCTCAGTAAAGAGGAGCAATTGAGGGTAACCATAATTCCTCCTTACCCCCGCTTTAATCAGATTTTTACTCTGATTCGAGGTGTAAAAGAGACTAGACTATATTCTGTTCCTCCTAGAGGGAAGAGTGGGCCACAAGAGCTGTTGCCTAACTCACCTTCATGTATCAACCAATTCCAGGTGCTGAGAGATCTCTTGGAAAACTACCCCTCTTCTGGTAGTAGTTCTTCCTATTCTGCTTTGGTGATTACAAAATCTACTTTTGATGATCTGGTGGCGGGTCAATCATCAGCTTTGTGCTAACAAAAAGGATTGGATTGTTTACTCCCGGAAGAAGAATAAAGGAATGGAAGAGTTGATGAAAGAAGCTGGTTCAAGTTCTTCCAGTTTGCTGAGGTGTAGAGGGACTAATTTGAACATTGTGAATTCTTCTGGTCAAGCTCAAGCTGCTGGTTCACATGGACCGTCTTCTTCTCATTGTGATCAAGCAAAGGACTCTAGTGAGAGTTCTTCATATGTGCTGAAACATATTATCTTTTTCTGCGACAGGATGGGGCGTGCTATTGAAGGCAAAGAAATGGAGTTGCTTTCTCGTTTAGTTCGCTGGAAATAATCAGCAACCAGCGGAACCAACTTGTTGAAGAAAGGGGGAGGGTCCATCAGGAGGGGAAGGGTCATTGTTTGATGGGGACTCGATTATCTGATTAAGAGAGGAGGGAATGGTAAGTGGGTAATGGGTGTCGCATAGAATTTCTTGTGATATTGCTATCGTTCAACAATCTAAATGGATGTGGTTAGTTATCACATTGTGATTAGTTTGTGGGGTGGTCGTCAAGTTCAGTGGGTTTTTTTTGTTTTGGGCCATCTTGCTTTGAAGGCATTATCATTATTTGAGTTCCTCATGTTTTGGAGCTTGTTGACTTTAGAATGGGGTCTTTTTCTGTGTGGTGCAAGTGCAGATCCTTCCAAGACAATTTTCTATGGTTTCTTATTTGGGTTTATGGTCCAAATGATGACAGCGTGAGGTTCGCTACATTTGAGGAATTGGTGACTTTTATGTCTATTTGGGATATCCCATGGTGTTTCGGTATTGACTTCAATGTTTTTAGGTTACCGTATGAGAGATCTACCGGAGGTAAAATGCCTTTTGTTACGATTGAGTTTTTCTGATTTCATTTATTCCGACAATCTCATTGACTCTCCATTAGAAAGTGCCTGCTGCACTTGGTCTTGTCACGAGGTGGTCCATGTGTTGTCTTGTATTGATCGAGTTTCTTTTTTCTTTTTCTTTTCCAATGATCGGGATAATCATTTCCAGGAGGAGCATGAAGTTATCCTTCCTGAGATTACTTCAAATCAGTTTCGGATTCTTCTTCAGGTTGGGAGTTTCCTTCTGCTAGACGTTCTTTTAAATTCCAAAATATGTGGCTTGAGGTGCAAGGTTTTTGTGATCTTGTGAAATCCTATTTGGGAAAACTCAATGTGTCTGGCTCTCCAAGTTTTATCTTGGCTAAGAAGCTTAGTTTTCTAAAGTTTCGACCCAAAGTGGAATAAGGAAGTATTTCGCCACCTTGCCTCTAAGATGGCCTATTTGGTGGACAAGATTAAGTTCTTGGATGAGAAAGAACCAACAATTGTCGCTTACTTAGCCATATAGAGTTGAAGAATTGTAGGTGAAGAAGGAGCTTTTTGTGGGGCATAATTGGATTGACATCTTCTAGTGAACATTGGACGGAGGATGGTGATCGTAACAGCAAATTTTTTCATAGGGTGACTAATAATAGAAGAAAGTTCAATGCCATGAAGAGCATTGTAGTGGATGGTGCACTCCATTTTGAGGATTCTTCAATGAAAGATGCAACTTTATCATTCCATCAAGGCCATTTCAAGAGGGAATTTTCCACAACACTATTGCTTAGAGGATGTCGTTGAGCTCAAAAAAGGACTTTTAGAGGAAGAAGTCTAAATGACTATTTAATGCCTTAAGCAAGGCGAAAGCACCCAGGCCAAATGGTTAATATCGCTTTTTTCTGGCGTTTTTGGAGCGTTGTTAATGATGAAATTATCGGTTTATCTGCTAAATTTCATTTCTCTAGAAAAGCTTGAATGCCACATTCATTAGCCCACTTCCTAAACTCGCCGGACAAGTGATATTGACAACTTCAGACCTACTAGACTAGTGAGAAGTGTGTATAAAATTCTGGTTAAAGTCATGGCCTCAAGGTTGAGGAAAGTCATTGGCAAAGTTATATGTGAGCTTGATATCGAAAAGGCTAATGGTCATATGTCTTGGGACTTTCTTATGACCAGTGACCACTCTCGAGAAAATGGGTTTTCCTAGCAAGTGGAGGAGGTGGCTGTTTTTTGGGGGGGCGGGGGTATCTCTACAGTTTGCTTCTCAGTTTTGGGTTAACGGTGAAGCCACGGGTTACTTACCTAGTACTGAGAATTGTGGCAAGTTGACCCTTTATCCTCTTTGTTATTTATTTTGGTGATAAGGATCCTGTGTAGGTTGGTAATTAAAGCAAATGAAGTGGGATTTTTATAAGTTATCCATATTAATAACTCCCGTTCCGAGAATGTTTTGATTTCCCATTTGTTCTTTGCTGATAATACATTGATTTTTTGTAAGCCTTGATGAGAGTAGCCTAGGTTATTTGAGATTTATCCTTGCGCTTTTTGAAGTGATACCAGGGCTCAAAGTCAACTTATCTAAAAGTGTTCTCATTCCCATTAATGAGGTATCGGAACCTAACTTGGCACATTTCTTCCATTGTGGGGTAGATTATCTTCCTTCTTCTTATCTTGGTCTTCTATTGGCGCCACTTATAAGAGCGAAGTGGTTTGGCAACCAGTGGTGGAGAGGTTTCAAAAGAGATTAGAGCGGCGGAAATCTAAACTTTTGTTTAGAGGGGGGAGATTGACTTTATTGAAAAGCACTTTATGCCCATCTATTTCATGTCTTTGTTCACCATTCTTGCAAGCATTGCTTGTTACTCATAGAAATCACAAAAGACTTTCTTTGGTCCAACAATGACACTAATAATGGCCTCTACTGGGTTAATTGGGACGAAGTTCGTTGTCCCAAGCAAGAGGGAGGGCTTCATACAAGGCCTCTTTGTGGGATGGATGATGCACTCAAGATCAAATGGATTTGGAGGTTTGCTAAAGTGGAGGATGCTCTTCAGAGAAAGTTGAACACATGTAAATATGGGGTGGATAGTTTACGGTGGTGGAGCAAGAAAAGTCCTCATGCCCATAGGGTGAGTTGCTGGAAATCAATCTTTAGTGGGTTTGGAGCTCTTCAAAACTTTTGTGCATTTTAAGGGTGAAAATGGATCTAGGGTGTTGTGTTGCGTTGCCATGATGTCTAGTGTGGTGATTGTCCTCTTAAGACCCAATTTCCAAATCTTTTTAGAATGACTCGTTTCAAAGATGCAATGGTTCAAGAAGTGATATCTTGGAATGAGGACTAGAGCTATTGGGTCTTATCTCTTTTGACAAGCCCTAATGATTAGGAAGAGGAAATTGCTTGCAATCTTCTTACTCTACTTGTAGAATTGAATGTTGTGCCTCAAGGCAACGATGAGATTGTTTGGCCTCATAACCCTAAATGGTCCTTCACCATCAAGATCTTTTGTAATACTCTTCATGATTGGTAGAATTGTTCTCATTTTTCTGGAAAGGCCATTTGGAAATCAAAGCTCCTCCGGAAGCTTGCTCTTCAACTTGGGCAGCCACCAAAGAAAAAATTCCTGCAGAGGGCTTACTTGAAAGAAGAAATTTTCATCAGCCAAGTAGGGTCTCTATGCGCCGACAAGAGGAAGAATCAGTCCACCAACTCCTTGTGCACCGTGCACTGTCATTAAGTTTCCTTGCTTTGTCCTTTGGCTTTCTCCTTGATGGAAGCTAGTTGGGTTCAACCTTCAAGGTCAAAGATGGGCTTCGAGAAGAAGGATGAAAAAGTGTTTGGGTTCAGAAGTTGGAAGATGATTCCTATGACTATTTGGTGGACTATTTGGAATCAGAGGAAGCAACATATTTTTGAGGGCAAAAACTGTTCTTTCAAGATTTCCAGCTCTACTTCTGAAAATTTTGTACAGTTGGAATCAAGTTCTAATGGTGGTCCAAATTTAATGTTCTTGGATTCCGTAGACAATATTATGCACGAGAGCTTTACGCCATGATGTTTTTGTAATTATCCCTTTTGTACATGGGTGACATCCCCGTAGTGTCTATTAATGCAAATGTTGATTACTCATCAAAAAAGGGAAAAACAAAAGAGAAAAAGAAAGAGATTAGACAACATTTTACTCTTACATATGCTTACGCTCACTGAAGAACCAAAAAAGTTCATACTCTTAAGTCTTTCTTAACTTGTTGACTCTTAAGTACACAATCTCATAAACTTCAAACAGACCCTTTGTGCAGTAAAAAGTAATTATGTTGTGGTCGCATTTGGTGAAACACTGAAACTTAACAGAGGAGCCCAGAAATTAAGGACAAGCATCTCAGTCTGATGACTGACTGCATTGAGGCAAACTCTAGATTTCCAATGACTGAATGAATAACATAACTCAAGCCAACAAAAAGAGAAAAAGAGCATTTTCCACTCACCACTAGATGAACACCGTCGTCGGTACGCCATGGAGAATCAGACTTAATCACAACAAAAGAAACGTGTACTGTATCCCATTCATACTGAACATTATGGGAGAAACATTCCTCTCTGTCAATTACAAATCTAAGGCCGAGCGTAAATTCCAGGCTTGATAGAAGCAGCACCAAGACAGCCACATAAGCACGCAAACATACTTTCATCTGTGCTATGGGGGAAAAACAATAGTTAACATCAGAAGCCATGACTGGGAAAACCTCAAAAATAATAAAAATGACTAAAGCAGAAATAATTTCCAGATCATTTTCTAGATCAATATGAAAGTATTAACTATGAAGACACATTAAAGATTGCTCTGTCCTTCTAAAGATATGCATTACAGGGAACAAACTGAGTTTAAGAAAGGTGAAAGGAAGAATGGCGCATTGAGGGCAATGAGTCCCAAAAGAAAAGCCACATAAGGAGGCGAAGGCACACGGATCATGAGTGTAAAGTTCACTAAAATTGTTACCAATTGAAGTCTTATATTTTTAGCATTCTAGTTTTGCTAGTACATAACTCTTCTAATCTTCGTTAGTAGCAAAGTTGAAAAATTTGCACACACACACACAACATTAACGTATTATCTACTTGGTGTGGTACAAATCTACCCATTGCTTCATTGCACTCGATTTAGGAACAAGGGTTAAAAGTAATTGGAGGTTTTTATTTGGGGTTTAATTTGATGAAATTTCATGCAATTGCTTGAGGGCATCAGCTCAAAGTTGCATCAATTTCTTGGGTAGGTATCAACTTGGAGGAACTTTAAAGCATTGAAGGTTACTATATCATTTCTCCCTCTCCCACTAACAAGTGACAACAGGCAATGAAGTGCAACCACCGCAAAACCAGTCCCTTGCTGCCTCAGTTAAATGAGCAAGGGACATAGACCATCAGGAAATTAATTGCCTCAGCAAAACGAGCACCAGGTCCCCACCTTAAACTAGGGTATCAGGAGTCACAAACTGAAGGCTCTTATACAAGACTTTCAGGGTTTTTGGAAAATGTCCAAAAGATCATTAAACAAAGACTAGGTTCTCCTTTGCACATGTCAAAAGGCTTTAGGGAGACATTATCAAGATAGTTTTGGTTTTTTTGAACGTATCATATACAAGTACAATTCATGCTTTTGGTGTTTTGTTTTGGAGTCACATTTCAAGATTTACACCATGAACATAAAGACTAGTCTTCACGGTTTATGAGATTACAGCATGAAAGTTGTTTTTTTTTTAAATTTTATAAAAAAAGGCACAAATATGACTGTGCTTGTTTTGAACATTCTAAAAGTTTTACTTCAACAGTTGTTCTAGGGCCATTCTAAACCATCAAAAGAATGTTGGGTACAACCACAAAATCCATGTTCAAGTGTATAACAGTTAGAACCACCTCGCCAACCATTATGATAATTGAAATTTTTTAGAGACATATTTAAAATGTCTTTAAATGATTCTTATGCTGTCGAGGCAGTGCCTCTCAGGACCCCAAATAAAGGCTATTATGGATAGAATTGACATTTTTTGAAACAATGTTAACGTGTTGAATTTTAAATGGTGAACATTTCCTCCTACTGATCCCTAAGACTGTTCAGCTGTATCTTAGCTCACTCAAGGAAGTAAAGAGGTATGTCCTCCACTAGAAAGCCCATTTTGCAACATACTTCCAAATCTACAAGATACTACGAATGGAGCCACTATGCTTCAAGTAATTGTGCAAAGGATATTTAGGACATCATATCAGGTTTGAATGCTAATTGGTGAGAGCTTCTTAGGATTCCCAAAATAAGGTCTACTACAAACAGTTTCCAAGATCCCTAAAAAAAATCTCCAAGGAGTTCTCAATTAACAAATATGCTTCTAGGGACAACTAAAATGCTCGATGGTATCTTATGACGACTTTAAGCAATTTAGACTCCATGGATATGACAATGATGCCTTCCTTGCCCTTTATAGAGTTCTGGGTTGACTCTTCAATATCTACAAGGTGGTATTAATGAAGCCATCAGTCTCATTCAAATTGTTTTGGAAGTTATCTAGAATGCCTTAAGACAATTAGGTGGTACACTTGATAAAATATCTTGGAAAACTAAAGTCAAAGCTATCATGCTATTTTTGAGATTTCAAGCGAAAATAATGTTTGAGAGGTGTAAAAGGTGAATATTTGTTCCTTTTAGTCCAAAATCAAACTACCAATTACCCCCTCAAGTATGATACCCAAAAGGGCCAAAGCCTTAGACAACAACTTATGCACACAACCCAAAACCTTAGACAATAGCTTATATACAAAACCAACTAAACCAATGCTCTTTGCTTCAGATTTCTATAGTATGAAACCCATGAAAGTTGCATTTAAGCTAGTGAATAATTTCACTATGGAATGAAGTTCTAAGAACATTCTCATTTCTCATAAGTCATAATATCAGTCTTTATGGTATCATAGTTAGCCTGCAGAAATGCCTAGGTCCTGCCATTCAGTCCCAGAACCTTATCACTGCAACATTCATTAAGAGATCTAAGAATGTACTCTTCAGGGAGAAAAATCTCCAAATCCTCTCTAAAAGAATATCATAAAGAAGGTAAGACCAGCTCATCCATTTTTGGCCGACGTCCTGGACTCACTAAAATGAGAGGAATGAACTTCCAGTGAATATTCGCCACCTCACAAAGGATCTCATCAACCTGTCATCAGCTTTAAGCCATGATGCCCTGGATTTTCATCTCCACAGAATCATGTCCATCAAAATAACTTTGGCCAAATCTCTATGTGTGGGCTCCCTCCAGTCAGTAGCCACTAGTTCTTTCAAATCAATGAAATCAATAACGTCCATGAGATTATATTTTTGCACCTTAATATCCCCCACAAACTTCTTTGTTCCACTTCTTGAACTCCTTTATAATCTTAAGTTTTTTGGCAATCACAAAACTCGCATGCCCATCAACTTCAAGTAGGTCTCACCAATTTTTTTTATCAGAGAAGCACATTCATCAGCTCATAATCACATATTTTCAAACCTAAAGGCATCTTACCTCAATCCATCATGATCTTCTCCTGACTAATAGGAAAATGATCAGAAATAAGGAAGCATCCAGTATAGAAAAGATTTTATCATCACCAATCCCAGACCGAGCAATCCAGTCATATCCTTTCTGTTCAACATTCTACAAGATGTCAACTTTGTTTATTTCTAAGCTAATTTGATATGCGCAAGCATTATAAGTGTGCGACTATCTTGTCCTTGCCCACAGATACATTACGGTAAAATGAAGAGTCTGCCAACATAGGTCCCAGTGCCAATGAAGAATCAAAAAAGGGATATCAGAATGGTTTGTATTGCGTGCACATTCCAATTTCCACACCAGTAAAATCAAGCATCAAAAAAGGATATCAGAATGGTTTGCATTGTGTACACACTCCACACTAGCAAAATCAAGCAACACTTGGACAATGAATCCCTTTGGCCCAAACTAGGATTGCTCTCAGATTTTTCCTCAATACCCTCAAACCCACAACCCCTTCAGCCTTGGGTGAGATGGTCTCACAAAGGATTGTTGTGATACATGGTTGCCACATAAACCCACAACCAACTTTTCTAATTTTCAAGACGTGCCACCTCACCCTTTCTCATAAGAAGATATTATAAGACCATATGAGAATTAGTACCAAAAAAAAAAGAAAAAAATAGTACAAATCACAAACAGAGTTTCTATTCGGATGAGGCATGAAATTACAACAACTACACACCTTAGAGCAAACATACAACTTCCCCAGATCCTAAAAGCATGTATTCGCACAGTTCAAAATTCTACAAGATTTTTTAGTCTTATCAGAAAATTTCGGATTGGAAATTTCCAATCAAACGAAAAATTTAAAGCAGCCCTGCGTATCTGCATCTCAAATTTTACAACACAAAAATAAAACGGAAAATTAATCTCAGTTTTCCCACAGGCCACAATATCAATTCCGAACACCCGAAAACAGACCCAGAGCAGACAAATTCAAAGTTTGCCATCAGAAATTAACCTAAATTGGAGCTCGCAATGAATTAATACAACAGAGAGAGAAAAAGAGGAAAGAGGATTAGACAAAGAATTTAAGTAGAAGTTTTTACCTTTACGAAGAAGTCGATCTAAATCGTTGTTTTGTCTTCTCCAAATTATGGAGAACAAAAATCAAACAGCGGTTGTCTTGTAGTCTACCGCAGTCAGAACGTAAGTTTGGATGATGAAAGAGAGGAAAGGGTGTTTAAGAGTTTATTGCTAGTGAGAAGAGAAGGCTCCCAGGCTTTGTGCTGTGATCGGTTTGTTTGTTTCTCGGCTAAGTGCAGATCTGTCTGTCTGCACAAAGTGACGGAGTTTCGGCCCAAAGTATTAGGCAATTATTCAACAACTCCATGTGAGTCTTATTTTGAGAAAGTTTGGTAAGATTCAGATGTAGACAATCTTACTTTTGTTAATAATTCTATCTGTAAAGAGGCTGACTCCAAAAGACCTATAATAATCAGATTTTGTAAAAATATTTTATAAAAAAAGGATTTTGTGAAAACATTTTATGGAAAACATTTTGTGAAAACCTTTTTATGGATAAGTCACAGGAAACAAATTAAAAAATACGAAAAAAATCAGGTGGCAGTAACTATGTAACCATGAGTGTAATGAGCTAGATGGAGATATTGTACCTTAACAAACCGAGGTAGGCAAACAATGTCTCTTCTCAGACACATGAACTATCTGCATGCAAACAGAACATACGAAAAAAAAAACAACTCCACTGCGACTGAGTGACTACCTACAAAGCTAACTCTCTGCAATGTAAGATCTTAATCCTATCCCGCCACAGTCTCCTACCCTGAGCCATGTCCTTCATTAACCCTACAACTTTCAAGTCCTCTCTAATCAACTCATCCAAACTTTTCTTAGGCATTCCTTCCCTCTATTACCCCTTGGGATGGTAATACTCTCACCTTTCTTTACTGGAGCGTCCGCACTTCTTCTTTTCACATGGCCAAACCATCTGAGTTTTATTTCTCTCAGCTTATCTTCGATGGGGACCACTTTAACTAAGTCTCTGATCACTCAATTACTAATTCTATCAATTCTCATATAACCACACATCCATCTAATCATCTTCATCTCTGCTACCATTAACCTTTGAACTTGAGTCTTCTTTATAGGCCAACACTCTGAACCATATAACACAGCAGCTCCAACTACCATACAATAAACTTTGTCTTTTAGTCCTATAGGCATTCTCTTATCGCACAGCACACCTCAAGCATACTTTCATTTCTGTCAGCCCACTTTTATGCGATGGCTAATATCTTCATCAATGTCCCCTACATGATGAATGATCGAATCTAGATATTTAAACTTCTCGACCTTTGGTATCTACATTCCCTCAATTGTGACTTCTCCCATTGCATCTTCCCTTCTACTGAAATAGTAATGAAGGTATTCAATCTTCGATCTACTAATTCTAAAGCCTCTAGACGCTAAAATATTAGGCTATTATTATTGTAACTTTTTAAAATACTAGTAGCCTGGGATTGTTGATAGATACAAAATTACCCTATTTAATTAAATATATTAACACGTCTAATCTATTTAATTAAACACGTTAAATAAGTTAATTAATTTATTAAACTATCATTTATTTTTGGAAAATAGTAAAAATGTGGGGTTTAATCAAGTCCATTTGTATTTGTGAGATTGTGGTTTTTGTAGATCGTGGATAATAGTTGCATTATTATATATTGAACTCAAAAAAATTGATTTGTAGTGTCTCTTGATTATACTTTCACTGAAATGTTTAGTGGGTAAATTAATAATTGATAGCCTGAACCTAAGTTGTTGATATTAAACGAATTAATGGGTAAATTTTAGGTCAACCTGTTTAAAAAAATAAATGGGAACAAGTAAAGGCGTTCATAACTAACCAAACCCTAAAACTCGAACCAATAACTTGCTATTCGAACCGATTTTTGAGTAACTGAACTGAAAGTTCCTAATTCGGTACCCAAATTGATAACTTTTTTGGATTATCAATTTATACGATTCATGATATTAGGGTTTTGGGTACCCAATAACCCTATAATTTTTTTTTTGTATAAGTAGTATGCTTTTTTAATTCCCCCCCCCCCAAAAAAACTAAAGCAGTTAAAAAACCCCAGGTGCCCTCTGTCCTTTGTAAATTTCTCTCCTCCTCTCACTTGCCAATTGCCCATTCATAGTCTAAATAAAAGCTTTTGGACCATGAACTCAACCACACTTCCGTAGTCGACCCCAAAAAAAAGAACTCACAATATACCAATATACCACTACATGGAACCTTACGAAACTTACCTGCCTGCTGGGTGGCCACCCCGTTCTGAATAAAATTAAAGGAATTGTCATCCCAGCACATAGCAAACCAAACTCTTTCTGCTGAGGCCTGAATTCCTCAAGTTCTTTTAGCACCCAATCAGCAACTTGGATAGCCCACGACAAGACACTACATAACTCCATAGGTTGGTCATATAAATGGATCTGGAACATTGATACCATGCCCAAAATTAAAATCTTCTTATGGAAAATCTGCCACCAAGCAATCCCGATACGAGGTACTCTACTCAAATGCGGATTGAACGTGGATGCAGGTTGCCCACTGTGCCTAAGTGATATTGAATCAATCGACCACCTTTTTAGTCAATGCCAGCTAGGTAATAAGGTCTGGGAACTAACGGATAAACACCACTGGTTCACTAAACAATTCTGGCCCAATAGTTGCCAACAACTTACTGAAACATTACAGAGGGTCCGATCCTCCCGAAATCCAAGGCTACTACAAAAATTAGCCTTTCTTATCTGCAGCATCTGGAAAGAGCGCAACACAGTTGTTTTTGAAAATAAGATTTTTAATCCTCTTAAATGTCTCATCAAAGTGAAACAAGCGTATGCCGAATGGAAAATCCGAGCTTCTTTATTTGTAGATCAACCATTTAGGGTTACTCCTTCCCAAACCATTCCACCTTGTTAGGTGGAACCCCCCACCACCAGGAGTCATTAAACTCAATTTTGACGGCTCGCTTCTCAACTCATCAGCAGCAGGAGGCTACGTTATTCGCGACTGGACAGGCACTCTTCTAACAGCTGGAGTTGCTAATTATGGATCTACTACAATCATGGTGGCTGAAGCACGAGCACTGAAGGATGGAATTCATGCGGCCCTGCAAGCCGGCTATAAAAAGCTACAGATCGAAGGCGACAACTCTACAGTGATTCAAGCCCTATTAGGCAAAATTCAAGCTCCTTGGAAGATAGCCACCATTCTTGAAGACATTCATTTATGGTTAACTCCTGACTTCCAGTTCCAAGTTAAACACATCTATCGGGAGGCCAATATGGTGGTCCACTGGCTCTCTAAATTTGGACACTCTATCTCAACTCCCATTGCCTCAAATACTTGGGGTTCGGCAGAATTTAGGTATATTCTTATAGCGGATGTAGTTTGGCGTACTCTTACAAGAAGAGGCGCCTAACTCGGTTTGTACTTCATTTACCTTTGTAAAAAAAATAAAAAATATACCACTACATGTACAATATATAAAAAAGCAAAAAAAAAGACAAGGTGAAAAGTTAAAGATTTTGGACTTAGTTGGTACCCGAAAAACTAACAAATTTTGCGTACCCGAAATTTTCAGCACAGTTTCAGTTCACAATTTTGCCAATCCAAACTTTTGAAGACCCAAACCAAAATCTACACTACTTAAATGGGTACCCAATTTCAGTTCACAATTTTACCAAAATCTATTTTGGTTCACAATTTTACCAAAATCTATTCTGATTTGGGTACCCAACCCATGAACACCCTTCGGTACAGTTGTACAGTTCAAGGTTTTCAACCTATTTGATAAATGGTTTATGTTCAAGTCAAATATTTCTCAACCTGTTTAAGTTCAACACAGATATGAATTTAACTTGACTTGACCTGTTTGACATCCTAGTACTTGTACATGACACTGACTTATGTGGTAGGTAACTTTATATTTTTTTTTTTGAAAAAAAAACACTCTACAAACAGGAGAAAAAATAAAATAAAAAACTCTACATACATGATGTAGGAAACATATATACATTACTTGTTACCTTGATGTATGATTTATGATTTTTTTTTAATTGGAAGTCACACACTTTACAGTTCACATATTTAAGATATTAGGAATCACGTATCATTAATTTTCATACCTGATATTTAATTTATAATTTTTTAAAATTTTGAATCACATCTTTTAGATATCACTCAAATTTTCCATGTATAATTACATGAGTGGATGATGGATCATCGCTGGCATTTCATGTCCAATGGTAAATTCATGGTTTGATAAGCTTGTCACATTGTAAGCTTACTTAGCAACCTCATTTTGACGTCCTCTCACTTCACCACTAGCGAAGAGATGTGGAGAATGATTTGAAGTTTTGATTCACTACCTCAAATCCAGAAGTTTGGGTGGAAGGTGGGTGCCAATGCACTAGTGACCAAGGTAAATGTTACTCATCGAATGGTAATCTTGGGCCTAAAGTGTGATATCCATGGGGCTCTTGAAAAATATTTTATCTAGGGAAGGGAGGGTTCGGTAAGGAAAGCCACCCATTGGGCCCCCATCTTAGGAAGACTTAGTGGGCCAATAGGTCTGCGGGATTTGGAGACCAGTTGCTCAAGCGTAACCCCCAACTAACACCTCCATTTCCCAATTAAGCGAGAGTTGGAGCGCCCCCCCACCCCCCAACAAAAAAAAATGAGTGTAAGTAAGGGGTGGTAAGGAGCTACCACACCAAACCCGCTAAGGAAGTTTCGACAATGTCCAGGTGTTATTAACTTGCCCTTTGGCATGTGAATTATAGGAGGGCAGTGGCCTTGAGCCTTGTTTATGGGATATGTGTGGCGTTAATGAGTACTTATCTAAGATGAGCGATTTAACCCAAAACAAAACTCTAAGATGAGTGATGCACAACCTATAATTGAATAGATCGGGGAGTTTGTTGCATTTTTCAGGAGCTCTAGAATGCTTATAATATATCCATCTTTGGGAAGAAGGATCAAAACTATGGTGTGGTGGTTGACAAGCTATTATATAGTGGGGAACTTTAGGGAAACTCATTATGTTGGGAAGGTGATATAGAGCAAAAGTCCAAAACCACCCTCCTAGTGTCACCATTCAAAGACAATGTTAAACCACATTCTTCTCGCTTACCTACTGCATACTTGCTGAAAGGTTTAGTTTGTTTTCAAGCTGAAATTGGATTAATTTTGGATGCTGTCAATAAGAATGGAGTGGAGAAATTTTCCTTGATTTTCATGAGTAAGCCAAGATCAACTTACTACACAATTTTAAGGCTTTGAATCAAGTATTTATTCTCTACCATTTTTTCAAGAAACCTTGGAGGTCCAACCTTCAAGGTCTTCACTCATGTGACATCTTTAACCGGTTCTGATAAGTCATCAATGGGTCAGAGGCAACTAGTAGCCATAAATAAGGAGTTTCGGATAATTTCTCCACTACGTAATTTATTTCAAAAAGCTTGGTCCAACTATTATCTGATTTTTTAATTTAGCAATGAAGCCTAAACAAAATATATTAGGTGTGCTACGAAATCTCCTTAAGATTACTTACTAAGGACGAAGAGTGAAATTCAGCAAAAAATCAGGCTAGTAAAATTCGAATGTGCACTGGACAACCTTAGAAAAGAAGCCTAAAAATGGGGTCTAAGGACTCTAGACTTTTTCAGAAAGTAGGATGTGACAAGATAAAATCATCTTAAAGAAATTTTGGCCATGGGAAGGTTTAAGGAAGCTTCTTTTTTATAACTAAGTTGTAACCAAATTCGAATACAAAAGTACAGGGAAGAATGGTACTATTTGTACCATTTTTATCAAATTTAGATTTGCTCATTTAATGAAGCATCTTTATTTGGTATAAAAGTGAGAAGTTCATGTCTCACTCCTATTGGGTATGCATTTTTGTTGTCTTATTTTCTATTGGTTCTAGAAGGAGATTTTGCCTAATTTATATTGGCTAAAGATGTAATTTTTTTATTAGCTAATTGCTGACTTGGGACATAAGCTATGAGTCCTTATAAGCCTTTAAATAAGCCTAATTTCTCTCTTTGTAATTAGACTTTAATGAATAATATATGGTATAGCTAGTTGCTATTTCTCACACAAAAATCTATCAAAAATTTTATCTAATTTTTTTGGGTGGTGTTTTTAGAGTCTAAACTTTATCCTAGTTTTTTGTGGTTTAATCTTTATAGGATTAAGTGGTGTTTAGTCAATCTAAGTCGTGAAAGAAATTCCTTGATCTTATGGTTTTATTTGCTCTTTGTTCTTCATGCTCAATCGCACCTCGCGTCAGAGCTTGAACTGTGCCCAGCTCTAGTCAAGCTCATTATTCCAAACTTTGATCTTATACTTTAGGGCACCTTGACCCTAATCTTGACAACAAGGGATTGCTCTACGTCAATTGGTATCAGAGCACAGTGGTATTTGTATTGTTCATAAGGTTCAATTTCATACTTTAATTTCATTACTTCGTTTTTATCCTTCTACAAATTTCAAAAGTCCCCAAAAAAAGTTATTTAGGCTAAACACATTTCCCTAACCACAAAAAGAGCCCAAAAAATCCATAAACAGTCGTCAACCAAAAATTTCCATTCCTCAACCTATCGAGGAAAGAGCTAAATCTTGTAATATTCCCAAAGGGCTTACCTTGAAAAAACTCATGCCATCTTTCAACTCTAATAAGACATGAGAAACCTCACCCAAAGGGTGGAAACTTTGAGCATCCATGATCAAAGGGGGTGGAATCCCACTAAAACTTGGCTTTGAGGATGAAGTTATTGTGAAACCTAGAATGGGAAGATGTCTTAGAGATGATTTTAGAAAGCCCACAATTGAAAGTACCCATATTTTTTATGAAAACCTAAACCCATATTTATTCCTCAAGTGGATGAATGAGGTTGGGAGGATATTTGAGATGAAGAGGTATAATGATGAGAAGTGCTTTAAGAAGGCTGTTTCAAGGCTTGATAAACTTGCCTCTTTGTAGTCCAAAAGTCGTAAGGGAACAAGAGTCATGGAATACAAATCTAAAATTAAGTCATGAGTTGAGTTAAATAAATATAAGGAGGAGTTTCATCCTCAATCATTCAAACAAGACTAATGGGTTAGTTCCCTTAGTCAAGATAATTACGAAGTGGACAGAAAAATTGGAAGCAAGAAGCATTCCTTGCCTCCTAGCTCACGACCTAGCTCCATACACCCAAGCTCAAAAGTATGGAAGGGAAAGGAAAGGATATTCAAAGAACCTCTTAAGAAGTTTGATGGTACAAAATGCTTCAAATGTCATGGGTATGGTCACTTCTAAGTTGAATGCTCTAATGGAATGATTTTGACTATCAAGGAGATTGAAGAGCTTGATAAAATCCAAGTCGATAGTGAAGAGGAATTCAATGAGGAGCATGTTCTTATTGATCCTGAGTCAGGGAGAACTACTTGTGGCAAATAGAGTCTTTCTAGCTCAAGAGTGTTCAAAGGAAGAGGTTGTCTAACACCAAAGGGAGGTTACAACACATCAAGAAAAGAAGATATACGCCTTCTGGAAGAAGGAAAATTATGGGATGAAGAAAAATTGATTTGCGTTTGGGCACAAGATAAGGAAGTCCAAGTTTAAACCCTAGCAGATTCTTCGGACCACATCAAATTGTTGTCAGGGCACCTTAAAACATACAAACTGATGTAAGACACCTTGGAATACGTCAATGGGAAACTTTGTAAACTTGACATTCAGTAGAAGCTACACCAATGTTTCTTTGAAATAGGTTGTTAGCAAGCTCAAGCTACCATAATTCCTCATCCTAAGTCTTTATTTTTTGATGGCTTCAACAAGGGAATGATAAAGTTTCATATTAAGCTCTTATTGCTTTTTTTTATAGGTAGATTTAATGATGAAGTGCTATTTAATAGATTACTTATGGATGTTTGTTATTCACTATTAGAAGATTATGGCAATGTGGTGAGCATGCTATACATGGTGGTGTTGCCAATACCTATGAGATTGAACATTAAGGCCTAAACACATAACTGGTGTGGGAAGTGAGAAAACCCTCCATGGGTGAAACATTGGTTGAAAGAGTGATTAGTAAGAGCAAGCCTCTATTTGGCTTATTTGTGATTGAAGCAAACATGGTAGAGGAAGTGAAACCTTCATATCCATTAACGTATGGTCTCTTACATGATTTTGATGATGCGTTTCCTATGAACTTACCTTTTGGTTTGCCTCCTCTAAGGGGTACTAAGCACCATATTGACCTAATTCAAGGATCCCCTTCACCTAATAGGCCTGCATATGGGTGTGACCCAACCCAAACTAATGAATTGCAAAGACAAGCCCAAGACCTAGATAGAGATGCATTATGCCTAGCATGAGTCTATGTTCACTATTCACTTTGCTTAAGACCAAAAATGGTTTATACAAGTGGATCAACGTGCCTTTGGTCTTTCAAACACCGCTATTACCCTTATAAAGCTCATGAATGATGGCCTTAGCCGTACATTGGACACTATAGCGTGGTTTATTTGATGATACACTTCTGTATAGATGAGATGAGCATGAGCATGTTAAGGACTTGAAATAAATCTTTTGGACTCTTATGGACCAAAGGCTATATGCTTAACATGAGAAGTGTGATCTTTTATCTCAAAGAATAGAATTTATTGGTTATGTTGTGTCCAATGATGGGATCCAAGTTGATGAATCAAAAGTAAGTGCTATTAAGACTTGGGCTATTCATACATTTTTTCTGGAAGTAAGAAGCTTCAATCATTTGGCTTTATTTTGCAAAGCATTTAGAAGGAAATTGAATACCCTTATGGCTCCTTTGACATAATGTCTTAAGAGCAGAACGTTTAAATGGTTAGAGTTTCCTCAAAGGGCCTTTGAGGTGATTAAAGAAAAGTTGTGTCAGTGTCCTTTAGGTATTGGTGTTGGTCTTGCTAAGTCTAAGCGCTCTATTGCATGTTTTCAGTACGAAGCTGTTCAATATGAAATTGTGACATTTTATGCCTTTTACTATCTAGTATTTCCGCAGAATAAATTATTAGACTAGTATTTTAATATAACTTTTTATTTATTTCATAGGGATTGTGAAATCTAAATAATGCAAAAATTGATCACATCGAATGCAAAAGGGGAAGAAAGAAAGATGTTGGATCAGAGTTGAATTAAGGAAAAAGAAGGAGAAGACCGAAGCCCATCTTCTGTAGCCTACAACCTAGGCATTTCTCCCTCCCCTTCCCTAATCTCTCTTCTTAGTGGGCCAATTTCCACTAGCTCGTGGCCCACCAATTTCATCCTCCCTCTTAATCTTCAGCTCTCCTTCTTAGCCCTCATGTTGGGCTTGTCCTATTGCTTCAGTGCGTGGCTCAGAAGCTCATTTTCTCTCCTTTGTTTCCCCCCGTTAGCTCTCCTATCTACTCTTTCAGTGGTCAGTCGTGCACCGAGGCCCAATCTGTGACATGCCCAGCTCTCTTATTTTCTCTCTCTCTTTCACGGGCTTGCTTCTTCAGCCTTGGCAAAGTCCCGCCCCCTTCGGGCCTAGTCTTCCTCTCTCCTTTCTCCACTTCACTAGACCTATAGTTCCCCCTACAATCTCACTTAATATGTCACGCTATCCTCACATGAGCAGCAACCCCTAAACCCTTTCTTCTTCCTCTTTATTTCTGCACCTTGAAAACCCGAACTCATGACCTTGGCAGGCTGCTGATTCATATTCCTACTCCTTTGACCCCTTGATGTTTCACTCTTTCTCTCTTTTCAACATTAATTCTATCATCATCACTATCATCAAGTCATCGGTTACAAGGGAGTTAATGGAAGCAATTATCCGGGCAAACAAGAGCTGCGTTTTGGGGTATTCAAATGGGGGGTTCGATGCAGAACGGACAAACAACAGAGAATAGTTGTGGAATCTTTTTAGTTTTCGTAGCCTAGGTTCTCCATATTTAATTGTTAGAATTTTAGAGTTCGTTTAATTGTACGGAGTTTGATTTTAATTGAGTGAAAATCTGGGTTTGGAATTAAAATTATAAACCTTTGGTTCAATTTTTGAATACATTTCTGAGTCAATTCTTTCAGTGGTTGCTTTAGTGTACTCTTGAATTTCAAGTTTTTTTGTTAATGGCAAAACTGGGTGATTGAAATGTTGAAGTTGAGCTGCAGTTTCTTTCCCTTGTTCTAACATCTGTTTTGAAGGAAGTCAGCTGGGTGTGGTTTAGCTTGATGCCCTCAGTTTGGCTTCTTCCTTTTAGTCGATGATTTCTTATTGCTTTGATTGAGTTTAGACTATTCTGATTTTGCTGTTTAGTTGACTTTGTTTTTGTCAGTTTAATCCTTAGTTCAGGTTAGAAATTTGCAACTTAATTTCATAAATCATCCATAAGGATGACAATTGTAAGTGTTACAACGAACTACTGTATTGATAAGTACTTAACGTATACATCATTTTAGGGCTATTATGCTGCATTTTTAGGAGAATTAGAAGCTTAATGTTATTATTTATACTCCTATTATTGATTTATGCTTGGGTACGATTGTTTGATATGTTTTGCAGGTTTTTAGGCCTTTTTACTCAGTATTTGACCCTTAATGGATGTATTTTGACCTCCCCCACAGATTCCTATGTGCTGATACGCCCGTGGAGCAAGAAAAGAGCAGAAAACTGATTCCAGCCAAGACCACGGTCGGACGGTGGTGCCTGCGATGGACCATGGTGAGAGGTGAAACTGTTGCGTCTTTGTTTTTCTTCGGCTTTGTGGCTGAAAACGTCCTAGTTTTCCTATAAAAAGGCATCGTGCAGTAGGTAGAAGCAAGCAAGAGTAGCATAGTTTATCTTCTTTCTTAATTTTTTGTTTTTTTAGTTTAGATTCTTAGTTTGATTATTGTTCTGGCGACAAATCTTGAGCGTGAGTGTTTGAGTTTGAGGTGGTTTTGAAGCCCTTTTGTTGAAGGCTATTATTAGTCAAGCCCTTCCGATTAGATTTTACAAAATGTTGGTTAGTTGTTTAATCCTTAATCATGAGTGAGTAGTTTAACTTTTGTCTAGGGATTTAGTAGTTTATGAAAGTGTAGTTGGATAATGTTTTAATCTAAAGAATTGTGCTTATTCTCGTGATTGGTTTGATTTCGTTCTATCAAGTAATTATCGTGTTGTGAGTGGATTTTTGGCCAAGGTTTGCTTGTACACTTGAAACAATCGAGTGAAAACTGAATGGTGACATTTGAATGTTGGACTGCTTGATAAAACCCGATGTTGAGTCATCTCGAAAGAGAGATTTGCATGTTAGGAGGACATAGAAAGTAATCGAAGATGTTTAACTTGGATTAAGACAAATTAGTTCGAAAGAACGACTTTTGCTTAGTTTAGGCAAATTTGGTTGAGTTCGAAAGAATAAACTAAATTTTTGTATAGAATGCAATTCCTCGAGATTAATCGATTTAAGAAATGCACATGTTTGTCGTTTTGATCCAATCCCTTATCATAACTAAATGAATTCCTGGGCAATTCTTCCTTAATTGATTCAGAATTAGTGAATTAGAAATTGTTAAATTGAAAGCATTTGAATTAGAATTTTACATAGCATATTTAGATAGACAAGACTCCATAGATTACATTAGTCCATGAGGAATGATATCTTTTTAATCAATACTACGACTACTCGTGCGCTTGCAACAACGATCAAGTTTTTGGGGCCGTTATTGAGGACTAAGCTGTTAACTATTGAGTTAATGACAAAGTATCTTATTGCTTTTTACTTTTATTTTCTTTTTATTTTTATTTGACTGCGCTGGTAGTGTTGGTGATAGTGCTTGCAGGAATTTTTCCTGTTTATGCGAAGTTCAATCCTGTACGAACCCGATGCTGAGATTGAAAGGACTTTCCACTTAAGAAAGAATAAGCAAAGGATTAAGGAACAAAGATGCGAGGAAAGAAGGAATCCAAAAAGCATGGCGGAAGGAGGAGGTGACCAAAGAAGAGCACTTTGAGATCTCGTCACCCCCAGAGTCCAAGGGATCACCTCAAGCATCACTCGCCCTACTATTGATGCCAACAATTTCAAGCTCAAACCGACACTCATTTCGATGGTGCAACAATCCCAGTTTGCAGGAACGCCTTTGCAAGACCCTAATCTACACCTCTCGGTCTTTTTAGAGGTGTGCTATATGTTAGAGCTTAACAGAGTCTCCACTGATGCGATTCGCTTACGCTTATTTCCTTTCTCATTGAGCAATAAAGCAATGACTTGGTTACACTCCTTGCCATTTGGATGCATTACCTCTTGGGATGAGTTGACAAGACCTTCCTCACCAAATTTGTTGCTCTGAGCAAAACAGTAATCTTGAGAAATCAGATCACTAACTTCATGTAAAAAGATGAAGAGAAGCTCTACGAAGCCTGGGAGCAGTTTAAAGATTTGCTGTGCTTATGCTCCCATTATGGTCTTCAGCGTTGGATGATTATCCAAGGCTTTTATAATGGTGTGACCCAATCTATAATGTCTGCTATTGATGTGGCGGTAGGAGGAGCCTTGATCAACAAAACTGAGGATGAAGCCTATACCCTAATTGAGGAGATGACACTTAATAATTTTCAATGGTCTACCGAACGAGGCGAACCCAAATAGGTTGGAGATAAGCTTGAAATTGATGCTCTTACTTTACTTTCTGCTAAAAGTAGATGTTATGACTCAAAGACTGGACTAAATGAATGTTAATGCTGTGAATTCTAGTGCCCATTCCCCTTATGAAATTTGTGGTTCTATTGAGCATGTAACTTTGACTTGCCAAGTTGGGAGTCCCTTTTCCCAAGACCCTAGTGAAGTTAACTATGTTCAAAACCTCAACTCGAGACTAGCCAATGACCCTTATTCGAGTACCTATAATTCGGGTTGGAAGAATCATCTGAATTTCTCTTATAGGTTCAATCCAAACTCATCGAATATGCCCCCTATGAATGCTATACCACCCCCTGGTTTTCAAAGACCTCCTTTCCATTCTCAAGTACCCCAAAAGTCTAATTTAGAAGTGGTGATGGAAAGTACGCTTATGGAACAACAAAAACAGGATGAGTATATCAAGCAATTAGCCTCAAAGGTTGATGCGCTTACAACTCATAATGAGATGTTGGAAGCCCAGATTGCCCAACAAGCTAGGTTTTCATCTACGTCCCCAGACAGACTTCCTAGCAAGCCCGAAGCTAACCCTTGTGAGCTTTGCAACTGTGTCACCTTCAAGGAAGAAGTAGAGGACTTAACTGACCCTAAGGATGTACCAATGGAAGAGGGTAAGGAAATAATCATGGCTGGAAGCAAGGAAAGGAACAATGGTGGCAAGATTGCCACATTGGTAGAGAATGAAACTACAGAGTTTCCCATAATTTTTCCCCCTAAGCTGCCTGACCCAGGTAGTTTTTCAATCTCTTGCATTGTGGGAATGTGGAAATTGAGAGAGCTCTATGCCATCTAGGTGCAAGCATCAGTATAATGCCATATTCCTTGTTTCATAAGCTTCACCTAGGACCATTACTAGTCGCCCCATTTTCACTACAGTTAGCTGATGGTTCTGAAATGCAACCCATAGGCAGATTGGATAATGTGCCAGTCAATATAGGAGATATTTGGGTGTTGGAGAACTTTATTATAGTTGATATGCCTGAGACGGACGATGCTCGAATGATCCTAGGTCGGCCTATTTTGGCTGCAACTGGTTGCCATATTGATGTAAAAAAGGGATGAATTACATTTGACGTGGAAGGCCACTATGCTGTGTTTTGTCATATGAAGGAAGGCGTGGTTTCTCCTAGTTCTTCTTTATTAGATGCATTACCCTTTTCCCCCTAAGATTGACATGGAGGATGTCTTGAATTGCGAAGACTATCCTGATTCTGACCGGATTTCTTATGACGACCCTGACCAAAGGTATGTTAAGGTGGAATTTGCTGCTCCTATGCCACCTAACATGCCCAAGGTTGAGGTCCTTGTTCCTAATGAGTCTTCTATGAGCGACTATTGCAGGTTCGTACAAGTTGTTGGCTCTATGTCCCCTATCAAAGGATTTGATGCAGATTTTGATTTGGGGGTTGAATAAGTTGATCATGACCCCCCCGATAGGCCAAGAGTCCACTTTGTTTTGTACGCAGATAATGCATTATGGCATTGTGTCATAAAAATAAAGGACCTTCAATAGGAACTTTTAAAATGGTACCTTCGACTGAAGAAGTTTGACTTTGTGGTCTGGGATAAAGCCAATGTCCATACACTTACTGATCTGTACCAAGCAAAAAGAAGGGTCAAACTCTTGATCTTAAAAGAGCGATTCTGGGAGGCAACCCAAGCTCTTTTCCCTTTTTCTTTTCTTAGCTTTTATTTTTACTATTTTTGTAGTTGGTGGCTATTTTCAAACACAATGTCGAAAACCAAAGAGAGAAAATAAAAACTACGAATAAAACGTTTGGCACCACGGCCAGACCCCCAGAACCATGGCCGTTGAGTGCCACCTAGAAAAAAAAAAAAAAAACAGAACCAGCCGACACCACGGTCGGACCGTGGTGAGCTCCATGGTTCGTGCTGTACTGCTACGGCTTGCGGTCTAGGTTTTTGGCCGCGTTACCCACTCATCTTCCTCACAATTCATCTTCAACCTCGACTCTCTCTCTCTCCCTCCATTTTCTCTCTCTAAATGCTCCATAGCTAATACCTTCAAATCTTCCCTCATTTATTCTCCATTTTCACTCATTTTTACCCAACATCATTCCCTTTCACTCAATCTTTTATCTTTCCCCACAAATTTCATCTCTTTTTTCTTCAAATTCATCTCACTTCACTCATCCACCATACCCATCTTTTTCTCTCTTTTATTCTTCTTCCTTTTACTTAATTTCTTCGTTTTCTTCTTCAAAATTTTCTTATTTAGTTTTTAGTTTTAGTTTTAGTTTTGGTTTTTGCAACAATGGCACCAACCAAGGGACAAAGGAGCACCAAGAAGGTTGGTTCTTCAAGTCAAGCACCCCCTCGACCTCAAAGAACATCCCCGAACCTCCACCAACACGCGTGCTAGAAGTAACATTCCTCACCCTCTTGGTTTGACACATCTTGATCATGTTGCTAGATATAATTGCTTGAATGAACGCATGGTTGTAGCAACTAGATATTATGATGAGGAATTGTTAGCTCGATTATGAATGTTAGATGATATTAGATGGTTGTTTACACGAGGTGGTATAGGACACTTTTTGGAAATCAAAGTGCATACATATCAGGACTTGACCCTATAATTCCTAAGTACACTCTATGTCGAGGTACTAGAGGACCTCAATGCCAAGCCGGATACATATCGTTTTATTTGCAAGGTCAAATTTATGAACTGAACTTAGGTACCTTTAACAATATCTTCGGTTTTCCACCTAGTATGGATTTACTGAACCACCAAGTCCCCCGCACATTCAACCCGAATGCATTTTGGGGTGAATTTTCGGGGAGTGTTAGGTACAGTAGTAGTTCATCAAAGTGCACCCATATTAGAAACCATTGCATTGGAGTAGCTCAGCGTATCTTGGCTTGTGCCCTTTTTGCTCGGACAATAGTCTAAATGTCCCGAGATTATCTGAGTTGTACTTCTTATCCTGTATGCTTGATGGTGTCCAACTTGACCCTGATTTCTTTTTAGCCAGGCAATTGCATAGTGCTGCTGTTAACACTAAAGGTAGGATAGTAATTGGTGGTATTGTGACAATATTGCTAGATTTTTAGTTGTTGAGCCCAACCTTGAGGATAGAGTTTCTGGGTCCGAGTGGCTTGATCAAACTGCTTTTAAAAATTTGAACTTTTGTAAAGTTGAGGCTAGGCATTTGTGTTGGATTTACCCTGGGGACCAGCTTTGGCCGCTTCCTAATGTCGATTGAACCATCTTACTTCATCGGGTACCTAGTGATTAGGAGGTTGTTTGACCCACACCCCATCATCCAGCCCCTTATTTTAATCAAGTAGGACCTAGTTCTTCCTCTCAACTACCCCTTCCTGACTATATCGACCTCTAAGACACGCTTAGATCCATTTAAGAGTAGCAAGTTTCCCTTTGAGCATTTGTTGCCTCCAAGAACGCCGCTCTTTGGAACTTTATCCAAGAGCGCCACGATGAGTTTTGTGGAATGCTTGCTACCCAGCCACAGTATTTCCATGACTATAGGGCATGTATAGAGACCTACCGGGATTGACATATGTCTTATGGCCAACCACCCCATCCCCCACCACTACCTCCTTTCTGATTACTCTGTGCTACCCCCTTCCCATTTTCTATTCTATGCCCACATTGAGGGCAATATGTTATTCAAGCACGGGGGAGTTAGTCGTTATATTTGGCGTTTGATGCCTATTTTGGTTTGGTGTGGTTGTGCTTTGTATATGTTGTTAGTGGAAGATTTTGGAGTTTTTGATTTAGGTTTTCGTTTTGTTTAGTAGCGAATTTAGTTTTCTTTTCATTCTAGGTTGTATTTTAGTTTTTTTCACTATTTTTCTTTCTTTTATTAGTTTCCATGCATTTTAGTTTACATTGTTATTATAAGCAAGCAAAAAAAAAGGCAGAAAAAAGCATTTAATGAAGAAAAAAAATCCTCCGATGATGATCTTTATGAATTTGATAGATTTCTGTGGTTTAGTTTGATCCTTTGATTCGCCCAAATTGTGCATAAAAATATTTGTGAATGAGTTTTCAAAATGATCTCTATGTTTTGACCACATGTTGGATGTGAGTTGATTTACCCTATAAGTCTTTACATGAATTCTGGCATGTGTTTACTAGTGAGCTAGTTTTGACCTTGGTAGATGTCCTGTGATATTTTGAGCTTTTAGAGGCTATTTATCAATTCAGTCGCATGTTTCTTTCATGTGTGACTCTTCCTTGACCTCATTTCCCTAGAACTTACTTTGATTCTCATTCAAGATCACATTTCACATATGCATTTAAGCAATATGAATGAGGCATTTTTTTTCTTTGATTTGTTAAACTCCACGGCCAAATAGCCACCTTTGTTGTGTATTGTATCCCTTGCTAGCTCCTTTGAGCCTATGTCCAATTTTCTTGATTTGAACCTCCTATTATATCCCATGGCCAAATATTTATCTTACTCTTAAGCCAAGACTAGTGGTGCGTCTCATTCTTTTATACCAAATTTGACAGGGCACTAGTTAGGAGGATTGTAAGATTTTAGCGAATTTTGGCGGTTTGGTGAAGGGATGTGAGATTTTGATAAATCCCTTGTTTCATTGTACAAAGTTTGGAGACGAGTTGAAATTTAGAGTTCATTATGGATTTCCCCTTGGCTATCCTTTTTGAAAAGAAAAAAAAAGAAAAAAAAGAAAAAAAATGGAAGACAGTGTTAGCCTTGTTGGAATTGTAAATTCTTGTGATTTTCAACTCTTTCTCTTTTCAATAGGGGATGTATTTTGTTGATAAATTGTAATGGCCTAAGAAGGATGTAGTATGATATATTGGAATTGTATAGCTCTTAGTCTTTGGCTTCTAGCTCCTCATTTCCAAATAATTTGTTCTCCTCTTACCTTTATCCATGGCCCCATTACAACCCTATGAAAGTCCTCAAAATTGTAGTGTGTTTGCATATTAGTGATGGTGAATTT
Organism: Selenicereus undatus; assembly: GCA_017589665.1. Taxonomy (NCBI): domain Eukaryota; kingdom Viridiplantae; phylum Streptophyta; class Magnoliopsida; order Caryophyllales; family Cactaceae; genus Selenicereus; species Selenicereus undatus. The sequence continues at coordinate 102,395,529 of JACYFF010031957.1, read as the reverse complement.
GAGAGTCTTGTCAAGCTTATGGTAGATTTGAGTATAAGGAATGAGAATTGAAAGAACCTTCATTATTATTAAACACGAGTGATGAGAACCACATAACTACAAGGTTCTACCGGCCTTGCTAGTCTTACTTGTTTCATATGTTAAAATGACTGTATTTGACGATTTGGGAGATTGATTTAAGTTTGATAGTGTTGCCTATCAAAAGGTTTCCGAAAATTTCATTCCCTAATCTATTTGTTAATGATTTTTATATCTTTTTGTGCCACCTTTGGATCTTTTTTACCATTTGAATGTTACTTATATCTATCCTGAGGAGGTTCTATTTTTTTTTTATTTTAACATAGCTTGAGGATAAGCATCAGTTTAAACATGAGGGAGTTTGACAGGTACTTAACGTATACATCATTTTAAGGCTATTTTGCTTCATTTTTAGAAGAATTATGAGCTTAATGTTATTATTTATACTCCTATTCTCGATTTATGCTTGGGTGTGGTTGTTTGATATGTTTTACAGGATTTTAGGCCTTTTTACCCAGCATTTGACCCTTAATGGATGTATTTTGACCACTCCCACAGGCAACTATGTGCTGCTACACCCGTGGAGCAAGAAAAGAGCAGAAAACCGGTTCCAGCCAAGAGCACGATTAGACCGTGGTGCCTGCCGCGGACCGTGGTGAGAGGTGAAACTGTTGCCTCTTCGTTTTCGTTTGTCTGTGTGGTTGAAAACGTCCTAGTCTTCCTATAGAAGGATGTCATATAGCAGGAAGAAGCAAGCAAGAGTAGCATAGTTTATCTTCGTTCTCAAATTTTTGCTCCTTTTATTTTAGATTCTTAGTTTGATTACTGTTTTAGTGAGAAATCTTGAGCATAACTATTTGAGTTTGAGGCGGTTTTAGAGCCCCTTGGTTGAAGGCTATTCTCAGTCAAGCCCTTCCGCTCAGATTTTGCAAAACGTTCGTTAGTTGTTTAATCCTTAATCATGTGTGATTAGTTCAATTTTTTTTTCTAGGGATTTAGTAGTTTATGAAAGTGTAGTTGGATCATGTTTTAATCTAAAGAATTGTGCTTATTCTCATGATTGGTTTGATTTTGTTCTATTAAGTAATTATCATGTTGTGAGTGGATTTTTGTCCAAGGTCTGCTTGCTAAAATTGAAAGGTGAGATTTGATTGTGGGGCTGCTTGATAAACCTTGACATTGAGTCATCTCGAAAGAGAGATTTGCATGTTAGGAGGACATAGAAAGTAATCAAAGATGTTTAACTTGGATTAAGACAAATTAGTTCGAAAGAATAACTTTTGCTTAGTTTAGGCAAATTTGGTTGATTTCGAAATAATAGACTAAATTTTTGGATAGATTGCAATTCCTTGAGAATAACCGATTTGAGAAATGCACATGTTGGTCGTTGTTAGGTTTTAAATTATGTCACCGCAAGTACACAGTGCCAATTGTAGCTAGCAACGGCAAGTACGGGTCGTGCCCACAAGAAACTCGGTTTCAACCATCGAACCAACCTTTAACACTCTATTTAGGCCAAAGTCTACTAAAATTGGTTTTCACTAATTAACAGTTCTATTCTGCTGAAGACTACGACTATTATCTAAATCAATACTAACAAGGGTCCTGGATTGGGGTTCACCACACTATTGTGCTCCTTGGACTATAAACTAAGTCATGCAATTCGACCCACACAGACAACTGAAATGGAATGGTTACAAGTTAAGCACATCTACGCCTTCTCTCAAAGGTCATTAGACTGGTTAAGCTATCCTAGTTATCTATTGTCATTACACCAGAATCACAAAACCACAAGATTGAGTAACCCTTAATTCCCAATTAAAACCCCAACTATTTTCATACTAAGAAATCCAATTGCTCGCAAAGTAACTCTAGGTAGAGGATTTAGCTTTCATTAATCTCCTAAACCCCAAATACGAACATGAATACAACCCTCTCAGGCAATTCATCGAACATCTGGCATGATAAGTGAGATTTCAATTATATCATGGGCATTCATTAACAAAACCTAGAACATTGTTCCAATTCGCACAATAGGGGCTACGCCCAATCCAAGACAACAAATTTAGCCTCTAATAATCATTTCAATCACAACCACAATCAAGAACGCGAACATGATTAAAAGTATTAACTTTGAACTAAAACACAAAAGGAAAAAGGTAAAGGAACGTACTTTTTATTAACTGCAGCAACAATCTACCAAATGCATAAATCTATTCAAATGCAATGCCTTGAAATCAACAATAACAAAAACAATCTAAAGAAAACCTAAAGTCGCCGTTTTTGAGAGAGAAGAAGAGAGAAAACCTGAATCCCCTAATTACAATTAAACGCGAACCATTAAAGTGGCACGGTGCCACCGTGTCACTTTGTTGTCTCGCTTTTTCTTGGGTGGCACGGTCACCCTGCTTGGCATGGTGCCCCCATGCCTTTTCCTCTTGGTTCAAAATCTACCTTTTTGGCTCCTGTTTGGTGCGACATTAGCTTATCTTCCTTGTTTCTTTCAATCGAACTCTTGAAAACACAAAAACACATCATATAGGCAAATTTGGGGTAAAGAATGACTAATCAACCTCTATACTCTTGAAATTTTACCAAAGATCGTCGAAATGAGAGGTAAAAATCATGTCGAAAGGAGGTAAAATAGAGGTTTATCAACTCCCCCATGTTTATTTCTTGCTTGTCCCCAAGCAAGACTAAGACGTGCGTCTAATTACTCGCCTCCTTCGGCAAGGCGAATGGAAAATTAGTCAAATCAAGCATAGGTGTGCACAACTAGCGAAACCATTCAAGGCATAAATACATAGTTTCAAAACTCATTTAAAATCATTTGGAAAACCACACTGATGAAGTTAGCATCCTGTCATACCATATCATACCCCCTTCCCAATCAAGACGCCTCTAACTAAGTGGTGGGCTAGAAGGCCTGGTAGGGACTCTCGTAGGGGGAACAAGGCAAATGCACTCACTCACATGTGTTTCAGATGTAAGAAGGTTAATTCAACTCTCTTCCAATCGAACAAACTATCATAGGCTTGGTAAGATTCTCAATTCTCCATCGCGAAAGTGCAATATGCAAAACAATAATCAAGAGGACTTTTCAGGGTTGTAATGGGGCTAAGGGCATAGGTAGAAGGGGGACAAACAATTTAGGAAATAAGGAGCTAACATCCGAAGTTAGTGAGCAACCAACAATTGAGCACACTCTCCTAAAACACAATAAGAATACACCCTTAAGCAGATGGATCATCGGGAATGAACTACGATAACATGCCAAACACTCTCATTCACCACTTCTGTTCCTCTTTTTTTCTATTTGAATTTCAACAAGTTTCTTTTTTTCTCTTTTTTTTTGGGAAACATGTTTTTCTTCTTTTGTTTTTGGAAATGAAATGAATGATTGGCATGTGCAATAACGAAATACTCAATCCCAAATGATTACCATAATACAACCCCGCATATACCAAAATGAACCACCAATTTGCATAACACCCAAAAACTACCCATAAAATAACAAAGTGTTGCCCCACTGGCTTTGGCTTAGAGGTAGGAGATATGTTTAGGCCAATAGCTAATAGTGAAAGAATCACAACAAAAATGGGCAAGGCTCAAAGGGGTAAGCAAGGGGAAAAACATTCAATCACGGGTGTTAGATTTGGCTATGTAGCTCAGAAAACAAATGAATGCCCCTATCATATTATCATAATGCACATGCCAAATACGATTTCAAAGAGAATCAAAGCAAGTTCTAGAGATGTAGTAATGGAAGAGACACACATGAAAGAAAATGTGAGACTAAATTGGTGAATTAGTGTATAGGCTCAAAATCTCAGGGGTCACACTACCAAACACATAACTAGCCCTATAGATATCCCACTTAAAAGGAATAATCAATCATGATGAGGGGAGTTCAAGGGCAAATAGTATGCAAACCAAATAATACGGTCAAAATGCTTTCAAAATCATCAACCAAAGGCATTTTCCACAGACAACCCACAAGTATGCACAACCATGTCAACCAACTGATCACCAATGCCTTGGTTATCGTCACAGGAGGGGTTTTTTTCAAAAGTTTTTTTTTTCAAAGCAGTAGTCACTAAAGCAATAAATCACCTTAAGTAGTTGATTAGTGGATAAATGAAGAGAAGAGTAAGAAGAATTACCTCGCAGTCTTGTGAAGCTCTACTCAACACATTTCCACTCGAGACCAAGGGTTAAGAAATAAAATATGTACAATGCATCACCTACATATATGCATTATCCTGCATGCTTTTCTGAATGGAGGAATAAAAGGAAAACTAATGCACCCTCAAAATGCTGCCAAACTAGAATGAAACCTAAAGTGTTGAATGCGAGGAAATATGTACAATCCACCCCATTAAATAAATATAAGCATCCCCCCATGCTGGGACCCTTCATTGTCCCCAATGAAAATATGATGCATAAGAAAATAAGGGGAAGGGGGAATACACTTACAGTCACTGGGTGCCGTCGGGCCCTGGAGGTGGCCAGAAATGCGGAGGACATGGATGAAAGGTGGAGGAATCATAAGATGGGAAGGATGAGGAGCCACCCTGATCACCCTGAAATGAGAGTAAACGCTCATCCATCTGTCGAATGGACTCCGACTGGCGGCAAAGTAGCTCGTTCATCCGCCGACACTCCTCGTACTCCCGGGCTTCCCTCATAGCCCGTTCCTCCTCCGTCTGAAGCCGCTGCTGTTCCCGCTTCTCTTGGTGGTCGATGAAATCCCGAAAATAGGAGACTCCCTCCTCAATGGAGTCCATGTGCCTAGATAGGCGACCTATGTCTGTACGCATGCCTGTGAGTCCCTCCCGAAGCCTTGAAACCTCCATTTGAAGGTTGGAGAAAGACCGGAGAAAAGGATGGTCGAGCGGCATGTATGCCGCTGAGGAAGAAGACCCACCCATCTCATGGGTGAACGGTGGGTAAAGTGGTGGGGGGTGGGGGATGGTGTGATGGCTGCCTCCTCAGCAGGGGTATCCTCGGGCTCGGGCTCTCCTCGGCCCACATCAATGTCCTCCTCTTCTTCCTCGTCATACTCATCAATTTCCCCCTCATCAAACTCAATATCATCATCAGCTACTAACTGTTCCTCCCGAGGTAGAACAGTTACCTAAATAATCCTCCGTTCGCAGTTCCAATTTCTTTTGTTAGCGACCGTGGTGCGCTCAGCATTGGGAAGGGTGAAAAGGATGGATTTGTGGTGATGGTACCGAATGGTGTCACCTTGAGTGTCTATAATATGCATATGGTGGAGGGTACTAAGGTCGAGGTGACCACCTAGGAAATGGGTCTCGAGAGTAGAGAGCCTCGAGCCGTAGCCTAGGGCATTAGCAATGGTGGTAACAGTGCTACCAACGCTAATGACATTCCTATTGCTGATCTTGGCTACTTTCGACAAGTGGCGAATTATGAAGGCCCTCGTGTCCATAGGGGTGCCTGACAGGGCGCACAAGATAATAAACAATTCGGCCTTCCGACAACCAATTTGGTTTTCGTTGCGCCCGAAAATGATGTTGGCGGTTAGGCGCTGAAGGTACCGCAGGTTGACATTACAAATGTCGGTAGCCTTGGCCTGTCGGGGGTCAAAAGCCCTAGGTCTCCCCCACCTATCAGTATACTCCTTCCGTTTGGAGTAGGTGATGATTAGCCAAATAGGATTAGGTCGCTACAATGAGGGAACATCTCTAAAAGCCCCGTCGACTACTAGGAATATCAATTGTTCATTAAACATCCTCAAGCTCATCCGGTGGTCGATGTTGAACATTCGAAAATAAATGGCTACCTCATGACCACTATAATTACCATCCCAATCAACATTTAATGAACTCAAAAACTCGACCATAAGGCGATCATATGATGAACATTGCATGTTTATATACTCAGTCCATCCTAATCTACCAAGTAGAGTCAACATATCATCTAACATTCCCAAAGATCTCAATGATTCAGCATGAAAATATGTTTGCTCACTAGTGTTTCCAGTAGCTAAAAGCTCATAGCGTGACTTTTGTTCATCACTGACAAATTGCAAACCCCTAGTGCTAGCAGGTAAAATGAGAGGGTATGCATCCTTAGTACCTTTCGCAGAAGCGGTTGCAGCTCAAGAGGAGGTTTCCCTTGATGATTTTTCAGGTTGAGATGGAGCCCTTGAAGCCTCTCCAACTCATTTCTTGTCCATGGTATGAGCTGAAAACAGCAAGAAATAGGCCAATTTATTTCTCTACAACCTTTAACCTCAACAATGGAGGTTAGGGTTTTAGAGAGAGAGAGTGAGTTGTGGAATGGGATGAGTTTGAGATGAAAAGGTGATAAATTTTGAGAGGAGAGTGAAAGGAAGTGAAGGAATTCAAGAAATTGGGAAGAATTTGAGGGAATTTGAGAGTTTGTGGGGGAGGATTTGAGTGGGTATGGTGAGGGAGGGAGTGGGGTTTTCGGTTTTTTTTTAGAGAGAGAAAGGGGCAAGCTTGAATGGAGAAGAAGGAGGAGGAAGAAGAAATCGCGTCTTTTAGTCGACTTTTAATGTGGCACGGGGCACCCGTGCCAGTCTGCTGTCAACGCGCTATAAACTCAAAATGTGGCACGGTCATGCCTAAAGGCAAGGCACAGCCGTGCCACTTTTCTAACCATTGGACCATATCTTTTCTTGCTCCCTTTTTTTTTCCTTTGAAGTCTTGAGAAGATGTGGCACTCCTATGCTGCCCGGCATGGGGTGCCCGTGCCAACTTTATGTCCTGTAAGTCATCTCCTTCCAAATCGGCTACTTCTTTTTCTCACTCATTTTTTTTCGAACTTTTTCCTCCTATCTCCTCCGTTTTTTTCATTTTCATTTTCTCTCTTTTTTTTCTTGTTTTTTCGAAAGCAATAAAGCTTGGGTTGCCTCCCAAGAGGCGTTTGTTTTAGGTCCCGAGCTTGACCCTGAGGATCTCTAAGGAGAAGAGACATCGGGGAGGGCACATGTGACCTTTCCCTCAAGTGACTCATCGACGCTGTAGTGTTTCAAGTGGGACTTGTTCACCTTGAATGAGCCAGCGGTCTCGTTGCCAATTTCAATGGCCCCATATGGATATACCTTGAGCACCTTGAAGGGACCCGACCATCTAGAGCAAAGTTTCCCCTGGAAAAGCTTTAAGTGAGAATTGAAAATGAGAACCAAGACGCCTTCCTGAAACTGGCAGCAGTTCATAAACTTATCGTGCCACCGCTTAGTTCGCTCCTTGTAGAGTCGAGAACTGTCATAGGCATCCAAACAGATCTCCTCGAGTTCGTTCAACTGCAACATTCTCTTCTCCCCTGCGGACTTTAGATCAAAGTTTAGGTGCTTGATGACCCAGTAAGCGTTGTGTTCCACCTCCATAAGGAGGTGACAAGGCTTGCCATAGATGAGTCGAAAGGGGGTGGTGCCGATAGGGGTCTTGAAGGCTGTGCGGTTGGCCCGAAGGGCATCATTGAGCTTGTCCGCCCAATCCTTTCGTGATCTCGCAACCATTTTCTCCAGAATAGACTTGATTTTGCGGTTGGAGAGCTCCACTTGGCCACTAGTCTGAGGGTGGTAGCCAAGCCCGTATTTGTGATGCACTCCATAGTTCTTCAAGAGAGCTTCCAATTTCTTCTCTATGAAGTGCGGCCCATTGTCACTTATTAACACCCTTGGGACTCCAAAATAAGGGAATATAATCTTCTTGAAAAGTTTAGCCACTACCCTGGAGTCATTTGTATGGGTAGCCACTGCCTCCACCCACTTGGAGACGTAGTCCACGGCAACTAGGATGTACTTTTTGCCCCTCGAGGATGGGAAAGGTCCCATAAAGTCTATGCCCCAAACATCGAAGATTTCAACTTCAAGGATGAAGTTAAGGGGCATCTCATTCTTCCTAGACAGATTCCCCATCCGTTGGCAGTGATCACATGCGCGGACATATGCATGGACGTCCTTGAAGAGTGAGGGCGAAAAGAACCCCGCTTGAAGCACCTTAGCAGCTGTCTTGGAGGTGCTAGCATGTCCTCCACAAGGAGAGTCGTGACAATGGGAGGTCACACTCTGAATTTCCCCCTCAGGAAGGCATCGCCTATAAATCCCATCCTTACATAGCTTGTAAAGGAAAGGCTCCTCCCAAAAATAAATCTTGACATCATGAAGGAATTTCTTTTTCTAGTGGAAGGATAAATCATGGGGCAGAATTCCCAAAGCTCGATAGTTCACATAGTCGGCGAACCATGGGGCTTGTCCCGAGGTGATACCCATGAGATGCTCGTCAAGAATAGCATCATTAATGGGGTTGTTGTGACTCTCAATAACGAGCCTGGAAAGATGATCGACCACGACATTCTCGGCCCCCGCCTTGTCTTTGATCTCCATATCAAACTCCTAGAGTAGCAGAATCCATCGGATGAGGTGAGGCTTAGCATCCTTCTTCTTGAGGAGGTGCTTGAGTGTAGAATGGTCGATCTACACGATGACCTTAGAACATAAGAGATAAGGTCTAAACTTCTCCATCCCGTACACGATCGCAAGCAGCTCCTTCTCAGTCTTGGTGTAGTTCTGCTGGGCCTCATCTAATGTTCTACTAGCATAGTAGATCACCACTGGCTTCTTATCCTTCCTTTGCCCCAGAATTGCCCCCACCGCATGGTCGCTAGCATCGCACATGATCTCGAATGGGCGATCCCAGTCCGGTGGTTGTATGATAGGGGCAGAAATCACTGTTTGTTTTATCCTGCAAAAAAGCCTCATGGCACTTATCAGTAAAGATAAACGGGGTATCCTTGGCGAGTAGCTGAGTAAGAGGTTTAGCAATCTTGGAGAAATCCTTGATAAGGCGGCGATAAAACCCCGCATGACCAAGGAAACTCCTCACCCCTTTTATTGAAGTAGGAGGGGGCAATCGCTCAATGACCTCAACATTTGCTCTGTCCACCTAAATGCCCCTAGCAGAAATGACATGACCTAGTACTACCCCTTCCTGTACCATAAAATGATACTTCTCCTAGTTTAGCACTAGGTTGACTTCTTCGCATCTACGGAGTACCTTGGTTAAGTTTTCTAAGCAAAGGGCAAAGGCAGCTCCATAAACAGAGAAGTCATCCATAAACAATTCCATGATGTTTTCAATAAGATCGGAGAATATGGCGGTCATGCATCGCTGGAAAGTTGCAGGGGTATTACACATTCTAAATGGCATCCTTCGATAAGCGAAGGTACCATGTGGGCACGTGAAAGTCATCTTCTCCTGGTCATCAGGATGGATGGGAATCTGAAAGAAACCTGAATAACCATCCAGATAACAGAAGAAGGAATGTCGTGCCAACCTTTCCAACATTTAGTCAATGAAGGGGAGGGGGAAATGATCTTTCCGGGTGGCTTGATTTAGTCTACGGTAATCAATGCACATTCGCCACCCAGTCATAGTCCTAGTGGAAATAAACTCATCCTGCTCGTTCTTTATGACAATCATTCATCCCTTTTTGGGGGCTACCTGAACTGGACTTATGCACTCACTGTCTGAGATAGGGTAGATGATCCCAACATCAAGTAGTTTAATAATATCTTTTTTAACCTCTTGCATGTTAGGATTTAGACGATGTTGAGGTTGTCGAGAGGGGTGATGACTGTCATTAAGAAAAATGCGATGCATGCAAAACAAAGGACTAAGTCCCCGAATATTATCGATACTATACCCAATGGCACCCCTATGCTTACAAAGCACATCTAGTAATTGTTCCAACTGGGGCCATCTAGTTTAGCATTAACGATAATGGGAAACTGATGGGAGGAGTCGAGAAATTCATACTAGAGATGGGAAGGTAGAGGTTTTAGTTCTACCTTTGGTGGGCACTCATCTTCTTACTTGGAGGTGAGCTCCTCCACAGCAAGGATCTCTCTGCGGGATTGATTAGGCATGTAGGCAGGATACTTATTGAGAAGTCTGGCATACTCCTCCTTCTCCCCCGAACAGGAGTCAGTTGCATAGCAACCAATCAGCACGGCCTCTAATGGGTCCCCCATAAAAAGTTAGGCCTTGCCCTCCTGGTTGAGGGTTTTCTCTAATACATCGACTCTACAGCATGAGTCGCTTGAGTTGGGGGATGCCATAACTTGTGGCAAGCTAAACTCCACCTTCTCATCCCCTACTTGAAGGGAAAGCTTGTCGTTCTTCATGTCTATCATAGCTCTCGCAGTTGCTAGGAAAGGTCGCCCCAAAATGATAGGGATGCGGGAGTCTTCCTCCATCTTCATAACCACGAAGTCACATAGTATGAAAAACTTTCCCACTTGGAGTAGGACATCCTCGAGAACACCTAAAGGGTATTTGACGGATCTATCAGCTAGCTGCAGAGAGATGGTAGTGGGTTTCAGCTCCCCCACTTGCAGCTTCTTGCATGTGGAATAGGGCATAAGGGTTACGTTAGCTCCAAGGTTGCATAATGCTTGGCTGATAGTCACATCCCCAATTGAATAAGGGATTGAGAAGCTCCCTTCATCCCAAAGCTTGGGAGGCAGTTTGTTCTGAATGATTGCACGACACTCCTCAGTGAGGGCTACGGTGGCATTCTCAAGCAACTTCCCTTTGTTTGTCAATAAGTCCTTTAGAAACTTAGCATAGGAAGGCATGTCAATAACAACCTCCAGGAAAGGGATGTTGATGTGGAACTTTTTAAGCATCTTGAGGAACTTCTTGTACTTGTGCTCCTCCTTAGACCTTTCTAGCCTCCGAGGATATGGAACTGGAGGCGTGTAGGGCTTTACTAGAGGTGAAACTTGTTCTACTCTAATCTCATAGGTCCCTTCAGTGTGGACCCTCTCACTGGAAGGCTCAATAGGGGCCTCCCTGGCAGCATCACCTTCATCATCAGTCTTCCTTCTTTCCTCCCTCATAGGCATTGAAGGACTATCTAACTCCCTGCCACTCCGTAGTGTGATGACATTCATCTGGCCTTTAGGATTGGTTTCGGGTTGACCTGGCAGATGTCCCTGGGATCTAGACAAATGGCTCACTTGCTGCGCAATCTGGGCTATCTGATTCTCCATCATCTTTTGGTGAGTGGTCATAGTTTCAAATGTAGCAGTCAACCGACTGCCCGACTCACCTAACGCCTCATTAGTCTTGGTTTGGGTCGCTATGAAGTGTTCCATAGGACTCTCTAGATTAGATTTTGGCTGCGGTGGTTGTTGTTGTCGAGGTGGGCCATAGGGGGCCCTATATTGGAAACTAGGAGGTTGTGGTTGGGAAGCATTGGGTGGCATGGGATTGTTGTTGGGGTAGGAGAAATTTAGGTGATTTCTCCAACCAGGTTTGTAGGTGTTTGAGTAGGGGTTATTTTGTGGGTGTTGGCCATAGGTTTGCATTGCATTAGCATGCTCAATGGCTGGGAAAGTAAACTGACACTCAGCAACAACGTGGCCCTAAATGCCACAAATCTCACAAAGGGCCCCAACTTCAAACCTCGCACCAGACGAACCACCCATTAAACTCCTTAGGGGAGGAGTTCCAAGCCTGTCAAAACGCCGTGCCAAAACATCCACCTAGCTAGCCAACATATCCATGACATCCACTCCATAAACCCTACTAGTCTTCTTGGGGACTGCCCTCTCACTGGACCAAAGTTAGTTGTTGGAAGCCATCTTCTCTAATAAGGCCTTCGCAGCCTCTATCCATTTCCCCATAAGTGCATCGCCAGCTGCGACGTCGACAAACATCTTCAAGGACTAGTCTAATCCATTGTAGAGGGTTTGGATTAGAAGCCAACCGGGTGCTCCGTGGTGGGGGCATTGGCATTGAAGATCCTTGAACCTTTTCCATGCCTCATAAAGTGACTCATCGCCTCGTTGAGAGAAGGAGGTGATGTCCGCTCTCAACTTAGTGGTCTTGCCTGGGGGAAAATACTTGCTCAAGAATGCAATCGATAAGGCTTCCCAGGTTGTGAAGGAGTTGGGCTTTTCATTAAGGAGCCAATCATTGGCTCTATCTGTCAGCGAGAAAGGAAAGAGTCGGAGTCTGATGGCATCGGTGGAGACCCCATTAAGCTTAATTGTGTCACACTTTGCTAGGAAGTTGTGAAGGTGAATGTGGGGGTTCTTCGTGGGTCGCCCACTAAGCTGATCCTTCTCCACAAAGGATACAAGAGCAGGTCGCAGCTCGAAATTGTTTGCTTTGACGGTCGGGTTGACAATGGATGAGGTGAGGTCGGTGGCCCGCTGTAAGACATAGTCCCACAGCACCCTAGGATTTCTCTCGGCCATAGTGCTGTCTTGTTGTAATTGCCTCTTTCTTGCATCGCTTTGCCTTCGCACAGTAGCTTCTATCTCAGGGTCAAAGGGAATGAGTGGTCACCCCTTCTGACTGCGTCTGTGCATACACAACCAAAAACTACACTAAGCGTAAGTAGGTTCAAGCAAAGCTAAAAGACCAAGAGGGAAAAGGAAAAACGGAAAAGAAAAAGAAAAAACCTAATCTAGAGCGTTTAAAATCGCTCTTGATATTGAAACAACTAAGTTCCCCGGCAACGACGCCAAAAACTTGTTATGTTTTAGATTGTGTTACCGCAAGTACACGGTGCCAATTGTAGCTAGCAACGGCAAGTACGGGTCATGTCCACAAGGAACTCGATTTCAACCACCAAACTAACCTTTAACACTCTATTTATGCCAAAGTCTACTAAAATTGGTTTTCACTAATTAACAGTTCTATTCTGCTGAAGACTACTGCTATTATCTAAATCAATACTAACAAGGGTCCTGGATTGGGGTTCACCACACTATTGTGCTCCTTGGACTATAAAATAAGTCATGCAATTCGACCCACACAGACAACTGAAATGGAATGGTTACAAGTTAAGCACATCTACGCCTTCTCTCAAAGGTCATTAGACTGGTCAAGCTATCCTAGTTATCTATTGTCATGACACCAGAATCACGAAACCACAAGATTGAGTAACCCTTAATTCCCAATAGCAACCCTAATTATTTTCATGCTAAGAAATCCAATTGCTCACAAAGTAACTCTAGGTAGAGGATTTAACTTTCGTTAATCTCCTAAACCCCAATTACAAACATGAATACAACCCTCTCAAGCAATTCATCGAACATCGGGCATGCTAAGTGAGATTTCAATTATATCATGGGCATTCATTAACAAAAACCTAGAACATTGTTCCAATTCGCACAATAGGGGCTACGCCCAATCCAAGACAACAAATTTAGCCTCTAATCATCATTTCAATCAAAACCACAATCAATAACGCGAACATGATTAAAAGTATTAACTTTGAATTAAAACAGAAAAGGAAAAAGGTAAAGGAACGTACTTTTTATTAACTGCGGCAACAATCTACCAAATGCATAAATCGATTCCAATGCAATGCCCTGAAATCAACAATAACAAAAACAATCTAAAGAAAACCTAAAGTCGCCGTTTTCGAGAGAGAAGAAGAGAGAAAAGCTGAATCCCCTAATTACAACGCCACGGGAACCATTAAAGTGGCATGGTGCCACCGTGTCACTTTGCTGTCTCGCTTTTTCTTGTTTTCCTTGGGTGGCACGGTCACCCTGCTTGGCATGGTGCCCCCATGCCACTTCCTCTTGGCTCAAAATTTACCTTTTTGGCTCCTGTTTGGCGCGACATTGGCTTATTTTCCTCGTTTCTTTTAATCGAACTCCTGAAACACAAAAAGACATCATGTAGGCAGATTTGGGGTAAAGAATGACTAATCAACCTCTATACTCTTGAATTTTTTCCGAAAATCACCGAAAAGAGAGGTAAAAATCATGTCTAAAGGAGGTAAAATAGAGGTTTATCAGTCGTTTTGATCCAATCACTTATCATGACTACATGAATTCTTAGACAATTTTTCCGTAATTGATTCAGAATCAGTGAATTAGAAATTGTTCAATTGAAACCATTTGAATTAGAATTGTACTTAACATATTCAGATGGATAAGACTTGATAGATTTCATTAGTCATGAGGAACAATATCTTTTTATCTATACTACAACAACCCGTGCGTGTATAACAGTGGTCAAGTTTTTAGTGCTGTGGCCCGGGACTAAACTGTTAACTATTGAGTTAGTCTTGCGAACGTGACTAAGTATTTTGTAGCCCTTTACTTTTATTTTCTTATTATTTCCTTGTTTGATTGCGTTGGTAGTGTTGGTGATAGTGCTTGCAGGAATTTTTCTTGTTTATGCAAAGTCCAATGTTGTATAAACTCGATCCTGAGATTTAAGGGACTTTCCACTTAAGGAAGAAGACGCAAAGGATTAAAGAACAAACACGCAAGGCAAGAAGGAACCCAACAAACATGGCTGGAGGAGGAGGTGACCAAAGAAGAGCACTTCGAGATTTCGTTACCTCTAGAGTCCAAGGGATCACCTCAAGCATCGCTCACCCGACTATTGATGCCAACAATTTTGAGCTCAAACCATCACTTATTTCGATGGTGCAACAATCCCAGTTTGGAGGAACGCATTTGGAAGACTCGAATCTATACCTCTCGGTCTTTTTAGCAGTGTGCGATATGTTAAAGCTTAATGGAGTTTCCACTGATGCGATTCACCCGTGCTTATTTCCTTTCTCATTGCGGAATAAAGCAAGGACTTGGTTACACTCCTTGCCATCTGGATACATTACCACTTGGGATGAGCTGACAAGAGCCTTCCTCACCAAGATTTTCCCTTCGAGCAAAACAGCAAGCTTGTGAAATCAGATCACCAACCTCACGTAAAAAGATGAAGAGACTCTTTACGAAGCCTGGGAGCGGTTTAAAGATTTGTTGCACTTATGCCCCCATCATGGTCTTCAGCGTTGGATGATTATCCAAGCCCTTTATAATGATGTGACCCAATCTATAAGGTCTGCCATTGCTGCAGTGGCAGGAGGAACCTTGATCAACAAAACTGAGGATGAAGCCTATACCCTAATTGAGGAGATGACACTTAATAATTTTCAATGGTCCACCGAATGAGGCCAACCCAAATAGGTTGGAGGTAAGCTTGAAGTTGATGTGCTTACTTTACCTTCTGCTAAAGTAGAAGCTATGACTCAAAGACTGGACCGAATGAATGTTAATGCTGTGAATTCTAGTGGCCCCCTTATGAAATTTATGGTTCTATTGAGCATTTAACTTTGAATTGTCAAGTTGGGAGTCCTTTTTCCCAAAAACATAGTGAAGTTAACTATGTTCAAAACTTCAACTCGAGACTGGCCAATGACCCGTATTCTAATACCTATAATCCGGGTTGGAAGAATCATATGAATTTCTGCTATAGGTAAAATCTAAACTCATCGAATATGCCCCATATGAATGCTAGACAACTTGGTTTTCAAAGACCTCATTTCCATTCTTAAGTATACAGAAAGTCCAATTGAGAAACGATGATGGAAAGTCTGCATATGGCACAACAAAAATAGGATTAGTATATTAAGCAATTAGCCTCAGAGGTTGATGTGCTCACAACTCATAATAGGATGTTGGAAGCCCAGATTCCCCAAATAGCTAGTTTTTCATCTATGCCGGTAGACGTACTTTCTAGCAGGCCTGAACCGAACCTCGTGAGCATTGCAATTGTGTCACCTTGAATGAACAAGTAGAGGACTTAAGTAACCCTTAGGATGTACCAATGGAAGAGGGTAAGGAAATAATCATGGCTGGAAGTAAGGAAAGGAACAATGGTGGCAAAACTGCCAAATTGGTAGAGAATGAAACTGCAGAGTTTTCGACAATATTTCCCCCTAAGCTCCCTAACCCAGGTAGTTTTTCTATCCCTTGCATTGTGGGAAAAGTGAAAATTGAGAGAGCTTTATGCAATCTAGGTGCAAGCATTAGTACAATGACATATTCCTTGTTTCATAAGCTTCACCTAGGACCATTACTAGCCGCCCCCTTTTCACTACAGTTAGCCGACGATTCTGAGACATAACCCATAGGCAGATTGGATAATGTGCCAGTCAATATTGGATATATTTAGGTGTTGGAGGACTTTATTATAGTCGATATGCCTGAGACCGACGATGCTCAAATTATCCTAGGTTGGCCCATTTTGTCTACAACTGGTTGCCACATTGATGTAAGAACGGGAAGGATTATATTTGAAGTGGAAGGGCACTATGCTGTGTTTTGTCATACGAAGGAAGACGTGGTTTCTCCTAGTTCTTCTTTATTGAATGCATTACCCCTTTGCCCTGAGATTGACTTGGAGGATGTCTTGAATTGTTAAGACCCTCTTGATTCTGATTGGATTTCTAATGAGGACCCCGACCAAAGGTATGTTAAGATGGTTTTTGGATAGATTGCAATTCCTCGAGATTAAACAATTAGAGAAAAGCACATGTTTCTAGTGTTGATCCAATCACTTATCATAACTACATGAATTTCTAAACAATTTTTCCTTAACTGATTCAGAATTAGTGAATTAGAAATTGCTAAATCGAAACCATTTGAATTAGAATTTTACTTAACATATTCAGATAGGCAAGACCAGATAGATTACATTAGTCCCTGTGGAACGATATCTTTTTAGCTATAGTACGACTACCCGTGCACTTGCGGCAGTGGTGAAGTTTTTTGGTGTCGTTACAGGGGACTAAACTATTAACTATTGAGTTGGTCTTGCGAAAGTGACTAAGTATTTTATTGCCTTTTACTTTTATTTTCTTTTTATTTTCTTGTTTGATTGCACTGGTAGTGTTGGTGATAGTGCTTACAAGAATTTCTCCTGTTTGTGCGAAGTCCAATCTTATACGAACCTGATCCTGAGATTGAAAGGACTTTCTGCTTAAGGAGGAAGAAGCAAGGGATTGAAGAACAAAGGCGCGAGGCCGGAAGGAATCCAACATACATGGCAGGAGGAAGAGGTGACCCAAGAAGAAGACTTCGAGATTTCGTTACCCCGCGGAGTCCAAGGGATCGCCTCAAGCATTGCTAATCCTACTATTGATGCCAACAATTTCAAGCTCAAACCGGCACTCATTTTGATGGTGCAACAATCCCAGTTTGGAGGAACGCCTTTGGAAAACCCGAATCTACACCTCTCTATCTTTTTAGAGGTGTACAATACGTTAAACCTTGTGGAGTGTCCACTGATGCGATTCGCCTGCGATTATTTCCTTTCTCATTGAGGGGTAAAGCAATGGCTTGGTTACACTCCTTGCGATTTGGATACATTACCCCTTGGGATGAGTTGAGAAGATCCTTCCTTACTAAGTTTTTCCCTCCGAGCAAAATATTAAGCTTGAGAAATCAGATCACCAACTTTATGCAAAAAGATGTAGAGACGCTCTATGAAGGCTGGGAGCGGTTTAAAGATTTGTTGCGCTTATGCCCCTATCATGGTCTTCAGCGTTGGATGATTATCCAAGCCTTTCATAATGGTGTGACCCAATCTGTAAGGTCTACTATTGATGCGACGGTAGGAGGAATTTTAATGAACAAAACTAAGGATAAAGCCTATACTTTAATTGAGGAGATGTCACTTAATAGTTTTTAATGGTCAATTGACCGAGGCCAACCTAAGTGGGATGAAGGTAAGCTTGAAGTTGATGCGCTTACTTTACTTTCTGCTAAAGTAGATGCTATGACTCAAAGACTGGACCGAATGAATGTTAATGTTGTGAATTCTAGTGCCCCCCCCTTATGAAATTAGTGGTTCTATTGAGCATGTAACTTTGAATTGTCAAGTTGGGAACCCTAGTGAAGTTAACTATGTTCAAAACTTCAACCCGAGACTGGCCAATGACCTGTATTCTAGTACCTATAATCTTTGGGAGAATCATATGAATTTCTACTATAGGTAAAATCCAAACTCATCGAATATGCCCCCGTAGGAATGCTAGACCACCTCCTGATTTTCAAAGACCTCCTTTTCATTCTCAAGTACCCCAAAAGTCTAATTCAGAAGTGATGATGGAAAGTATGCTTATGGCACAACAAAAATAGGATGAGTATATTAAGCAATTAGCCTTAAAGGTTGATGTGCTTACAACTCATAATAGGATGTTGGAAGCCCAGATTGCCCAAAAAGCTAGTTTTTCATCTACGCCTCCAAACAGACTTCCTAGCAAGCTCGAACCTCCCTCTAGTGAGCATTAAAACTGTGTCGCCTTGAATGAAGAAGTAGAGGACTTAAGTAACCCTTAGGATGTACCAATGGAAGAGGGTAGGGAAATAATCATGGCTGGAAGTAAGGAAAGGAGCAACAATGGCAAGACTGCCACATTGGTAGAGAATAAAATAGTAGAGTTTTCCATAATATTTCCCCATAAGCTCCCTGAACCAGGTAGTTTTTCTATCCCTTGCATTGTGGGAAAAGTGAAAATTGAGAGAGCTCTATGCAATCTAGGTGCAACCGTCAGTATAATACCATATTGCTTGTTTTATAAGCTTTACCTAGGACCATTACTAGCCGCCCCCTTTTCACTACAGTTAGCTGATGGCTCTGAGATACAACCCATAGGCAGATTAGATAATGTGCCAGTCAATACAGGAGATGTTGGGGTGTTGGAGGACTTTATTATAGTCGATATGCCCGAGATCAACGATGCTTAAATTGTCCTAGGTCGGCCCATTTTGGCTATAGCTGGTTGTCACATTGATGTAAAAAAGGGACGGATTACATTTGAAGTGGAAGTGTGCTATGCTGTGTTTTGTCATACGAAGGAAGATGTGGTTTCTCCTAGTTCTTCTTTATTGGATGCATTACCCCTTTCCCTTGAGATGAACATAGAGGATGTCTTGAATTGTGAGGACCCTCATGATTCTGATTGGATTTCTTATGAGGACCCTGACCAAAGGTATGTTAAGGTGGAGTTTGTTGCTCCTATGCCACCTAACATGGCTGGGACTGAGGTCCCTGTTCCTATCGAGTCTTTTATGACCGATTATTAAAGGTTTGCACAAGCGATTCTCTTTATGCCCCCCTATGGAAGGATTTGATGCGGATTTTGACTTTAGGGTTGAACAAGTTGATTGTGACCCGCCTAATAGGCCACGAGTGCACTTTGTTTTGTACATAGATAATGCGTTACCGCACCGTGCTGTGAAAACGAAGGACTTTCAACTGAAACTTTTAAGATGGTACCTTCGACTGAAGAAGTTTGACTTTGTGGTCTGGGATAAAGCCAATGGCCCTACACTTACTAATTCGAACCAAGCATAGAAGAAGGGTAAAACTCTTAACCTTAAAAGAGCGCTTCTTGGGAGGCAACCCAAGCTCTTTTTCTATTTTCTTTTCTTAGCTTTTATTTTTACTATTTTTATAGTTGGTGCTTACTTTCAAACACAATATAGAGAAAAAAGAGAGAAAATTAAAACTACGAATAAAACATTTGGCACCACAGCCAGACCTCCAGAACCACGACTGTGGAGTGCCACGCAGAAAAAAAAACGGAGCCAGTTGACAGCATGGTTAGACCATGGTGAGCCCCACGGTCCGTGGTGTATTGCTATGGCCTGCGGCCTATGTTTTTGACTGTAGTGCCTACTCATCTTCCTTACAATTCATCTTCAACCTCGACTCTCTATCTCACTACCTTCATTTTCTCTCTCTAAGCCCTCCATAGCTAATACCTTCAAATCTTCCCTCACTTCTTCTCCATTATCACTCATTTTCACCTAAAATTATTCCCTTTCACTCAATCTTTTCTCTTTCCCCACCAATTTCATCTCTTTTTTCTTCAAATTCGTCTCACTTCACTCATCCAACATACCCATCTTTTTCTCTCTCTTAGTCTTCTTCTTTTTACTTAGTTTCTTCATTTTCTTCTTAAAATTTTTCTTATTTAGTTTTTAGTTTTGGTTTTATTTTTGGTTTTTGCAACAATGGCACCAACCAAGAGACAAAGGAGCACCAAGGTGGTTAGTTCCTTAAGTCAAGCACCCCCTCGACCTCAAAGGACATTTTGAACCTTCACCAACACGCGTGCTAGAGGTAACAATCCTCACCCTCTTGGTTTGACACATCTTGATCATGTTGCTAAATATAATTGCTTGAGTGAATGCATGGTTGTAGCAACTAGATATTATGATGATGAATTGTTAGCTCAGTTAGGAATACTGGATGATATTAGATGGTTGTTTGCACGAGGTGGTATGGGACGCTTTTTGGAAATCAAAGTGCATACATATCGGGACTTGACCCTAGAATTCCTAAGTACACTCCATGTCGAGGTCACTGGAGGACCTCAATGTCGAGCCGAATACATATCTTTTTATTTGCAGCGTCAATTTTGTGAACTGAACTTAGGTACCCTTAAGACTTTCTTCGGTTTTCCACCTAGTATGGATTTATCGAACTGTTAAGTCCCCTACGAATTCAACCTGAATGCATTTTGGGGTTAACTTTCATGGAGCGTTAGGTACAGCAGTAGTTCATCAAAGTGCACCCATGTTAGAAACCCTTACATTAGAGTAGCTTAGCGTATCTTAGCTTGTTCCCTTTTTGCTCGGGATGATAGTTTGAATGTTCCGAGATTATCTGAGTTGTATTTCTTGTCCTGTATGCTTAATGGTATCCAGCTTAACCTCGGTTACTTTTTAGCCAGGCAATTGCAAAGTGCTGCTGTTAGCACTAAAGGTAGGATACTAATTGGTGGTATTGTGACTACTACTGCTAGATTTTTAGGTGTTGAGCCCAACCCTGAGGATAGAGTTTCTGGGTGGGAGTGGCTTGATCAAGCTGCTTTTGAAATTATGAACTTTGGTAAAGTTGAGGTCGGGCGTTTGTGTTGGATTTACCCTAGGGATTGGCTTTTGTCGCTTCCCAATGTTGATCAAACAACTTTACTTCATCAGGCTGACCTTTATTGGGTACCTAGTGATGAGGAGGTTGTTCGACCCACACCACATCATCCAACCCCTCATTTTAGTCAGGCAGGACCTAACTCTTCCTCTCAACCACCCCTTCCTGACTATACTGACCTCCAAGACACCCTTAGATCTATTCAAGAGGAGCAAGTTTTCTTTTGAGCATTTGTTGCATTTGAGAACGCCGCTCTTCGGGACTTTGTCCAAGAGCACCACGATGAGCTTCGTGGGATGCTTGCTACCCAGCTAGAGTATTTTCAGGACTGTAGGGCATGTTTAAAGACCTGGCAGGATTGGCATATCTCTTATGGCCAACTACCCCATCCTCTACCACCACCTCCTTTCTGATTACTTTGTGCTACCCCGCTTCCCCTTTTCTATTCTGTGCCCACATTGAGGGCAATGTATGATTTGGCGTTATATTTGGCGTTCGATTCCTGTTTTGGTTTGGTCTGATCGTGCTTTGTATATGTTGTTAGTGGTAGTTTGTAGAGTTTTTGATTTAGGTTTTCATTTTGTTTGGTAGCGAAATTAGTTTTCTTTTCATTCTAGGTTGCATTTTAGTCTTTTTCACTATTTTCTTTCTTTTATTAGTTTCTTTGCATTTTAGTTGTTATTATGAGCATGCAAAAAAAAAAAAGCAGAAAAAAAGCATTTAAAGAAGAAAAAAAAAACTCATATGATGATCTTTAGAGATTTGGTAGATTTCTATAGTTTAGTTTGATCCTTTGATTTGCCCAAATTATGCATAAAAATGTTTGTGAATGAGTTTTCAAAATGATCACCATGTTTTGACCACATGTTGGATGTGAGTTGATTTACCCCATAAGTCTTTACATGAATTTTGGCATGTGTTTAATAGTGAGCTAGTTTTGACCTTGATAGACGTCCCGTGAGATTTTGAGCTTTTAGAGGCTATTTATCAATTCAATCTCATGTTTCTTTTATGTATGACTCTTCCTTCACATCATTTCGCTAGAAATTGCATTGATTCTCATTCAAGATCACATTTCGTGAATGCATTCAGGTAATATTATTGAGGCATTTTTTTTCTTTGATTTGTTAAACCCCGTGGCCAAATAGCTACTTTTGTTGTGTATTGTATCCCTTGCTAGCCCATTTGAGCTTACATTCGATTTTCTTGATTTGAATCTCCTATTATATCCCATAGCCAAATGTTTGTCTTAACCTTAGGCTAAGACTAGAGGAGTGTTTCATTTTTGTGCATCAAATTTGATAGGGCACTAGTAAGGAGGATTGTTATCTTCAAGTGAATTTTGGGTGTTTGGTGGAGGAATGTGCGATTTTGATAAATCTCTTGTTTCATTGTACAAAGTTTGGAGACGAGTTGAAATTTAAAGTTCGTTATGGATTTCCCCTTGGATATCCTTTTTGAAAAGAAAAAAAAAAGAAAAAAAGGAAGAAAGTGTTAGCCTTGTTGGAATTGTAAATTCTTGTGATTTTCAACTCTTTCTCTTTTGAATAGGGGATGTATTTTGTTGATAAATTGTAATGGTCTAAGAAGGATGTAGTATGATACATTTGAATTGTTTAGCTCTTAGTCTCTGTCTGCTAGCTCCTCATTTCCAAATCATTTATTCCCCTCTTACCTTTGCCCATGGCCCCATTACAACCCTGTGAAAGTCCTCTTGATTGTCTAGTGTGTTTGTATAGTAGTGATGGGGAATTTGAGAGTCTTGTCAAACTTATGGTAGATTTGAGTCTAAGGAATGAGAATTGAGAGAACCTTCATTTTTATTAAACACATGAGTGATGAGAGCCACATAACTGCAGTAAGGTTATACCGGCTTTGCTAGCCTTACTTGTTTCATTTAGTTATCTTTTCATTCTAGGTTGCATTTTAGTTTTCTTTCACTTTTGTTTTCTTTTATTAGTTTCTTTGCATTTTAGTTTGCATTGTTATTATGAGCATTAAAAAAAAGCAGAAAAAAATCATTTAAAGAAGAAAAAATAAATCCTCCGATGATGATCTTTATGGATTTCGTAGATTTCTATGGTTTAGTTTGATCCTTTGATTCTCTCAAATTGTTCATAAAAATGTTTGTGAATGAGTTTTCAAAATGATCTCCACGTTTTGACCACATGTTGGATGCAAGTTGATTTACCCCATAAGTCTTTACATGAATTTTGGCATGTGTTTACTAGTGAGCTAGTTTTGACCATGATAGACATCCCGTGAGATTTTGAGCTTTTAGAGGCTATTTATCAATTCAGTCTCATGTTTCTTTCATGTGTGAGTCTTCCTTGACGTCATTTCTTTAGAACTTGCTTTGATTCTCATTCAAGATCACGTTTCGAATATGCATTCAGGCAATATGATTGAGACATTTTTTTTTCTTTGATTTGTTAAGCCCCACGACCAAATGGCCACCTTTGCTGTGTATTGTATCCCTTGCTAGCCCTATTGACCCTATATCTGATTTTCTTGATTTGAGCCCCTAATTACATCCCATGGCCAAATATTTGTCTTACCCTTAAGCCAAGACTAGAGGAGAGTTTAATTCTTCTCCATCAAATTTGATAGGGCACTAGTAAGGAGGATTGTTATCCTTAAGTGAATTTTTGCTGTTTGGTGGAGCAATGTGCAATTTTGATAAATCCATTGTTTCATTGAACAAAGTTTGGAGACGAGTTGAAATTTAAAGTTTGTTATGGATTTCCCCTTGGCTATCCTTTTTGAAAAGAAAAAAAAAGAAAAAAAAAGGAAGAAAGTGTTAGCCCTGTCGGAATTATAAATTCTTGTGATTTTCAACTCTTTCTCTTTTCAATAGGGGATGTGTTTTGTTGATGAATTGTAATGGTCTAAGAAGGATGTAGCATGATACATTGGAATTGTTTAGCTCTTAGTCTCTGACTCCTAGCTTCTGATTTCCAAATCATTTATTCCGTCTTATCTTTTCCCACGGCCCCATTGTAACCCTATGCAAGTCCTCATGATTGTCTAGTGTGTTTGCATATTAGTGACGGTGAATTTGAGAGTCTTGTCAAGCTTATGGTAGATT
Source organism: Selenicereus undatus (assembly GCA_017589665.1). Taxonomy (NCBI): domain Eukaryota; kingdom Viridiplantae; phylum Streptophyta; class Magnoliopsida; order Caryophyllales; family Cactaceae; genus Selenicereus; species Selenicereus undatus. The sequence goes on along the minus strand of JACYFF010031957.1, from coordinate 102,371,667 downwards.
TGAGTCTAAGGAATAAGAATTAAGAGAACCTTCATTATTATTAAACACATGAGTGATGAGAGCCACATAACTATAATAAGGTTCTACCGGCTTTGCTAGCCTTACTTGTTTCATTTAGTTTTCTTTTCATTCTAGGTTGCATTTTAGTTTTTTTCACTTTTTTTTTCTTTTATTAGTTTCTTTGCATTTTAGTTTGCATTGTTATTATGAGCATGAAAAAAAAAGAAAAAAACATTTAAATAAGAAAAAAAAATTCCTCCGATAATGATCTTTATAGATTTGGTAGATTTCTATGGTTTAGTTTGATTCTTTGATTCTCCCAAATTGTGCATAAAAATGTTTGTGAATGAGTTTTCAAAATGATCTCCACGTTTTGACCACATGTTGGATGCGAGTTGATTTACCCCATAAGTCTTTACATGAATTTTGGCATGTGTTTACTACTGAGCTAGTTTTGACCTTGATACACATCCCATGAGATTTTGAGCTGTTAGAGGCTATTTATTAATTCAATCTCATGTTTCTTTCATGTGTAACTCTTCCTTGACATCATTTCTCTAGAACTTGATTTGATTCTTATTCAGGATCACATTTCGTTTATGCATTTAGGCAATATGATTGCGGCTTTTTTTTTTCATTGATTTGTTAAATGCCACAGCTAAATAGCCACATTTGTTGTATATTGTATCCCTTGCTAGCCTCCTTGAGCCTATGTCCGATTTTCTTTATTTGAGCCCCTAATTACATCCCATGGCCAAATATTTGTCTTACCCTTAACCCAAGACTGGAGGAGTGTTTCGTTCTTCTGCATCAAATTTGATAGAGCACTAGTAAGGAGGATTGTTATCTTTTAGTGAATTTTCGCTGTTTGATGAAGGGATGTGGGATTTTGATAAATCCCTTGTTTCATTGAACAATGTTTGGAGACGAGTTAAAATTTAAAGTTCTTTATGGATTTCCCCTTGTTGATCCTTTTTGAAAAGAAAAAAATAGGAAGAAAGTGTTAGCCCTGTCGGAATTGTAAATTTTTGTGATTTTCAACTCTTTCTTTTTTCAATAGGGGATGTGTTTTGTTTATAAATTGTAATGGTCTAAGAAGGATGTAGTATGATACATTGGAATTATTTAGCTCTTAGTCTCTGGCTCCTTGCTTTTGATTTCCAAATCCTTTGTTCCCTCTTACCTTTTCCCATCGCCCCATTACAACCCTATGAAAGTCCTCATGATTGTCTAGTGTGCTTGCATATTAGTGATGGTGAATTTGAGAGTCTTGTCAAGCTTATGGTAGATTTGAGTCTAAGGAATGAGAATTGAGAGAACCTTCATTATTATTAAACACATGAGTGATGAGAGCCACATAACTGTGGTAAGGTTTTACCAGCTTTGCTAGCCTTACTTGTTTCATTTAGTTTTCTTTTCATTCTAGGTTGCATTTTAGCTTTTTCACTTTTTTTTTCTTTAATTAGTTTCTTTGCATTTTAGTTTGCATTGTTATTATGAGCATGAAAAAAAGAAGAAAAAAATCATTTAAAGAAAAAAAAAAATCCTCTGATGATGATCTTTATAGATTTGGTAGATTTCTATGGTTTAGTTTGATTCTTTGATTCTCCCAAATTGTGAAAAAAATGTTCGTGAATGAGTTTTCAAAGTGATCTCCACGTTTTGACCACATGTTGGATGCGAGTTGATTTACCCCATAAGCCTTCACATGAATTTTGGCTTGTGTTTACTAGTGAGCTAGTTTTGACCTTGATAGACGTCCCGTGAGATTTTGAGCTGTTAGAGACTATTTATAAATTCAGTCTCATGTTTCTTTCGTGTGAGACTCTTCCTTGATGTCATTTCTCTAGAAATTGCTTTGATTCTCATTCAAGATCACGTTTCGCATATGCATTTAGGCAGTATGATTGAAGCATTTTTTTTTCATGGCCACTTCTGCTATGTATTGTATCCCTTGCTAGCCTCCTTGAGCCTGTGTCCGATTTTCTTGATTTGAGCCCCTAATTACATCCCATGGCCAAATATTTGTCTTACCCTTAACCCAAGACTAGAGGAGTGTTTCGTTCTTCTGCATCAAATTTGATAGAGCACTAGTAAGGAGGATTGTTATCTTTTAGTGAATTTTCGCTGTTTGATGAAGGGATGTGGGATTTTGATAAATCCCTTGTTTCATTGAACAATGTTTGGAGACGAGTTAAAATTTAAAGTTCTTTGTGGATTTCCCCTTGGCTATCCTTTTTGAAAAGAAAAAAAAAAGAAAAAAAAGGAAGAAAGTGTTAGCCCTGTCGGAATTGTAAATTTTTGTGATTTTCAACTCTTTCTCTTTTCAATAGGGGATGTGTTTTGTTGATAAATTGTAGTGGTCTAAAAAGGACGTAGTATGATACATTTGAATTGTTTAGCTCTTAGTATTTGGCTTCTAGCTTTTAATTTCCAAATCCTTTGTTCCGTCTTACCTTTTCCCATCGCGCATTACAACCCTATGAAAGTCCTCATGATTGTCTAGTGTGTTTGCATATTAGTGATGGTGAATTTGAGAGTCTTGTCAAGCTTATGGTAGATTTGAGTCTAAGGAATGAGAATTGAGAGAAACTTCATTATTATTAAACACATGAGTGATGAGAGCCACATAACTGTGGTAAGGTTCTACCAGCTTTGCTAGCCTTACTTGTTTTATATGTTGAAATGACTGTATTTGACGATTTAGGAGTGCCAAATTGCTAATGACATGATTTATGGAAAATTACAGCGGAAGACTTAATGATAGAAGGCGCTTTTGCATCCTAATAAGGACAAAGCTCACTGAAGCCATTTAATCTTGCGACTCATGTTCATGATCACAATATCTATTCGACTAAAACAGTCCAAGACCAAAGTCCATAACAGATCAACTTCAATACAGTCGATTCAATCGTATCATGTGCTAACTCGCACTCCACACTACACAAGTATATTGAATATAAACCCAACTTGACCCTAAAGTCTATCCCAACATTCATGTTATGCCAAATCCACTGTAAGCATCTGATGACTTTGAAAAGGGCTTGCTAAATGGAGAGACATGTGATATTGTATCACCTAAAATGGAAAACATGAAAACAATTCGAAAATGTGAGCCAAAACTCAGTACATGCATTCCTCTATTCTAAAAAGAGCGTAGAAACACTGTTGATGGGTTCCCGCTTTTGCAATTCATTTAGTTTGCAATAAAAATGAAAAAGAAAGTAATATGAAACTAAATTGCTCATTATTATCTAGATTTTAACCCCTTGCAATGATATGATCTATACATAGGTGTACACCTACCAATCCAATAAAGAGTTGGCTTGAAGTCGTGCCTTATAGATGATAACTGACGGGGTCACAAGTTAAATGATAAATCACTGTATAAGCTAATTCATTGATAAACTCATTAAGAGTTGTAACTTGATAAACATGTTCTGCTTTCTGAAGATACAGGCAATGGATGTACCTTGAGCCTTTATAAATGTCATCTGACTTGATAAAAGTTAGCTGTTTTATAAATGTTATCTAACTTGATAAATATGTTATGACTTGATAAATATGTTCTAACTTGATAACACTTATGGATAACGGGGAACGATAACTAGGCCTCAATTCTGTTTCATAAATGTCATTGTAGGTATGTTTAGTCAGTAAATGATCATTACTCACATAATTGAGTAAGTATGTGTAATAGAAATTGAGTAATTAAATGGTATACATAACTTGGATATTTCAATATAACTTCGAACTGAATTAATAAAAGTAATTAGATCCGATATAAAGTAAATGAACTTAAAATAGACCACAATGAGATAAATGAGATTACAAAGGAAAATGCCTTGATGGTGACACATGCGAATGGTTGTGGCCTTTTCTGAGATAGATTGTTGATACGGGTTTAAGGCTTGCTAATGTATAGCTTGGTTCAAGATAACAACGAGTACATTATATTGGCTTGATAAATATACTTGATACATTCTGAATTGAGTAAGTAATAAAGGTTTGAGGCCATGAGAGATACATCTTGGTTAAAAATAGCATAAACTGTAATAACTTGGTCTGATAAATATGGTTTCTGAGTAAAAAATTCTCCCCACCTCCCATATTTCATTCATAAATCCATTAGATATAGAATTCCACTCCAAATGAATCATTGAACTCAATAGAAGCTATTAAGCTCACTAAACTTGGTAGTTTCTTTGTAAAATCCATAGTTGGTTCAAGGCTCATAAACAAGCTCCCAAATTGTATACTTGTCTTCTTCTTTCTCATTAGCCAAGCTAAAAGCTCTATGAAAGTCCATAAATAATCATTTCCCCCTTAAATGACCTTACTTGGCCCAAAATACACAAAATGAGTGCATGATCAATCTGACTCAATCTTTATTATTGCTCTTTACATAATTACTCAAAATGCTTCCAAAAATCACCAAACTCAAAATACTCAACCAAAATTCATGAAATCTTATAGGAATTCGAAAACAATATGGAAAATCTATAGTAAAATTTTCAAAATTTTCCTCCTAGTATACGTTCCACAAAAATTGCAATAACAACCCAATTTACACCAAAGTAGGTCAGTTCACTTCAAAAATTCATAAATTTCGCCCTTGACCTCAAATGGAGACCTAAAACCCCAATATAAAAAGGTAAGAAGTCCCGAAAAACTTTCATTTACAAAAAAATATGATTCCTACAATAAGGTTTCTAAAATGGGGTTAAAACACAAGTGTGTCAGTTTTGGTCTATTATGCATAGTTTTGGTAAAACGACCATAACTTTTCCCATAGACCTCGAATTAAGGCGATTCAAAAACCATTTGAAAGGTAACACATTGAAATATATACCCACTGAAAATAATGTTTTTCCCATGGGCCTATCATTTCCAATTTAATCCAAAAATCTGCCCTGTTTTTCTGAAATTTCCAGCCTTCACTGTTTAGATTTTCCCTCTCTTTTCACACAAATCCTCAATTTAAATAATTCCTTAACAACATGTAAACAATTCCTTCCCATCACCAAAAACAACATCATAAACATCAATAGTTAAAAGATGACCAAATCAAAGATAAAACAATCAAAATCCAACATCAAAATAACCCTTAAACCCTAGCATACTCCAAGCTTATTTCAATCAATAAAAACATCAAAATAACCCTTGATTCTATCAATCCAACATGATCAACAACCATAAATTGCAAAACAAGCATCAAAACTAAAAATCCAAAGAGGCAAGTTTAGGGTTACTCACTTTGATCTTGAGTGAAGTAGAGATGGAGGCGATATTTGATGGTTTGAGGATGGAGGATGGAGGATAGAGGTATTAGGGTGTTGGGGGAGGTCGGTGGTGACTGAAAACTGGTCAGAAACTGGCCAGAACAGTGCTCGAATAGTGCTAGCCATGTAGAGGGAGAGAGAGGAGAGAGATAATGAGTTTGGAGTTTTGGTTGTGGATTTTTGACTTATCAAATACTTGGCTGAAATTGTATCTAGAAAAGTAACTATTTAACTAACCATGGCTAAGCGTAATTATGGTAATTAGTTAGGTTAAAAAATGCAAACTTGTTGGGCTTCAAGTTGGGTCGAAACAAGTTAGGTTTGGGAACAAAATGCTTTGTAACAATAACGTTTTTATGTTACTTGAAATTAAATTTTTGCGATGATATGGAAAAATAAATTAAATCACTTGGATTACAATTATTAGGGCCTACTATCAATTTTTCCAAATTTTTTTTTAATAAGTAAATAAATAAATAAATAAATAAATAAACCCGAATTGCAAAGCAACAACCCAAATAAAATTTTCCCCACCGGGATGATCAAATTTAATAGTTTAATAATCACTAAATCATGCTTGCCGAGGCCTAATATCGATTCACTCGATATTTAATCAATCAACGAAACTTGAATTGACAATAAATGAAACTTGAATTGCAAAGTGGGATCCAAAATAAAATATCTTCCAACTGGGATGATTAAATATGATAAATGAAGGAGAAAAATTTAAATAACATAATGGAATTCATTCGATAAATAATTGGGTGTAATTGAATTAATAAACATGATTTGGTTAAACAAATGACCATGAGCAATTAAATAAATAGCCATGATCAATTAAACAAATAAACTTGATTTAAATAAATAAATATGGTTTAGGGTTGGGCTATTACAGGGAGATTGATCCAAGTTTGATAGTGTGGTCTATCAAAAGGTTTTCAAAAATTTCATTCCCTAATGTATTTGTTAATGATTTTTGTATCTTTGTGGGCTACCATTGGATTATCTTTGCCATTTGAATGCTCTACTTAAATCTGTCCTAAGGAGGTTCTATCTTTTTTTTTTTTTAAGCATTGCTTTAGGATAAGCAACAGTGTAAGCATGGGGGAGTTTGATAAGTACTTAGCGTATACATCATTTTAGGGCGATTTTGCTTCATTTTTAGGAGAATTATGAGCTTAATTTTATTATTTATACTCCTATTCTCGATATATGCTTGGGTATGGTTATTTGATATATTTTGCAGGATTTTAGGCCTTTTTACCTAGCAATTGACCCATAATGGATGTATTTTGACCTCCCCCATAGACACCTATCTGCTGCTACTCCCGTACAGCAAGAAAAGAGCAGAAAATCGGTTTCAGCCTAGATCACGGTCAAATCGTGGTGCCTACCACGGACCGTGGTGATTTGGGATTGTTGCCTCTTCGTTTTCCTTCGGCTGTGTGACTAAAAACGTCCTAGTTTCCCTATAAAAGGGTGTCGTTCAGCAGGAAGAAGCAAGCAAGGGTAGCATAGTTTACCTTCTTTATGAAATTTATGTTCCTTTTATTTTAGATTCTTAGTTTGATCATTGTTTTAGTGAGAAATCTTGAGCGTGAGTGTTTGAGTTTGAGGCGGTTTCGAAGCCCCTTGGTTGAAGGCTATTCTCAGTCAAGCCCTTATGCTCAGATTTTGCAAAACGTTGGTTAGTTGTTTAATCCTTGATCATGTGTGAGCTGTTTAATTTTTGTTTATGGATTTAGTAGTTTATCAAAGCGTAGTTGGATCATGTTTTAATCTAAAGAATCGTGCTTATTCTCATGATTGCTTTGATTTCATTCTATCAACGAATTATCATGTTGTGAGTGGGTTTTTGCCCAAGGTTTGCTTGCACACTTGAAACAATCAAGTGAAAAACTAAAAGGTGACATTTGACTGTTGGATTGCTTGATAAACCCTGACGTTAAGTCGTCTCAAAAGAGAGATTTGAGTGTTAGGAGGACATAGAAAGTAATCAAAGATGTTTAACTTAGATTAAGACAAATTAGTTCGAAAGAACGACTTTTGCTTAGTTTAGGCGAAACTTGGTTGAGTTCGAAAGAATGAACTAAATTTTTGGATAGATTGCAATTCCTCGAGATTAACCGATTATAGAAAAGCACATGTTTGTCGTTTTGATCCAATCACTTATCATAGCTAAATGAATTCTTAGACAATTTTTCCGTAATTGATCCAGAATTCTTGAATTAGAAATTGCTAAATCGAAACCATTTGAATTAGAATTTCACTTAACATATCCAGGTAGATAAGACTCGATAGATTGCATCAGTCCCTGAGGAACGATACCTTTTTATCTATGCTATGACTATCTAAGTGCTTGCGGCAGTGATCAAGTTTTTGGTGCCATTCGTCGGGGACTAAACTGTTAACTATTGAGTTAGTCTTGCGAAAGTGACTAAATATTTTATTTCCTTTTACTTTTATTTTCTTTTAATTTTCTTGTTTGATTATGCGGGTAGTGTTGGTGATAATGCTTGTAAAATTTTTCCTGTTTATGCAAAGTCCAATCTTGTACAAACCGAATCTTGAGATTGGAAGGACTTTTTGCTTAAGGAGGAAGAAGCAAAGGATTAAAGAACAACAACGCGAGGCAAGAAGGAATCCAAAAAACATGGCGAGAGGGGGAGGTGACCAGAGAAGAATACTTCGAGATTTCGTTAGCCCCAGAGTCCAAGGGATCGCCTCAAGTATCGCTCGCCCTACTATTGATGACAACAATTTCGATCTCAAACCGACACCCATTGTTATGGTGCAACAATCCCATTTTGGAGGAACGCCTTTGGAAGACCAAAATCTACACCTCTCAGTCTTTTTAGAGGCGTGCGACATGTTAAAGCTTCATGGAGTCTCCACTGATGTGATTCGCCTTCACTTATTTCCTGTCTCATTGAGGCTTATTTCCTATCTCATTGAGGGATAAAGCAAGGGCTTGATAACACTCCTTGCCATCTGGATGCATTACCACTTGGGATAAGTTGACAAGAGCCTTCCTCGCCAAGTTTTTCCCTCCAACCAAAACATCAAGCTTTAGAAATCAGATAACCAACTTCATGCAAAAAGATGAAGAGACGCTCTATGAAGCCTGTGAGCGGTTTAAAGATTTGATGCGCTTAGGCCCCCAACATGGTCTTCAGCGTTGGATGATTATCCAAGCCTTTTGTAATAGTGTGACCCATTCTGTAAGGTCTACTATTGATGCAACGGCTGGAGGAACCTTGATGAACAAAACTGAGGATGAAGACACTACCCTAATTGAGGAGATGACACTTAATAATTGTTAATGGTCCACCGAACGAGGCCAACCCAAACAGGTCGGAGGTAAGCTTGAAGTTAATGCACTTTACTTTCTGCTAAAGTAGATGCTATGATTCAAGGACTAGACCGAATGAATGTTAATGCTGTGAATTCTAGTGCCCCTTCCCCTTGTGAAATTTGTGGTTCTATTGAGCTTGTAACTTTGAATTGTCAAATTAGGAGTCCTTTTTTCCAAGACCCTAGTGAAGTTGACTATGTTCAAAACCTCAACCCGAGACCAGCCAATGACACTTATTCTAGTATCTATAATCCGGGTTGTAAGAATCATATGAATTTCTCCTACAGGTCCAATCCAAACTCGTCGAATATGTCCTCTATGAATGCTAGACCACCCCCTGGTTTTCAAGGACTTTCTTTTCATTCTCAAGTACCCCAAAAGTCTAATTTAGAAGCGATGATGAAAAGTATGCTTGTGGCACAACAAAAACAGGATGAGTATACTAAGTAATTACTCTCAAAGGTTGATTTGTGTGCAACTCATAACAGGATGTTGGAAGCCCATATTGCCCCAAAAGCAAGTTTTTCATCTATGCCCCCAGACAGACTTCCTAGCTAGCCCGAACCTAACCCTCGTGAGCATTACAACTGTGTCACCCTGAAGGAAGAAGTAGAGGACTTAACTGACACTTAGGATGTACCAATGGAAGAGGGTAGGAAAATAATCACGGCTAGAAGTAAGGAAAGGAGCAACGGTTTCAAGACTACCGCATTGGTAGAGAATAAAACTATAAAGTTTCCCACAATTTTTCCCCCTAAGCTCTCTGATCCAGGTAGTTTTTCTATCACTTGCATTGTGGGAAAAGCCGAAATTGAGAGAGCTCTATTTAATCAAGGTGCAAGCGTCAGTATAATGTCATATTCCTTGTTTCATAAGCTTCACCTAGGACGATTACAAGTCGCCCCCTTTTCGGTATTGTTAGCTGTCGGTTATGAGATGCAACCCATAGGAAGATTGGATGATGTCACAGTCAATATAGGAGATGTTTGGGTGTTGGAGGACTTTATTATAGTCAATATACCGGAGGTTGATGATGCTCAAATTATCCTAGGTCGACCCATTTTGGCTACAACTGGTTGCCACATTGATATACGAAAGGGATGGATTACATTTGAAGTGGAAGGGCGCTATGCTGTGTTTTGTCATACGAAGGAAGACGTGGTTTCTCCTATTTCTTCTATATTGGATACATTACCCCTTCCCCTGAGATTGACATGGAGGATGTCTTGAATCGTGAAGACCCTCCTGATTCTGACTGGATTTCATATAAGAATCCCGACCAAAGGAATGTTGAGGTGGAGTTTGCTGCTGCTATGCCACTTAACACGCCCGAGGTTGAGATCCTTGTTCCTAACGAGTCTTCTATGAGCGACTATTGCCTGTTCACACAAGTTGTTCTCTCTATGCCCCCTAAGAAAGAATTTCATACAGATTTTGATTTGGGGGTTGAACAAGTTGATTGTGACCGCTTGATAGGCCATGAGTGCGCTTTGTTTTGTACGCAGATAATGCATTATGCCACCGTGTCATGAAAACAAAGGACCTTCAACCGGAACTTTTAAGACAATACGTTCAACAGAAGAAGTTTGACTTTGTGGTCTGGTATGGAGCCAATGTCCATACACTTACTGATAAGGACCAAGCATAGAAGAAGGGTCAAGCTCTTGACCTTAAAATAGTGCTTCTTGGGAGGCAACCTAATCTATTTTTCCTTTTTCTTTTCTTAGCTTTTATTTTTACTATTTTTGTAGTTGGTGCTTATTTTCAAACATAATACAGAAAAAAACCCAGAGAAAACAAAAACTATGAATAAAATGTTTGGCACCACGGCCAGACCCCTAGAACCACGACCGTGGAGTGCCACCTAGAAAAATCGAAAAAAATCGGAACCAACCAACCCCATGGTCAGACCGTGGTGAATCCCACGGTCCATGGTGTATTGCTATGGCCTACGGCCTAGGTTTTTGACTGTGGTGCCCACTCATCTTCCTTACAATTCGTCTTCAACCTCGACTCTCTCTCTCTCTACCTCCATTTTCTCTCTCTAAACCCGCCATAGCTAATACCTTCAAATCTTTCATGATTTCTTCTCCATTTTCACCAAAATCATTCTCTTAACGTAATCTTTTCTCTTTCCGCACAAATTTCATCTTTTTTTCTTAAAATTCGTCTTACTTCACTCATCCACCATACCCATCTTTTTCTCTCTCTTATTCTTCTTCTTTTTGCTTAATTTCTTTATTTTCTTCTTCAAATTTTTCTTATTTAGTTTTTAGTTTTGGTTTTTATCTTGGTTTTTGCAACAATGGCCCCAACCAAGAGATAAAGGAGCACCAAGGAGGTTGGTTCTTCAAGTTAAGCGCCCCCTCGATCCAAAGAACATCCCAAACCTCCACCAACACGCGTGCTAGAGGTAACTTTCCTCACCCTCTTAGTTTGAAACATCTTGATCATGTTGCTAGATATAATTGCGTGAATGAACGCATGGTTGTAGCAACTAGATATTATGATGAGGAATTGTTAGCTCGGTTAGGAATGTTAGATGGTTGTTTGCACGAGGTGATATGGGACACTTTTTAGAAATCAAAGAGCATAAATATCGGGACTTAACTCTAGAATTCCTAAGTACACTCTTTGTTGAGGTCACTAGAGGACCTCAATGTCAAGTCGGATACATATTGTTTTATTTGCAGGGTCAATTTTATGAACAAAACTTAGGTACCATTAACAATATCTTTGGACTAACCTTTATTGGGTACCTGGTGATGAGGACGTTGTTCGACTCGCACCCCATCATCTAGTACCTCATTTTAGTCAATCAGGACCTAGTTCTTTCTCTCATCCACCCCCTCTTAACTATACCGACCTCCAAGACACCTTAGATCCATTCAAGAGGAGGAAGTTTTCCTTCGAGCATTTGTTGCCTCTGAGAACACCGTTGTTCGGGATGTTGTCCAAGAGCACCACGAAGAGCTTTGTGGGATGCTTGCTACTCGGCCATAGTATTTTGAGGACTATAGGGCATGCCTAGAGACCTGGCGGGATTGACATATCTCTTCTGGCCAACCACCCCATCCTCCACCACCACCTCCTTTCTGATTACTCTGTACTAACCCCTTCCCGTTTTCTATTATGTGCCCGCATTGAAGGCAATGTGTTATTCAAGCACGGGGAATTAGTCGTTGTATTTGGCTTCTGATGCCTATTTTGATTTGGTGTGACTGTGCTTTGTATATGTTGTTAGTGGTAGTTTTTGGAATTTTTGATTTAGGTTTTTGTTTTGTTTAGTAGCGAATTTAGTTTTCTTTTCATTCTAGGTTGCATTTTAGTTTTTCTCACTATTTTATTTCTTTTATTAGTTTCTTTTCATTTTAGTTTGCATTGTTATTAGGAGCTTGCAAAAAAAAAAACAATAAGCAGCAAAAAACCATTTAAAGAAGAAAGAAAAAATCCTTCGATAAAGATATTTATCGATTTGGTAGATTTCTATGGTTTAGTTTGATCCTTTGACTCGCCCAAATTGTGCATAAAAATGTTGGTGAATGAGTTTTCAAAATGATCTCCACGTTTTGGCCACATGTTGGATGCGAGTTGATTTAGCCCATAAGTCTTTACATGAATTTTGGCATTGGTTTACTAGTGAGCTAGTTTTGACCTTGGTAGACGTCCCGTGAGATTTTGAGCTTCGAATGGCTATTTATCAATTTAGTCTCATGTTTCTTTCAAGTGTGACTCTTCCTTGACGTCATTTCTCTAGAACTTGCTTTGATTCTCATTAAAGATCATATTTTGTATATGCATTTAGGCAATATGATTAAGACGTTTTTTTTTCTTTGGTTTGTTAAACCCCACTGCCAAATAGCCACCTTTGTAGTGTATTGTATCCCTTGCTAGCCCCTTTGAGCCTATATTCGATTTTCTTGATTTGAACCTCATATTATATCCTATGGCCAAATATTTGTCTTACCCTTAAGCCAAGACTAAACGAGCGTTTCATTCTTTTACATCAAATTTGATAGGGCACTAGTAAGGAGGATTGTTATCTTTTAGTGAATTTTGGCTGTTTGGTGAAGAGATGTGAGATTTTGATAAATCCCTTATTTCATTGTACAAACTTTGTAGGCGAGTTTAAATTTAAAGTTCGTTATGAATTTCGCCTTGGCCATCCTGCTTGAAAGGGAAAAAAAAGGAAAAAAAGGAAGAAAGTGTTAGCCTTGTTGGAATTGTAAATTCTTGTGATTTTCAACACTTTCGCTTTTCAATAGGGGGTGTATTTTGTTGATAAATTGTAATGGTCTAAGAAGGATGTAGGATGATATATTGGAATTGTTCAGCTCTTAGTCTCTGACTTATAGCTCCTCATTTCCAAATCATTTGTTCCCCTCTTATCTATACTCATGGCTCCATTAGAACCCTATGAAAGTCCTCATGATTGTCTAGTGTGTTTACATATTAGTAATGGTGAATTTGAGAGTCTTGTCAAGCTTATGGTAGATTTGAGTCTAAGGAATGAGAACTAAGAGAACCTTCATTATTATTTCACGATCTATCAAAAGGTTTTCGAAAATTTCATTCCCTCAACTACTTGTTAATGATTTTTATATCTTTTTGGGCTACCTTTGGGTCATCTTTGCTATTTGATTGTTACTTGTATCTATCCTGAGGAGGTTCTACTTTTTGTTTTTGTTTTAGCATTGCTTGAGGACAAGCAAAAGTGTAAGCATGGGGGAGTTTGATAAGTACTTAATGTATACATCATTTTAGGGCTATTTTGCTTCATTTTTAGGAGAATTGTAAGCTTAATGTTATTATTTATACTCGTATTCTCGATTTATGCTTGGGTATAGATGTTTGATTTGTGTTGCAGGATTTTAGGCCTTTTTACCCAGCATTTGACCCTTAAAGGATGTATTTCGACCTCCCCCACGGATAGCTCTATGTTGCTACACCTGTGGAGCAAGAAAAGAGCAGCAAACCGATTCTAGCCAAGACCATGGTCGGACCGTCGTGCCTGCCATGGACTGCGGTGAGAGGTGAAGCTATTGACTCTTCGTTTTCCTTCAGCTGTGTGGCTGAAAACGTCCTAGTTTTCCTAGAAAAGGGTGTCGTGCAGCAAGAAGAAGCAAGCGAGACTAGCATAGTTTATCTGCTTTCTCAAATTTTTGTTCTTTTTATTTTGGATTCTTAGTTTGACTATTGTTTTAGTGAGAAATCGTGATTGTGAGAGTTTGAGTTTGAGGCGGTTTTGAAGCCCCTTGGTTGAAGGCTATTCTCAATCAAGCCCTCCCGCTCAGATTTTGCAAAGCATTGGTTAGTTGTTTAATCCTTAATCATGTGTGAGTAGGATAATTTTTGTCTAGGGATTTAGTAGTTTATGAAAGTGTAGTTGGATCATGGTTTAATCTAAAGATTTGTGCTTATTCTCATGATTTGTTCGATTTCGTTCTATCAAGTAATTATCATGTTGTGAGTGGATTTTTTGCCAAGGTTTGCTTGCACACTTGAGACAATCGAGTGAAAAGCTAAAAGATGACATTTGATTGTTGAACTGCTTGATAAACCCTGACATTGAGTCGTCTCGAAAGAGAGATTCGCATGTTTGGAGGACCCAGAAAGTAATTGGAGATGTTTAACTTGGATTAAGACAAATTAGTTCGAAATAACGAATTTTGCTTAGTTTAGGCAAATTTGGTTGAGTTCGAAAGAATAGACTAAATTTTTGGATAGATTGCAATTGCTCGAGATTAACCGATTAGAGAAAAGCACATGTTTGTCGTTTGGATCCAATCACTTATCATGACTACATGAATTCCAAGACAATTTTTCCTTAATTGATTCAAAATGAGTGAATTAGAAATTGTTAAATCGAAATCGTTTGAATTAGAATTTTGCTTAAAATATTTTGATAGACACGACTCCATAGATGACATTAGTCTCTGAGGAACGATATCTTTTTATCTATAGTATGACTACCCATGCGCTTGCAGCAGTTGCCAAGTTTTTGGTGCCGTTGCTGGGGCCTGAACTGTTAACTGTTGAGTTAGTCTTGCGAAAGTGACTAAATATTTTGTTGCCTTTTACTTTTATTTTCTTTTTATTTTCTTGTCTGATTATGCTGGTAGTGTTGGTGATAGTGCTTGCAGGAATTTTTCCTGTTTATGTGAAGTCCAATCTTGTACAAACTCGATCCTGAGATTGAAATGACTTTCCGCTTAAGGAGGAAGAAGCAAAGGATTGAAGAACAAAGACGCAAGGCAAGAGGGAATCCACCAAAGATTGCGGGAGGAGGAGGTGACCAAAGAAGAACACTTTGAGAGTTCCTTACCTCGGGAGTCCAAGGGATCGCCTCAAGCATCGCTCGCCCTACTATTGATGCCAATAAGTTTGAGCTCAATCCGGCACTCATTTTGATGGTGCAACAATCCCAGTTTGGAAGAACGCCTTTGGAAGACTCGGCCTATGAAAGTCCTTAGGATTGTCTAGTGTGTTTGCGTATTAGTAATGGTGAATTTGAGAGTCTTGTCAAGCTTATGGTAGATTTGAGTATAAGCAATGAGAATTGAGAGAACTTTCATTATTATTAAACAAATGAGTGATGAGAGCCATGTAACTATAGTGAGGTTCTATCGACCTTGCCAGCCTTACTTGTTTCATATGTTGAAATGACTATATTTGACGATTTGGGAGATTGATTCAAGTTTCATAGTGCGGTCTATTGAAAGGTTTTTGAAAATTTCATTCCCTAATCTATTTGGTAGTGATTTTCGTATCTTATTGTGCTACCTTTGGATCATATTTGCCATTTGAATATTACTTATATCTGTCCTGAGGAGGTTCTACTTTTTTTTTGTTTTAGCATTGCTTGAGGACAAGCAATAGTGTAAGCATGGGGGAGTTTGATAAGTACTTAATGTATACATCATTTTAGGGCTATTTTGCTTCATTTTTAGGAGAATTATGAGCTTAATGTTATTATTTATGCTCCTATTATAAATTTATGCTTGGGAATGGTTGTTTGATATGTTTGAAGGATTTTACGCTTTTTTCCCAGTATTTGACCCTTAATGGATGTATTTTGACCTCCCCCACGGACACCTCTATGGTCCTATGCCCATGGAGCAAGAAAATAGCAGAAAACCGGTTCCAGCCAAGACCACAGTTGGACCGTGGTGCCTGCCACGGATCGTGGTGAGAGGTGAAGCTGTTGCCTCTTTGTTTTCTTTCGCCAGTGTGGCTGAAAATGTCCTAGTTTTCCTATAAAAGGGCGTCGTGCAATAGGAAGGAGTAAGAAAGCGTGGTATAATTTATCTTCTTTCTCAATTTTTTTTTCTTTTTATTTTATATTCTTAGTTTGATTATTACTTTAGTGAGAAATCTTGAGCGTGAGTGTTTGAGTTTGAGTCAGTTTTGAAGCCCCTTGATTGTAGGCTATTCTTAGTCAAGCCATTCCGCTCAGATTTTGAAAAACGTTGGTTAGTTATTTAATCCTTCATCATGTCTCAGTAGTTTAATTTTTGTCTAGGGATTTAGTAGTTTATGAAAGTGCAGTTGGATCATGTTTTAATCTAAAGAATTGTGCTTATTCTCATGATTGGTTTGATTTTGTTCTATTAAGCAATTATCATGTTTTGAGTGGATTTTTGGCCAAGGTTTGCTTGCACACTTGAAACAATCGAGTAAAAAACTAAAAGGTGACATTTGATTGTTGGACTGCTTGATAAACCCTGACGTTGAGCCGTATCGGAAGAGAGATTTCCATGTTAGGAGGACATAGAAAGTAATCGAAGATGTTTAACTTGGATTAAGATAAATTAGTTCGAAAGAACGACTTTTGCTTAGTTTAGGAAAATTTGGTTGAGTTCGAAAGAATAGACGAAATTTTTGGATAGATTGCAATTTCTCGAGATTAATCGACTAGAGAAAAGCACACGTTTGTCGTTTTGATCCAATCACTTATCATAACTACATGAATTCCTAGACAATTTTTCCTTAATTGATTTTGAATTAGTGAATTAGAAAATTTTAAATCGAAACCATTTGAATTAGAATTTTACTTAACATATTGAGATAGAGAAGGCTCCATAGATTACATTAGTCCCTGAAGAACGATATCTTTTTATCTATGCTACGACCACCTGTGCGCTTGCGGTACTAGTCAAGTTTTTGGTGCTGTTGCCGGGGACTAAATGGTAACTATTGAGTTAGTCTTGCGAATGTGACTAAGTATTTTGTTGCCTTTTACTTTTATTTTCTTTTTATTTTCTTGTTTGATTATGCTGGTAGTGTTGGTAATAGTGCTTGCAGGAATTTTTCCTGTTTATGCAATGTCCAATCTTTTATGAACCTCGTCCTAAGATTCAAAGAACTTTCCACTTAGGGAGGAAGAAGCAAAGGATTGAAGAACAAAGACGCGAGGCAAGAAGGAATCCAACAAACAAGGCGTGAGGAGGAGGTGACCAAAGAATAACACATCGAGATTTCGTTACTCCCGGGGTCCAAGGGATCGCCTCAAGCATCACTCACCCCACTATTGATGCCAACAATTTCGAGCTCAAACCGACACTCATTTCGGTGGTGCAACAATCCCAGTTTGGAGGAATGCCTTTGGAAGAGTCGAATCTACACCTCTCGGTCTTTTTAGAGGTGTGCAATATGTTAAAGCTTAATGGATTCTCGACTGATGGGATTCCACTACGCTTATTTCCTTTCTCATTGAGGGATAAAGCAAGGGCTTGGTTACACTCCTTGCCATCTGGATGCATTACCACTTGGGACAAGTTGACAAGAGCCTTCCTCGCCAAGTTTTTCCCTCCGAGCAAAACATTAAGCTTGAGAAATCAGATCATCAACTTCATGCAAAAAGATGAAGAGACGCTCTACAAAGCCTGGGAGTGGTTTAAAGATTTCCTGTGCTTATGGCCCCATCACGGTCTTCAGCGTTGGATGCTTATCTAAGCCTTTCCCAACCTGTGAGGTATACTATTGATGTGACAGCAGGAGGAACCTTGATGAACAAAACTGAGGATGAGGCCTATACGCTAGTTGAGGAGATGGCACTTAACAATTTTCAATGGTCCACCAAACGAGGCCTACCGAAATGGGTTGGAGGTAAGCTTGAAGTTGATGCGCTTACTTTACTTGATGCTAAAGTAGATGCTACGACTAAAAGACTGGACCAAATGAATGTTAATGCTATGAATTCTAGTGCCCCCCTTGTGAAATTTTGTTGTTCTATTGAGCATGTAACTTTGAATTGTCAAGTTGTGAGACCTTTTTCCTAATACCCTAGTGAAGTTAACTATGTTCAAAACTTTAACCCAAGACTGGCAAATGACCCTTATTCTAGTACCTATAATCTAGGTTGGAAGAATCGTCTGAATCTCTCCTATAGGTCCAATCCAAACTCATCGAATATGCCCCCTATGAATGCTAGACCATCCCCTGGTTTTCGAAGACCTCCTTTTCATTCTCAAGTACCTGAAAAGTCTAATTTAGAAGCGATGATGGAAAGTATGCTTATGGCACAACAAAAACAGGATGAGTATATTAAGCAATTAGCCGCAAAGGTTGATGTGCTTATGACTCATAATAGGATGTTGGAAGTCTAGGTTGCCCAAAAAACTAGTTTTTCATCTACGCCCCCAGACAGACTTCCTACTAAGCCCAAACATAACCCTCGTGAGCATTGCAACGGTGTCACCTGGAAGGAATAAGTAGAGGACTTAACTTTCCCTGAGGATGTACCAATGGAAGAGGGTAGGGAAATAATCATGGCTAGATGTAAGGAAAGGAACAATGGTGGCAAGATTGCCAAATTGGTAGAGAATGAAACTGTAGAGTTTCCCACAATTTTTCACCTTATGCTCCCTGAACCAGGTAGTTTTTCTGTCCCTCGACCTCCACCAAGATGCGTGCTAGAGGCAACATTCCTCACCCTTTTGGTTTGACACATCGTGATCATGTTGTTAAATATATTCGCTTGAATGAACGCATGGTTGTAGAAATTAGATATTATGATAAGGAATTGTTAGCTCGGTTAGGAATGTTGGATGATATTAGATGGTTGTTTGCACGAGGTGATATGGGACACTTTTTGGAAATCAAATTGCATACATATCAGGACTTGACCTTAGAATTCCTTAGTACACTCTTTGTTGAGGTTACTAGAAGACCTCAATGTAAAGCCAGATGCATATTGTTTTATTTGCAGGGTTAATTTTATGAAATGAACTCAAGTACCTGTAACAGCATCTTCGGTTTTCCACCTAGTATGGATTTAGCGAACCGCCAAGACCCTCGCGAATTTAACCCAAATGTATTTTGGAGTGAACTATCGGGGAGTGTTAGGTACAACATTAGTTCATCAAAGTGCACCCAGATTAGAAACCCTTGCATTAGAGTAGCTCAGCGTATTTTGGCTTGTTCCTTTTCTGCTCAGGATGATAGTCTGAATGTCCCGAGATTATTTGAGTTGTAATTCTTATCCTGTATGCTTGATGGTGTCCAGCTTGAACTCGGTTCCTTTTTAGCCAGACATTTGCATAGTACTGCTGTTAGCACTAAAGGTAGGATAATAATTGGTGGTATTGTGACTACTATTGCTAGATCTTTCGGTGTTGAGCCCAACCTTGAGAATAGAGTTTTAGGGTCCGAGTGGCTTGATCAAGCTGCTTTTGAAATTATGAACTTTTGTAAAGTTGAGGCTGGGCATTTGTATTGGATTTACCCTGGGGACCGACTTTTTCGCTTCCCAATTTCAATCGAACCACCTTACTTTACCCGGCTAACCTTTATTGGGTACCTGGTGATGAGAAGGTTGTTCGACCTGCACCCTATCATCCAGCCCCTCAATTTAGTCAAGTTTCCCTTCGAGCATTTGTTGGTCGCTCTTCGGGACTTTGTCCAAGAGCGGCACGATGAGCTTCATGGGATGCTTACTACCCACCCACAGTATTTTCAGGACTATAAGGCATGTCTAGAGACTTGGCGGGATTAGCATATCTCTTATGGCCAACCACCCTATCCTCCACTACCACCTCCTTTCCGATTACTCTATGCTACCCCCTTCCCTTTTTCTATTCTGTACCCACATTATGGGCAATGTGTGATTCAAGCTTGGGGGAGTTAATCGTTATATTTAGCGTCTGATGCCTATTTTGGTTTGGTGCGAATGTATTTTGTATATGTTGTTAGTGGTAGTTTTTGGAGTTTTTGATTTCAGTTTTCGTTTTGTTCAGTAGTGAATTTAGTTTTCTTTTCATTCTGGGTTGCATTTTAGTTTTTTTCACTATTTTCATTCTTTTGTTAGTTCCTTTGCATTTTAGTTTGCATTGTTATTATGAGCATGCCAAAAATAAAAAAGGCAGAAAAAAAGCATTTAAAGAAGAAAAAAAAAATCCTCTGATGATGATCTTTATAGATTTGTTAGATTTCTATGGTTTAGTTTGGTCCTTTGATTCGCCTAAATTATGCAGAAAAATGTTTGTGAATGAGTTTTCAAAATGATCTCCACGTTTTGACCACATGTTAGATGCGAGTTGATTTACCCCATAAGTCTTTACATGAATTTTGCCATGTGCTTACTAGTGGGCTAGTTTTGGCATCGGTAGATGTCCTGTGAGATCTTGAGCTTTTAGAGGCTATTTATCAATTCAGTCTCATGTTTGTTTCATTTGTGACTCTTCCTTGACGTCATTTTTCTAGAACTTGCTTTGATTCTCATTCAAGATTACATTTCGCATATACATTTAGGCAATATGATTGAGACATTTGTTTTCTTTGATTTCTTAAACCCCACGGCCAAATAGCCACCTTTGTTATGTATTGTATCCTTGCTAGCCTCTTTGAGCATATATCCAATTTTCTTGATTTGAACCTCCTATTATATCCCATGGCCAAATAGTTGTCTTACCTTTAAGCCAAGACCAGAGGAGCGTTTCATTCTTTTGCATCAAATTTGATAGTGGATTAGTAAGGAGGATAGTTATCTTTTAGTGAATTATGGGTGTTTGGTGAAGGGATGTGAGATTTTGATAAATCCCTTGTTTCATCGTACAAAGTTTGGAGACGAGTTGAAATTGAAAGCTCGTTATGGATTTCCCCTTGGCTATCCTTTTTGACAAGAAAAAAAAAGAAAAAAAAAGGAATAAAGAGTTGGCCTTGTTGGAATTGTAAATTCTTGTGGTTTTTAACTCTTTTTCTTTTCAATAGGGGATTTATTTTGTTGGCAAATTGTAATGGTCTAAGAAGGATGTAGTGTGATACGTTAGAATTATTTAGGTCTTAGTCCCTGGCTTCTAGCTCCTCATTTCCAAATCATTTGTTCCCCTATTACCTTTACCCATGACCCCATTGCAACCCTATGAAAGTCCTCATGATTGTCTAGTGTGTTTGCACATTAGCATTGGTGGATTTGGGAGGCTTGTCAAGCTTATGGTAGATTTGAATCTAAAGAATAAGAATTGAGAGAACCTTCATTATTATTAAACACATGAGTGATGAGAGCAACATAATTGTAGTGACGTTCGACCAGCGTTGCTGGCCATACTTGTTTCATGTGTTGAAATCACCGTATTTGACGATTTGGGAGATTGATTCAAGTTTGACAGTGTGGTCTATCAAAAGGTTTTTAAAAATTTCATTCCCTAATCTATTTGTTAATGGTATTTGTATCCTTTTGGGGTACCTTTGGATCATCTTTGCCATTTGAATGTTACTTATGTCTATCATGAGGAGGTTCTTTTTTTTTTTTTTAGCATTGCTTGAGGACAAGCAACAGTTTAAGCATGGGGGAGTTTGATAAGTACTTAGCGTATACATCATTTTAGGGCTATTTTGCTTCATTTTTAGGAGAATTATGAGCTTAATGTTGTTATTTCTACTCCGATTATCGGTTTATGCTTGGGTTTGGTTGTTTGAAATGTTTTGCTAGATTTTAGGCCTTTTTGCCTAGCATTTGACCCTTAATGGATGTATTTCGACCTCCGCCACAGACAACTATGTGCTGCTACGCCCGTGGAGCAAGAAAAGAGCAGAAAACCAGTTCCAGCCAAGACCACCGTTGGCCCGTGGTGACTGCCGTGGACTGTGGTGAGAGGTGAAACTGTTGCCTCTTCGTGTTCCTTTGATTGTGTGGCTGAAAACGTCCTAGTTTTCCTATAAAAGGTTGTCGTGCGGCTGGAATAAGCAAGCAAGAATAGCATAGTTTATCTACTTTCTCAAATTTTTGTTCTTTTTATTTGAGATTCTTAGTTTGATTATTGTTTTAGTAAGAAATCTTGAGGATGAGTGTTTGAGTTTGAGGCAGTTTTGAAGCCCCTCGGTTGAAGGCTATTCTCAGTCAAGCCCTTTGGTTTAGATTTTGGAAAACATTGGTTAGTTATTTAATCCTTAATCATATGTAAGTAGTTTAATTTTTTTCTAGTAGTTTATGAAAGTGTAGTTGCATCATGTTTTAATCTAAAGAATTGTGCTTATTCTCATGATTGGTTTGATTTCATCCTATCCAGTAATTATAATGTTGTGGGTGGATGTTTGGCCAAGGTTTGCTTGCACACTTGAAACAATCGAGTGAAAAACTGAAAGGTAACATTTGATTGTTGGATGGCTTGATAAACCCTGACGTTGAGTCATCTCGAAAGAGAGATTTGCAAGTTAGGAGGACATAGAAAGTAATCCAAGTTGTTTAACTTGGATTAAGACAAATTAGTTTGAAAGAACGACTTTTGCTTAGTTTGCGCAAATTTGGTTGAGTTCGAAAGAATAGACTAAATTTTTGGATAGACCCAAATTCCTCGAGATTGACTGATTAGAAAAAATCACATGTTTGTCGTTTTCATCCAATCATGGCAGTGTTGGTGATAGTACTTCCAGGAATATTTCCTGTTTATGCGAAGTCCAATCTTGCACGAACCCGATCCTGAGATTGAAAGGACTTTCCGCTTTAGGAGGAAGAAGCAAAGGATTGAAGAACAAAGATGTGAGGCAAGAAGGAACACTTCAAACATGGAGGGATGAGGAGATGACCAAAGAAGAACACTTCGAGGTTTTATTACGCCCGGAGTCCAAGGGATTGCTTCAAGCATCGCTCGCCCTACTATTGATGCCAACAATTTCAAGCTCAAACTGACACTCATTTCAATGGTGCAACAATCCCAGTTGGGAGGAACACCTTTGGAAGGGTCGAATCTACACTTCTTGGCCCTTTTAGAGGTGTGGGATACGTTAAAGCTTGATGGAGTCTCCACTGATGCGATTCTCCTGTGCTTATTTCCTTTCTCATTGAGGGATAAAGCAAGGGCTTGGTTACACTCCTTGCCATCTGGATGCATTACCAATTGGGATGAGTTGACAAGAGCCTTCCTTGCCAAGTTTTTCTCTCCGAGCAAAACATCAAGCTTGAAAAATTAGATCACCAAGTTCATGCAAAAAGATGAAGAGACGCTCTACGAAGCGTAGGAGCGGCTTAAAGATTTGCTGCACTTATGTCCACATTATGGTCTTCAGCGTTGGATGATTATGCACGCCTTTTATAATGGTGTGACCTAATTGAGGAACCTTGATGAACAAAATTGAGGATGAAGACTATACCCTAATTGAGGAGATGTAATAATTTTCATTGGTCCACCGAACGAAGCCAACCGAAACGGGTTGGAGGTAAGCTTGAAGTTGAAGCACTTACTTTACTTTCTGTAAAAGTAGATGCTATGACACAAAGACTGGACCAAATGAATGTTAATGCTGTGAATTCTAGTATCCCTTCCCCATGTGAAGTTTGCAGTTCTATTGAGCATGTAACTTTGAATTGTCAAGTTGGGAGTCTTTTTTCCCAAGACCCTAGTGAAGTTAACTACATTCAAAACTTAAACCCGATTCCAGCCAATGACCCTTACTGTAGTACCTATAATCCAGGTTGGAAGAATCATTTGAATTTCTCTTATAAGTCCAATCTAAACTCATCGAATATGCCCCTTATGAATGCTAGACCACACCTTGGTTTTCAAAGACCTCCTTTTCATTATCACATATCCCAAAAGTCTATTTTAGAAGTATTGATGGAAAGTATGCTTATGGGATAACAAAAACAGGATGAGTATATTAAGCAATTGGCCTCAAAGGTTGATGTGCTTATAACTCATAATAGGATGTTGGAAGCTCAGATTGCCCAAAAAGCTAGTTTTTCATCTACGCCCCCAGACAGACTTCCTAGCAAACTCGAACCTAACTCTCGTGAGCATTGTAACTATGTCACTTTGATGGAAAAAGTAGAGGGTTTAGCTGACCCTGAGGATATACCAATGGAAGAGGGTAGGGAAATAATCATGGCTGGAAGTAAGGAATGGAATAATGGTGGCAAGATTGCCACGTTGGTAGAGAATGAAACTGTAGAGTTTCCCATAATTTTTCCCCCTAAGCTACCTGAACCAGGTAGTTTTTCTATCCCTTGCATTGTGGGAAAAGTGGAAATTAAGTGAACTCTATGCGATCTAGGTGCAAGCGTCAGTATAATGCCATATTTCTTATTTCACAAGCTTCACCTAGGACCATTACTAGTCACCCCCTTTGCACTACAATTAGCTGACGGTTATGAGACGTAACTCGTAGGCAGATTAGATAATATGCCAGTCAATATAGGAGATATTTGGGTGTTGGAGGACTTTATTATCATCGATATGCCCGAGATTGACGACGCTCAAATTATCCTATGTCAGCCCATTTTGGCTATAGCTGGTTGCCACATTGATGTAAGAAAGGGACGGATTACATTTGAAGTGGAAGGGCGCTATGCTGTGTTTTATCATACGAAGGAAGACGTGGTTTCTCCTAGTTCTTCTTTATTGGATGCATTACCCCTTTCCCCTGAGATTGACACAGAGTATCTCTTGAATTGTGAAGATCCTCCTGATTCTGACTGGATTTCTTATGAGGACCCTGACCAAAGGTATGTTAAGGTGGAGTTTTCTGCTCCTATGCCACCTAACACACTCGAAGTTGAGGTCTCTATTCCCAACGAGCCTTCTATGAGCGACTATTGCAGGTTCGCACAAGCTGTTCTCTTTATGCCCCCTATGGAAGGATTTGATGCAGATTTTCATTTGAGGGTTGAACAAGTTGATCGTGACCCGCCTGATAGGCCATAAGTGCGCTTTGTTTTGTATGCAAATAATGCATTATGGCACCATGTTGTGAAAACTAAGGACCTTTAACCGAAAATTTTAAGATGGTACCTTCAACTAAAGAATTTTGACTTTGTGGTCCGAGATAAAGCCAGTGTCCATACACTTACTGATCCATACCAAGCATAGAAGAAGGGTCAAGCTCTTGAC
Source organism: Selenicereus undatus (assembly GCA_017589665.1). NCBI lineage: Eukaryota > Viridiplantae > Streptophyta > Magnoliopsida > Caryophyllales > Cactaceae > Selenicereus > Selenicereus undatus. The sequence goes on along the minus strand of JACYFF010031957.1, from coordinate 102,346,705 downwards.
CTTAAAAGAGTGCTTCTTGTGAGGTAACCCAATCTTTTTTTCCTTTTTCTCTTCTTAGCTTTTATTTTTATTATTTTTGTAGTTCGTGCTTATTTTCAAACACAATATAGAAAAAAAAGAGAGAGAAAACAAAAACAAGGAATAAAATGTTTGGCACCATGGCCAGACCCCTAGAACCACGACCGTAGAGTGCCACCTAGAAAAATTTAAAAAAATAGAACCAGCCGACACCACGGTTAGACCGTGGTGTCCTACTACGACCTGTGGTCTAGGTTTTTGACCGTGGTGCCCACTCATCTTCCTCACAGTTCATCTTCAACCTCGACTCTCTCTCTCTACCTCCATTTTCTCTCTCTAAACCCTCCATAGCTAATATGTTCAAATCTTCCCTCAATTCTTCTCCACTTTCACTCGTTTTCACCCAAAATCATCCTCTTTCACTCAATCTTTTCTCTTTCCTCACTTTTTTCTTCAAATTCATCCTACTTCACCCATCCACCATACCCATCTTTTTCTTTCTCTTATTTTTATTCTTTTTACTTAATTTCTTCATTTTCTTCTTCTAATTTTTCTTATTTAGTTTTTAGTTTTGATTTTTGTTTTGGTTTTTGCAACAATGGCACCAACCAAGAGACAAAGGAGCACCAAGGAGGTTGGTTCTTCAAGTCAAGCACCCCCTAGACCTCAAAGGACATCCCGAACCTCCACTAACACGCGTGCTAGAGGTAACATTGCTCACCGACTTGGTTTGACACATCCTGATCATGTTGTTAGATATAATTGCTTGAATAAATGCATGGTTGTAGCAATTAGATATTATGATGAGGAATTGTCAGCTCAGTTAGGAATGTTAGATGATATTAGATGGTTGTTTGCACGAGGTGGTATGGGACACTTTTTGGAGATCAAAGTGTATACATATAAGGACTTGACCCTAGAATTCCTAAGTACACTCCATATTGAGGTCACTAGAGACCCTCAATGTCAAGCTGTATATATATTGTTTTATTTGTAGGGTAAATTTTGTGAACTGAACTTATGCAGCTTTAATAGTATCTTTGGTTTTCCACCTAGTATGGATTTACCCAACTGCCAAGTGCCCCGTGAATTTTGGGGCAAACTTTCGGGGAGTGTTAGGTACAACACTAGTTCATCAAAGTGCCCCCATATTAGAAACCCTTGCATTAGAGTACCTCAGCGTATCTTGGCTTGTTTCCTTTTTGCTCGGGACGATAGTCTGAATGTCCTGAGATTATCGGAGTTGTACTTCTTGTCTTGTATGCTTGGTGGTGTCCAGCTTGACCCCGGTTCCCTTTTGGCTAGGCAATTGTGTAGTGTTGTTGTTAGCACTAAAGGTAGGATATTCATTGGTTGTATTGTGACTACTATTGCTAGATTTTTAGGTGTTGAGCCCAACCCTAAGGATAGAGTTTCTGGGTCCGAGTGGCTTGATCTAGCTGCTTTTGAAATTATGAGCTTTTGTAAAGTTGGGGATGGGCGTTTCTATTGGATTTACCTCGGGGACCGGCTTTTACTGCTTCCCAATGTTGATCAAACCACCTTACTTCACCGGGCTAGCCTTTATATGGTACCTGGTGATGAGGACCCGCACCCATCATCCAACCAATCATTTTCGTCATGCAGGACCTAGTTCTTCCTCTTAACACCCTCACCTGACTGTACCGACCTCGAAGACACCCTTAGATCCATTCAAGAGGAGCAAGTTTCCCTTCGAGCATTTGTTACCTCTGAGAACACCACTATTCCGGACTTTGTCACGATGAGCTTCGTGGGATGCTTACTGCCTAGCCACAGTATTTGTTGGGCTATAGGGATGTCTAGAGACATGGTGAGAATGACATATTTCTTATGGCCAACCACCCTATCCTCCGCCACCACAGTATTTTATTTCTTTTATTAGTTTCCTTGCATTTTAGTTTGCATTGTTATTATGAGTATGAAAAAAAAGCAGAAAAACAAGCATTTGAAGAAGGAAAAAGAAAAAATCCTCCGATGATGATCTTTATAGATTTGGCAGATTTCTATGGTTTAGTTTAATCCTTTGATTCGCCCAAATTGTGCATAAAAATGTTTGTTAATGGGTTTTCAAAATGATCTCCACGTTTTGACCACATGTTGGATGCGATTTGATTTACCTCATAAGTTTTTACATAAATTTCGGCATGTGTTTACTAGTGAGCTAGTTTTGACCTTGGTAGACGTTGCGTGAGATTTTGAGCTTTTAAAGGCTATTTATTAATTCAGTCTCATGTTTCTTTCATGTGTGACTCTTCCTTGACGTCATTTCTCTAGAACTTGATTTGATTCTCATTCAAGATCACATTTCGTTTATGCATTCAGGCAATATGATTGCGACATATTTTTTTTTCGTTGATTTGTTAAACCCCACAGCTAAATAGCCACCTTTGTTGTATATTGTATCCCTTACTAGCCCTTTTGAGCCTATGTCCGATTTTCTTGATTTGAACCTCCTATTATATCCCATGGCCAAATATTTGTCTTACCCTTAAGCCAAGACTAGAGGAGCGTTCCATTCCTTTGCATCAAATTTGATAGGGCACTAGTAAGGAGGACTGTTATCTTTTAGTGAATTTTGGCTATCCTTTTGGAAAAGGAAAAAAAAAAGAAAAAAAAGGAAGAAAGTGTTAGCCTTGTTGGACTTGTAAATTCTTGTGATTTTCAACTCTTTCTCTTTTCAATAGGGGATGTAATTTGTTGATAAGTTGTAATGGTCTAAGAAGGATGTAGCATGATACGTTTGAATTGTTTATCTCTTAGTCTCTGGCTTCTAGCTCCTCCTTTCCAAATCATTTGTTCCCCTTTTACGTTTACCCATGTCTCCATTACAACCCTATGAAACTCCTCATGATTGTCTAGTGTGTTTGCATATTAGTGATGGTCAATTTGAGAGTCTTGTTAAGTTAGTGGTAGATTTGAGTCTAAGGAATAAGAATTGAGCGAATGTTCGTTATTATTAAACAAATGAGTGATGAGAGCCACATAACTATGGTGAGGTTCTACTAGTCTTGCTAGCCTTACTTGTTTTATATCTTGAAATGACTGCATTTGATGATTTGGGAGATTTATTCAAGTTAGACAGTGTAGTCAATCAAAAGGTTTTCGAAAACTTCATTCCCTAATGTATTTGTTAATGATTTTTGTAACTTTTTGGGCTACCTTTCGATCATCTTTGGCAATTGAATGTTACTTATATCTATCCTGAGGAGGTTTTATTATTTTTTTTTAGCATTGCTTGAGGACAAGTAACAGTTTAAGCATGGGGGAGTTCGATAAATACTTAATGTATACTTCATTTTAGGGCTATTTTGCTTCATTTTTAGGAGGATTATGAGCTTGCTATTATTTATCCTCTTATTCTAAATTTATGTATGGTATGGTTGTTTGATATATTTTGCAGAATTTTAGGCCTTTGTACCTAGCATTTGACCCTTAATAGATGTACTTTGACCTCCTCCACAGACACCTATGTGCTGGTACGCCCGTGGAGTAAGAAAAGAGCAAACAATCGGTTCCAGCCAAGACTACGGTCGGACTGTGGTGCCTGCCACGGACCGTGGTCATAGCTGAAATTGTTGCCTCTTTGTTTTCCTTCTGCTGTGTGGCTGAAAACGTCCTAGTTTTCCTATAAAAAGGCATCATGCAGTATGAAGAAGAAAGCAAGAGTTGCATAGTTTATCTTCTTTCTCAATTTTTTTTTCTTTTTAGTTTAGATTCTTAGTTTGATTATTGTTTTAGTGAGAAATCTTGAGCATGAGTGTTAGAGTTTGAGGCGATTTTGAAGCCCCTTGGTTGAAGGCTATTCTCAGTCAATCCCTTCCACTCAGTTTTTGCAAAACATTGGTTAGTTGTTTAATTCTTAATCATGTGTGAGTGGTTTAATTTTTGTCTAGGGATTTAGTAGTTTATGAAAGTGTAGTTGGATCATGTTTTAATCTAAAGAATTGTGCTTATTCTCATGATTGGTTTGATTTCATTCTATCAATTAATTATCATGTTTTGAGTGGATTTTTGGCCAAGGTTTGCTTGCACACTTGAAACAATCGAGTAAAAAACTAAAAGGTGACATTTGATTATTTGACTGCTTGATAAAACCTTATGTTGAGTTGTCTCGAAGGAAAGATTTGCATTTTAGGAGGACAAAGAAAGTAATCAAAGATGTTTAACTTGGATTAAGACAAATTAGTTTGAAAGAATGACTTTTGCTTAGTTTGGGCAAATTTGGTTGAGTTCGAATGAATAAACAGAATTTTTGGATAGATTGCAATTCCATGAGATTAACTGATTAGAGAAAAGCACATGTATGTCGTTTTAATCCAATCACTTATCATAACTACATGAATTCCTAGGCAATTTTTCCTTAATTTAATCAGAATTAGTGAATTAGAAATTGTTAAATTAAAACCATTTGAATGAGGATTTTACTTAGCATATTCAGATGGACAAGACTCAATAGATTACATTAGTCCTGAGGAACAATATCTTTTTATCTATACTACGAATACCTGTGCGCTTGCGGCAGTGGTCGTGTATGCTTGAGAAAATTATAACAAAAGTTGAATGGGTCATGACTCAACTGTTCTATCTATAACGAGGAGTTCTATACTATTGTTAAGGCCTTTGAACATTAGAACCACTATCTCAAACCAATGTGTTTTGTCCTACACTCAAGTCACAAGACTGTTTCTTTCATCAGGAGTAGCACAAATTAAACAGTAGGTGTGTCAACTAGAAAGAATTCCTACAATAATTCACTTTCTCTTGCAAGCATAAGAGTGGAAAAGAGGATATGGTGGTCCATTCACTTTTAAGGAGACATAGCGATCCTAGAAACTAAAGCCTTTGGACTTTATTTAATCAAGGAGCTTCATAATAAGGATAAAGGCTTCAAATAGTTGTTCTATCCTTGGAACTGGAAAGCTCATTTAGGTCCTCATTTTGCCTCTTAGTAGAGAACTATAACAATGCAAGCTTGTGCATGATGAGGTACCCCAATGGTATTTGAATATTAATGAGTAAGTTCAGGTTTTAAAAAGGTTATGGATGCTCAAGCTTATATAGCTGGTTGCTCAAGAAAATTATGCCCTAAATGCTTCAAAAGCTCTTATACATTCAAGCAAGGTGGGGTTCTTCAAATTGTTGTGTCTCCGATGAGTATGTATCTTATTTCATTGTTCATGTTTTTTGGGCATCAAGCATTTGGCTGCAAGGACTTGAGGGAAAATCCTTTTGGAAAAGAGGGAGTTGACGCAAATAAAGAGGCCTAAACCACACTCATAGTGTCGCTAGTCAAGATCAATGTTAAACCAAACTCTTCTGTCTTAGCTAGCGCATACTTGCTGAAATACTTGCTTTGTTTTCAAGCTGGAATTAGATCAATTTTGGATAGTACCAAAAAGGTTGGAGTTGAATAACTTGCCTTGATTCCTATAAGTAAACCTAAGATTAACTTGTTGCACAATTTCAAGGCTTTGAATCAAGTATCTCCATTCTACACCACTTTTTATGGGGCTTTGAGCTCTAACCTTCAAGGCCTTCATTCCTGGGGGATTTTTAGTCATGTTTTGGGTAAGTCATCAATGGGTTAGAGGCACTTAGCAGCCATAAATAGTGAGTTTAGGCTAATTTCTCCACTACCCAATTTATTTGAAGAAGCTTATCCCAACTTTGATATGAGAGTTGATTTAACAAATAAAGTTCTATAAAGCATGTTAGGTATGCTTAAGAATACCGTTGAGTCTACTATCTATCATTATGAATACTTTTTAGTAACTCCGTATATTAGGAGAGAAATTTATCAAAAACTATCTCACTATCAGAATTCAAATTTGCACTAGACAATCTTAGAAATGAGTTTAAAAACAAGGTTTAAGGACTCTGAACTTTCCCAACAAAGTAGGAAATGACACAATAACTTTCTCCCAAAGGGATTTTGATAATATTCTCTAACGAGAAGGTTCAAGGAAGTTTTCTTTTCACAGCTAAGGTGCAACCAAATTCCAACACAAAAATGCATGAAAAAGTGGGACTATTTGTACTATTTACTTCAAATCTCAATTTCATTTTCACTGTGTAGTACAAAAGAGAAATTAGTGTGTCCCTCCTATTAACCATGTATTTTTGTAACTTATTTTCTATTGGTCCCAGAAGGAGACTTTTTCCTTAGCTAAGGATGTAGTTTTCCCTATTAGCTAATTCCTTAACTGGAGAACAGGCCATGGGTCCTAATAAACCATTCAATCCTCCCAAAACCACCTCATTAGTTTATTTCCAGTTTTTTTGGGCAAAATACTTCATTTCTAGCTTAGTTTTAGCCAGAAAAATGAGCTCCAATTTCTGCAAATTATACGTGGAAGGAAAGCCCAAGATGTTTATTTTCCAAAAGTCTTGACTCACACTCAAACTATAAGTATTCAGAAAGTTATGGACTAAAAACAAGCAAGGGTCGGTCTCAGATTAGAAAATGCACATTTTTAATTATGGGCTTAATTGAGGAGATTATAGTTGTATTTTTAAAGATTAATCAACATGGGATGATTCTTCACACAGAAAGGAAGAGTTTTCAAGTGACAACACCCCCATTAGAGGAGTAAAACCTTCCCAAGGGTCTCTAGAAGATAGAGGAACAATCCTGAAAAATGTAGCTTACCTTGATTGTAATTATCTTAAGCATTTTGATTTATTTTCCTAGAATATTTTGTAAGCCTCTCATTAGTCCACGTGCCCCACTAATGTACAACTAATTCCCCTTCTAATTTGGTATTTATAGACCAAATTACCTCTATGAAAATTTAGACTTGATGAATGATGCGAGAGTTTGAAGCTTGGTTTTCCTTAAAATTTCAAATTCTTTCTCTCTAAGGAGGGAGGTGATTTAAGTTCTCCCCTTTGTTGTAATCCTTGATGCTAAGGCTTTAGAGGGTGGGTTCATTTATCTTTTGGTTAACTATTCAAATATTGATTCTTCTCCATTACAAACTTTCTTCTATTTGAGGATTCTCTCTCTCTCTCTCTCTCTTGCTCTTTCTCTTTCTCTCTTGGTTTATCTTTGGAAAGATTGTTCTTCAACATCCATTGGGCTCATCTACAAGAATTTCACATCTTTATTTGGTAATGGAATTGACCATGCATCATTTGGTGTTAAAGCACAAAGATCCTATTTCCTAGTAAGCATCCATTCCATCAGTCCTTGTGTTCGAATTACTTGAAGTTTCCTCTTTTCTATGCTATTTTTGTCATTAGTTCTCCCCCTCTAAATCTCTTATTTAGTCCACAAAGAACGCCAAAAAAACTCAAACACAATTCACAACTAAATGCATCCCTAAACTTTATAACAAAAGCAAAAAACCATCAAAAATACCATACTAGAAATTTAGCACTACCACGCTGTGCCAAAATCCTGCACTTTGGAAATTTAATCCAAAAATTTGGCATGACCACCCTGTGCTATCTGGTATGACCATGCCCCTATCCTGCACTCTTTATTCCTATTCCAGGGATCTGGTGCGATCCTCCCGGTGCAATTGAGCACGGTTGTGCCCCCTTATTTTTCACTGTTTTCATACTCATGCTTCTTCGACACACTCATGCCTCCCCTATTTTTCCTCATTTTACCTCATTTTACCTTTCTATCAACCATGACCAATGAGGGAGATCTTTCTCACTCGTCGGACATTTCTCTTGAGCAAGCCCATGAGATAGGTATGACTCTTGTAGAGCTTCAAAAGTAAATGAGGAACCTCACTCAAGAGGCTGCACAAGTAAGGGAATCCACACCACGAAACCCTTGTCGACGAGGATGCAATGCTCTCCCTATTGACATCGAATACTCTTCCTCCCATGAAGACTTTGATGATGAGGAAGGAAGGCCAAGAAGAAGAAGGAATTCAAAGGATGATGTTTGGGATCTCAAAGTTGAGTTATCGGAATTTGATGGCAATCTTAACCTGAAGAAGTATCTTAATTGGGTTCAAACCATTGAGAAGATCTTTGAACTCAAACATTACAGTGATGAGAAGGCCTTCAAGTTAGTAATTCTTAAGTTGAAGGGGTATGTCTCATTATGGTATGAGCATTTGAAGAAGAGTAAGGCTAGAGAAGTCAAAACCAAAATTAAGACTTAGTCCAAGCACAAAAAGCATATGGACAAGAGATTTCTACCCCTTTGTTACAAACAAGAACTTTACCCCCAGAACACCTATCACAACTAAGAGAATCTAAAGGGAGAAGAGTACATTGAGGAGTTTGAACAACTCCAAATGATGGTTGGCTTGTATGATGAGCCCGAACTCAAGATTGATAGGTTCATAAAGGATTGTCTCCTGGCATTCCTAACAAGGTGGTTCTACAACCTTATTTATCCTTTGATGATGTGTGCTACCTGGCTATCAAGGTTGAGAAACAACTTAAGGGTCGAAAACCCTTTCAAACCACTTCCTTCATTCTCCATTCAAGTATCCCCAAGGGTTACTCTGCCCCTAACAAAGCTATTTTTACCCCCTAGACCCGTCAAAACCCTTGATAAGCATAAAAGGTTTGCTAGTGAGACACTAAAAATATTGGAGGAAAAGTGTTTCAAATGTCATGATTATGGACACTTCCAAGCGAATTGTCCTAACTGAAGGATTGTCACCATCAGAGATGTGGAAGAAATTCAAGGTATAACAGAAGCTACTAGTGAAGAGGAAGTAGAGGAAATGATCAAACTTTGATCATTCCAAAGGTGGGTGAACTCTTGGTGATTCGAAGTGCACTCCATGTTGAAGAAGCTTGTTGTAAGCCATGCCAAAGAGAGCAAATTTTCCATCTCCAATGCACTATTGGAGGCAAGGTGTGTGAACTCATCATTGATGGAGGAAGTTGTACCAATATAGCTTCCACAACACTTGTTGACAAGCTTCAATTACCCACCAAGCTGCATCCCACTCCTTATTCCTCGAATGGCTCAAACAAGGAAGCGAGGGACTACTAAAAATTCGTCTTATTCCGACGGAATTTTTCTGCGGAAAATAGGTTTGTTGGAACTTCGATGGAATTCCTACGGATTCTGACGAATTCACTGGAAGTCTGACGGATTTTTTCCCGACGGAAAATGTTAAAAAAATTTTTAAAAAAATTTGGCCCTTGACTTAAATGAAGGGAAAATTCAAATTTTTTTGAATATACCAATGGAAAAATCCATCGGAATTCCGTCAGAATTTCTCTTATAAATTTTGCTCCCCTCTTCATTTTTCGGTGCTCATTTTGTAAAATAGAGAAAGATAGAGAGAGCAAGGGAGCACCAATGCTCGCTGCCTTCCCACCGCCGCCACCTGCTCCCGTCATCATTCTTCTTTGACTTTTTGAGAAGGTTTTCTCGTGTATAATTTGTACAAATTTATAGTGAATTAAGTATGTATGTTGAATTTAATAATTTGTATGATTAGTTTGCATGTAATTATGTAAATTTAATTGTTTATATAGTTAGTTTATTACATTGATATTAGTTGGTGGGGATGATAATTTGTTCTCAATTTTATAGTTTATTGTTCAAGAATATAATTTTTTATTAATTAAACATAATTTAATGCTAATATCAATTTATCGTCAATGACACGAATTTATTGTGTATTAGATACATTGAAAAATGTTTTCATAGTTGGGTACTAAATTGTTTATATTTTTTAAATCGATGGAATTTCCAACGGAACAGACGGGTTTCGACGGAAATTCTAATGGAATTCGCAAAAAAAAACAATTTTTTTTGAAATTTTGTTTGAGCTTTTTTGGCATCCGACGGATGTGCCTGTCGCCATGTCAATTTCGTCGGTATGCAGTTCGACGAACTTGCGTTACCGACATACTTGCGATTTCCATCGGAACGCATTCCCGACCGATCTTATTCTGATAGATGCTATCAGGTAGAATATCTGTCGAAATTTTGTTTTTCTGACAGAAAATATTGCTTTTTCCATTGGAAAATCCGTCGAAAAAAGCTAATTTTTTAGTAGTGTAATTGTTTCTATACAAGCACTTAGTGCATTTTTTACTAGTCTATATTGCGGTGAAGTGCTTTGTGATGTCTTTCCTAAGGATGCATGTCACTTGTTACTTATTAGGCCTTGGGTGGTTTGTAATCATGTGACTCATGGTGCGTATGCCAATACTTATGTGTTCAAATACATGGGTCGCAATCTTACTTTGACACTACCACCTTGACCTAAAATCCTCAAATCTAAACCAAGGGAGGGAAATTAGAAAAGCCTATAGATGAGTGAAACACGGATGGAGAGAGTCATTAGTAAGAGCAAGCCTTTATGTGTCTTACTTATGGTAGAATCAAACACAAGCAAAGGGAGTAACACCCATGCATCCCTTAGCTCAATCATTGTTGAGAGAGTTTGAGGATCTACTCTCCAATGATTTACCCCCGAGGCTACCTCCTTTAAGAGTAATTGAGCATTAAATTGATCTCCTATTGATGCTCATTTTCTAAACAAACAAGCCTACAGCTGCAACCCTAATGAATCAAAAGAGATTCAACAACAAGTTTAAGAATTTCTTGATCATGGGTACATTAGGGAAAACATAAGTCCATTTCCGATTTTCCGCCCTTTCGGTACCTAATAAGGATGGCACTTGGCGTATGTGTATTGATTCTAAGGCCATAAACAACATCACCATCAAGTCTCAACTCCCTATTTCTCGATTAGATGATATGCTTGATGAGTTGCATGGGTTCAGGGTCTTTTCCAAAATTGACCTTAGGAGTGGCTATCACTAAATTAGAATGAAAGAAGGAGATGAATGAAAAACTACCTTTAAGACCAAGTATGGATTGTATGAGTGGCTTGTGATGTAATTTGGTCTGTCTAATGCTCTTAGCACTTTCATGAGGCTTATGAATGAGATCTTAAGACTATTCATTGAGAAGTTTGTTAAGGTGTATTTTAATGATATTTTGGTGTATAGTCGTGATGAAATGTCTTATGTGGAGCATCTTTCTTAAGTGTTCCAAGTATTGAGACAACAAAAGTTATATGCCAAGCTTGAGAAATGTGAACTATTCACTCCTCAAGTTGTCTTTCTTGGCCATGTTGTGTTCGGTGAGGGAATTCAAGTTGATGAATCTAAAGTTGAGGCTACCAAGAGTTGGCCTACTCCCACCTCCATAACAGAAGTGCTAAGCTTCAATGGGTTGGCTTCTTTCTACCGATGGTTCATCAAAGACTTTAGCTCCACTATGGCTTACTGGACTGAATGCACGAAGAAAGGAAGCTTTGAGTGAACCAAGGCTGCCCAAAAGGCCTTTGAAACCATCAAGGATAGGCTGTGTATGACTTCTATCTTAGCTCTTCCTAACTTTGATCTTCTATTTGAAGTTGAGTGTGATGCTAGTGGCATTGGGATTGGTGCGATTCTCACTCAAGTTAAACGGCTTCTAGCTTTCTTCAGCAAGAAGTTGAATGGTTCGAGACTCAACTACTGCACATATGACAAGGAGTTCTGTGCCATTGTTAGGGCTTTGGAACGTTGGAGTCATTACCTCAAGCCTAAGCCCTTTGTACTCTATTTAGATCGCAAGGCATTGTACCGCCTTTGTGGTCAACACAATTTAAACTCAAGACATGCAGAGTGCGTTAAGTAAGCTTGGGAAAGAGAATATTGTGGCCAATGCCTTATCAAGGATATATGCTCTCTTTTCGGTCCTTGAAGCCAAGGTTTTTGGAATTCATTCCATCAAAGCTTTATACCATGAGGATGAAGATTTCAAGGACATGGCTAAGAGTCATTTTCATCAAGGCCTCTACACTCCTCTTCTGATCCCCTCAAGGGCTTCGGATGACCTTATCATGGACTTCATTGTGGCCCTTCCAAGAACCCTTTGGTGGTAGCGGATCGATTCTTCAAGATGGCTCACTTCGTTTTAACTAGGAAAATGAGCTCCAATTTCTGGAGGTTATACAATGGTGGAAAGCTCTAGATGTTTATTTTTAACAAATATTGAATTATACTCAAACTCCAACCATTGAAAAAGTTATTGACTAAAAGCGGAGCAAGGGTCGATCTCAAATTTGAAAACATTTGGTTTTAATTATGGGCTTAATTGAGGAGGTTAGAGCTATAATTTTGGAGATTAATCAGCATGGGATGATTCTTCACACAAAGGAAGAATTTTCAAGTGGCGGCACCCCCATGAGTGGAGCCTTGCCATGACTCTTTAGAAGGCGAAGGAAAAATCCTGAAAAATATGGCTCACCTTGATTGTGTTTTTCTTTAGCATTTTGATTTATTTTCTTAGAATATTTTGTAAGCCTCGTATTGGCCAACTTGCCCCACTAATGTACAACTAATTTCCCCTCTAATTAGGCATTTATAGACCTAATTACCTCGATGAAAACTTAGACTTGATGAATGATATGAGAGCTTGCAGCTTGGTTTTCCTCAAAGTCTCAAATTCTTTATCTCTCTAAGGAGGGCAGTAGGGGTGTTCAAAAATATCTGCAACCAATAACCTGAATCAAAAACTCGCGACCTAATCCGAAATCTCGGGCACTCAAACTGAAATATTTGAAAATTTTGGTTTGGGCACCCGAACCAAATTTTTTTAGGGGTTATTGGTTCAGGCACAATTTGGGCCTTTTGAGGGTATAGGTACACAAAAAGCCAAAACTTGTTTTTTACTTTTTTTCAAAACTTTTTTTATTTTATCTATTCCCTAAAGGCTTTGTAAGTCAAACATTCCCAAACCCGAAGAAGACAAGTCGTTTGATTTCGTTGCATTGTTTTGTTTGAACGGGTAGGGCATGCATATGGTGTTAATAAGCTTATGCCTTACGGAGGTATGGATTAATTAAAATATGAATAGTAGTAAGATATTTTTCAAGTGCAACTTGGTGTAATATGATAATGTATATCATAAATAGAAATAATTATATTATGGATAGAACAAAATTGTTAGGCAAAGTAGGAAAAGGGATTTTAGAAAAATAGGTTATTGGATAACCGAAAACCCGAACGGAAATTATTAGGTACCTAAATTTCAATTACCCGAATATTTCGGTTCAGATATAGTTCACCATTTTGTGGACGTGAAATTTTGGGTACCCGAACTGAAATCTCTTATGGTTCGAGTACCCAAACCATGAACAACCCTACAGGGCGGTGATTTGAGTTCTTCCCTTTATTCTAATCCTTGGTGCTAAGGATTTAGAGGATTAGAGAGTGGGTGGATTTATTTTTTGGTTACCTATTTCAAGTATTGATTCTTCTTCATTGAGTACTTTCCTGTGTTTGAGGATTCTCTCTCTCTTTCTCTTGGTTTATGATTGCAAAGATTGGCCATCAATATCCATTGGGCTCATTTACATCAATTTCACACAATTTGGTCAAATGGACTTCACCATGTATCATAAACTAGGACCACACTACATTCAGATGCTTCCAAATCATTGGACTTGAAGATGTTTATTTATTTCTTGGTGAATTTGAAAAAGTGTGTAATATCGTACATTTCCATTATGTACAAATTAATGTGGTTAAACTCATATTTGTTTCTTTTGCTTTTAAAGATAATGCCAAGAGATTGATGTAAAGTTCACCTACTGACTCTATTTCTAATTGATATGATTTCATTAAGGTTTTCTCAGGAAAATATTTTCCTAATGGTAAAACTATCAAATTAAGGAATAAAATCAATTCATTTATTTAGTTTGACAAGGGACCTTTTTGGAGGTGATGCATACTAAGTCCCAAGCCAACTCTTGGCCACATCCTCATCCACACCAAAGTGCAAGCCAACTTTCCTTGGTCAAGATTGTCACTATTCTTACTTTTCACTCGATTTGGACGTGGCTTGTAACCAACCAATTAATGTGGGTGATATCAAGTTCATTGAGAAGCTTATGTAGTTAGCTTTAGGGTTATGCAATAAAAGCCCAAGTTAATTGCAGTTTGATTCCCTAAAGTGACAGAAACCCCAACTTATGCAGCACTAGTTTTGTTGAAAAATTTGTTGAATTTCGGTTGAGCCAAAGTCCTACCTAACGGAGCCCAAATGAAGCAAGTCCAAATTTTTCTGACTCCCTAAGATGTGTATTTTATCCCTTATGAGCTAAAGTTTGGCATTGCTTTCAAATATTAGGGGAAATGGCCCAAATATGTGAAGCATGCACAAAATTCTAGTTTTGCAATAATTTAAAAGTTGGCCTTAATTGAGGATGAGACAATTATTATCTTTGAGATAACTTAGCATGGGGTTATTCTAAACATTCCAAAGAAGATTTTTTAAGTGGAGTGGCCCCCATTGGAGGTGCAGAGCCTGCTAGAATCCTTCAAGAAGCGGAAAGAATCTCGAAAAAATACAGCTCAACTTGGTTATAATTATCTTACTAATTTTATTTATTTTCCTAAGATAATTTCTAATCCCCCTATTGGTACACTTGCCCCACTATTGTAATAGTTAATCACCCCATTTTGGGTATTTATAAACCTCATTACCTCCATATAAACACAATTTGAGTTAAACTATGAATTAAAATATAAATGGCCATTTTCTGTCAAATCTTTACATTTTTATCTCTTTAATCAAGAGTGGTGATCAGAGTATTTTCTTTAGAATTCTTCTTTGGTGCATAAGAGCCTCTAGGGGAGGAATTTGCTGAGAAGTGATTAACCTATCATTAAGATTTGGCCTTGGACACAAACGTTACAATCTTATCAATTGATTGAGATTCAATCCAAAAAATATCTTTTGGTGTGATTGTTTTCCTTGGTATATTGATATTGGGAGTTTGAGAATCGATCTTCATCAGGAGGTACATGAAAGATTTAAGAACTTATTGGTCCAATGTCCCCACCATGGTCCAGAATAATGGTGTCTTTGTCCAATTATTTATGAGGGTTGGGACCAACAGACTAAGACCATGCTAGAGTCCATGTGTCAAGGTGGATTCTTATCCAAGAATCCCACCGTAGCTTGGGAATTCTTAGATGACTTAGCTAAAAACACAATGTAGTGGGAGAACACTAGAGATGATAGTGTAGATTTTAGAATCACCAGTGCTTAAGGGAGTATTCATATAGTGTCAGGCTTGAGCCATATAAAGTGTAGGTTTACAACTTTAGAGTACCAGTTAAAGGGGTTGGCAATTCAGCAACATCAGGTTACTTAAAGCGCTTCTATGTTATGTTCTCATGACCAATCCCCTGACCATACTTTGACTAATCGCCCCTACTAAGCTCACTAGTCATCAACTGGAATTGAGCAAGTGGCATGACTTACCAAATGCCAAGAAATTATCCTTTTGCACCAACCTACGATCTAGAGTGGCAAAATCACCAAAAATTTTCCTGGAATCAAGGTTCAAACTTAGGAGGTCTTAGGACACAGGCTAGTGTGTTCCTGGAAGCAAGTTTATCTAAACCTACTAAGGCTACCAAGGTGGGCCTAGGAAGTCTCTTCTTCTGTTGCCCACACACAATCACCTCCTACCTATAATGCGATTGACAAAAGATTTTACAATCCAGAGAGATCATAAGATAGCCTAAAGAAGGTAATGAGAACAACAGGAGAATAATTGTCTCAGCTGGTCATCGACAATAGGAAAAAAAGGAACATTTCCTAGTCAGACAAAGCCTAACCCAAATGTAGGTCCATCATTAATACATCCACCTATCTACGATAATGTGAGAAGGGTTAATGAATAACTTCACTTAGGTTAGGTTGTTAAATTGATCATAACTTAGAAGACCTTGTGGATATTCCTGTTCAACATTCTTCATCTCTATCTCCACCATCTCTTCTTGAGAATGATTATGCTTCTAGGGATACTAATAATGGTACCCTAATTGATCCTCCTCCTTCCCAACCTTCTGACTTAGTTGACCTTAAGGAGACTAAGCAAGATGAAAAGATGATACATCTCATCCTTTGATTGTTGAGCAGGTTCATAAACCCATTTCTCCAATTTGAATAGGCTAAGGAGCCTAAAGGACCAGCACCACATTAAAAAGATTAGAGAGACCTTCTATCAGATGGCTCCATGCCAAAATTTTGAAATAGTTGTGCACCACTAAGAGAACAACCAATGTCCTAAAGAAGGCTCTCTTAGCTTCTAATGTGAGCTCTATTATCTCACACTAGATCCTAGTAAGTATAAAGATCTTGGTTACACAACCATCTTCATAGTTGTAGGGGACTAGACTACCCATAGAGCACTGTTGGATTTAGAGGCAAATCTCAGTTTGCTTCTACACTCAATGTATGAGAGGCTGGGATTAGGAGACTTGAAATCCACTAGGATAATCCTCTAGTTACTCGACCATTCTATTAGAACTCCTAGAGGGTAGGCGAGCATGTTTTGATTAAAGTGGGTCAGTTCATATTTCATGTGGGCTTTGTTATTCTGGAAACGGAGTTTGTTGCTAACCTTGAGACCTAAATAAATGTTCTTGGTTGACCTTTTCTAACAACTTCAAATGCTTTGATCAATTGTAAGAATGGTATGATGAAGTTGTCTTTTGGAAACATCATTGTTGATTTTAGTATTTTTAGTTTACAGAGACAACCTGCTATTTTCTGTGAGATTGACAGTGTTAATTAGCTAGATGTGTATGCTTGTGATGACTCATGTGCTAATGGTTTGCTTGAAAATGATCTTCGTGATAAGATTGATTCCCTCTGCTCTAATTCTTTTGACTCCCTTTCTTTTGTTACACATGCTCCCAACCCACATTAGAGTTAAAACCTTTGTCTAATTCCCTTAAATATGTCATTTTGGGTCGTAATGAGAATTTTCTTGTGATTGTTACATTTAACCTGAATGAGAACCAAGAGAGTAAATTGTTGACAATACTTAGGGAAAATAAAGAGGCTATAGGGTGGACTTTAGGCGACATAAAAGGTGTTAGCCCTCCATTATACAACACAGAATTCATCTCCACAAGAATGCTAACCCCTATCGAGAGCATCAGCGGCATCTAATTTTTGTCCTACAAGAAGTCACTGAAAAAGAGTCATTAAGTTGTTAGATCATGGGATAATCTACCTGATTTCTGATAGTAAGTGGGTCAACCCAATTCAAATTGTTCTTAAGAAGACCAACATCACCGTGATTAAGAATAACAAGAATGAACTAATCCCCACAGCAGTCCAATTTGGGTGGTGTGTCTGTATTGACTATAGGAAACTGAATGCAACCATTAAGAATGACTACTTCCCTTTGCGTTTTATGGATCAGATGATTGAAAGTTAGCTAAACATAGTTATTGTTGATTTTTGGATGGGTACTTTGGCTATAGCCAGATCTCCAAAGCACCTGAGGACCAAGACAAGACTATTTTCATATATCCCTTCGGTACTTTTGCCTTCAAGAGAATGACTTTTGATCTTTGTAATGCTCTGGCCACTTTCAGCATTGCACGCTTTTTATATTTTTCGACATCATTGAATAATGCGTTAAGGTGTTTATGTATTACTTTTCTATGTTTGCTTCTTTATTTGACGACTATTTGGCTAATCTAACTAAAGTTTTGCAAAGATGTAGGGAGAAACATTTGACTACAAACTGGACAAAATGTCATTTTATAGTACAGAAGGGAATCATCTTAGTGCATGTAATTTCACATGATGGGATTGAAGTTGGTAAACCAAAAATTCATTTGATTGCTAATCTTCCCCCCAAACACTTGTGTGAAAGATGTTAGGTCATTTTTAGGGCATGCAGGATTTTACAAATTATTTTTTTAGGATTTCAATAAAATTGCTAAGCCCTTGACCAACATTTTAGCTAAAGATGTGCCTTTTCACTTCCCTAAGGAGTGTTTAAAGGCATTTAATAGGCTGAAGGAAGCCCTTACTTTTATACCTATCCTCCATCCTCCCAACTGAGGATAGCCCTTTGAGTTGGTATGTGATGCTTCTGACTATACTGCAGGGGTTGTCTTAGGACAATGTGTAGATAATAAACCTCACATTTATCTTTTGCAATCATACTTTAGATAAGGCCCAGTTGAACTACATTGTGACTAACAAAGAGTTTTCAGTGGTTGTGTTCAGTTTTGAAAAATTCCAATCCTACTTGATTGGCTCTCATGTGATTGTCTATACTGACCATGTTGCACTGAAGCATTTCTCCTACAACAAAGATGTAAAACGCAGATTACATAGGTGGATTTTGCTTTTGTAGGAGTTTGATTGTGAGATTCTAGATAGAGAGTGTTTTGAGAACATAGCTGCTGACCACCTGCCTTGGATCATTGTGGAAAAAAGGAGTGAGCCCCCAATTTATGAGTATTTCCCTGTTGAGCAGCTGCTCATGGCTCAATATGTACCACGATATACTAACATTATCAGTTAGCTCATGCCTTGTGAGATAACCCTTAGGTTGGAATAAGCATGACAAGGATAGATTTTTGTATTTGGTGAAGTTTTGTATTGGGAAAAACCTTGTTTAAATATCGCTATGATAAGATTGTTTTTAGGAGGTATACCCTTCACATTGAGATTAGAGGTGTCTTTTCTTTATGTCATGACCAAGCTTGTGGGGGGCATTTTGGTGGGAAGAAAATGGCTACCTAAGTCCTTCAACGTGGTTTGTGTTGTCCTACCTTGTTCAAAGATGCCTACTTGTACTGTAAGAGTTGCCCCAACTGTCAACTATTAGGGAAAGTCAGTAGAACAGATATGACGCCCCTTAACTCGATAAATATTGTTGAGATCTTTAATGTTTGGGGGATTGATTTCATAGGACCATTTCCAACTTCATTTGGGGATGAGTATATTCTTCTTGCTATAGACTATCTGTCTAAGTGGTGGTGGCTGTGGAGGTTAAGACTACTGAGGCTAGTGTCATTATCAAGTTCCTTAGGGAAAATATTTTCTCCAAGTATGGCATGCCCAGGGCGATCATTAGTGACTAGGGTACTCTTTTTGCTTTTTGACAATCATTCTTCTGATGCATTGTTGAAAAGGTGCTTGATCATCCATCATTTAGTCACTGTCTATCATCCTCAGAATAGTAGCCAGGTAGTGGTTTCTAATAGGCAAATCAGACAGATTCTGAAAAAAACTGTAAGTAGAAATCATAAGGATTGGACAAATGAGCTCGTTGATGCTTTATAGGCTTATAGGACATTTTTCAAGGCCCATTTTGGTATGTTACCTTTTAGGGTTATCTTAGGTAAGTCTCGTCATCTCCCTGTAGAACTTGAACGTTAGGTTATGTGGGATATTAAGACTTTGAACCTTGACTTAGAGGCTATTCGGGCATATAAGAAGTTACGGTTGAGTGAGTTGGAAGAAATTAGAGCTGAAGCCTATGAGAACTTTATGATACATAAGGAGAAAGCAAATTTGTTTCACGATGGGCATATTCACAGGATAGAGTTTATCCCAGGTCAGACGGTGTTGCTTTATTTTGCTCTAGACCACACCTTTTTCCAGCTAAGTTGACATCTGTTGGACTAGCATTTCTTATGTTTTTCCACATGGTACTATAAAGATACAGTACCCCCCGAGTTAGAGCAACCTTTTCGACCTGGCAAATGGGTCATTTGAATCAGATATGGGTCAGGTCTTAGTTCGGTTCGGGTCACTTTCGGGTCAACTGTGTTCGGGTTGGGTTCGGGTTTGGGTCGGGTGAAGTTCAGGTCGGGCTTGTTTCGGGTTCGAATCAGGTATGGGTAAAGTATAATTTGGGTCGGGTGGGATTCAGTTCAATGATCGGGTCAATACTGGTTCAGCTGTAAGTCGAATCTAGTATAAATCAAATTGGGTTAATTTCGAATCATTGTATGTTTTCAATGTAGCCATCTTTAGTTCTTTACTCTGAACTTGTACTTAAAAGATAAAACCATTTAATCAGACAAACCCATTTATTCTAGATTTCTCTTTTAATTCATACGTTAATGATTTAGTGAATACACATTATATATTATACATACATACATACATACATACATACACATACACACACAAACACACACACACACACACACACACACA
>JACYFF010031957.1:102286755-102326282 GCA_017589665.1 Selenicereus undatus | reverse complement strand
ATGCGACATATATATATATATATATATATATATATATATATATATATATATATGTGTGTGTGTGTGTGTGTGTGTGTGTGTGTGTGTGTGTGTGTGTAATTAATGGAAAATTATATGGGGTTAGTTCTGAATTTGCTAATAAAGTTAGTAAATTACAAATACATGAATACAACTCATCCCTAAACCTATATCAAATGTGCCATGCAATTATCCAAAGCATTATGTGTCATTAAGTCAAGTTTTAATAATCTCAATTGAGTTCATGTGATGATAAAATAAGTGGACGAATTTAACGCAAATCATTCGTCAATGGTCTACTTTGTGAGCCCGAGTACCAAAATTTAAGTTGAAAATTGAAAAAAAAAGGAATGAAGATAACTAAATTTTTATTTAGACCCCAGTGTTTATTTATAACTTCATGTTTATCATATTTGTAGTTGCTAAATAAAAATAGGTCAGTTAACGTCGACATTTTTAGTAATCGAATCAATGTTCTTTGATAGCTCGTTAAGTGATCATACATTAACATTCAAAGATTTGCCTTTGTGAGATTAATAACTTGATCTGCATTTGCTCAATGAGTCAAAACTGAAAAGTAACGGCAATTTATGAGTATGTGTCAATTAGCATTATATTTATGTGATTGTGAATGCTCATTATTAAAGCTCGAGACTTGGAATTTAATTGTTCAAAATTCAAATGAGTCACATTATTATGAGATCATATGCAACGATACATTCTTGAATATGATTTTGTAAAATTAAATATGTTATGAAGATGATTTAAAATCGTAGATCAGTAGTGCAGAATTTTTAATAGTAGTTATAGAATGATATTATAAATTTACAATCATAGCGTGCATTGCATTAAGTCATTAACTGAATCAAATGGTAAAATAGGAATACTAGATCCTAATAAGTTTAATGAAATTATTAATTGTACTTATCTTTTCTTAATTTCTATTGTGACAAAATATTTTTTTCTGTTATATTTTTACTACATATCTATCAAATTAAAAACTTAAGACTATCAACTATTTTATTTTTTCCTCTTAAGGTTTTAATTGATTTCATTTGTAAAAATTCCATCCTAAGTTGTTTTTCTTTTCCCACCTAAACTCAACTAATTGAGTTTGAAAAATTCAAAATTTCCCCCAAAGGAGGAAAGACTAAAACCCAAAAAAAAAGTTACTACTTATTCGGGTAAGATTGAGTCAGGTAAGAATCGGATCGGTTTTAAATCGAGTATGACTCGGTTTGGGTTTGGGTTGTCCATTTTCGGTTCAATTGGGATTGGGTCACTACGGATCGGGTTTGAATTGGGTCAGGTCATTTCAGGTGCGGGTCATTTCGGGTCATGATTCGGGTTTCGTTCGATTATGGATCGGTTTACTTTGAGTGTTCGGGTCGAAATCGGCTCATCCTATTTCCGGTGTTGGTTCAAGTATAGATCCGGGTCTTTCAGTTTGGGTTTCGGGTCTTTTGTCAGTTTTGCCAAGTGTACTACCTGTAGAGGAGAGAGAAATAGAGTGTTTGATGCTCTATGAACCATAGTGTGGAGACTGAGGATGTGGATTAGCTTGGATGCATCCAGTACTCAACTTGGTACTATTGTTCTTTTGTATAAAACATTATATATATATATATATATATATATATATATATATATATATATATATATTGTTTTCTATTCTTTATTTTTGATGTTGTGCTTTTTATTATTATACTTTTGCATGCAATGGGGACACTGCAATGTTCAGGTATAGGGTAAAGAGCCTTTACAGATTTTTTAATTATTTTTTTTAAAAAAACTGAAAATAGCAAAACGATTTTTTTTCTTTCTTCTTTTTTGTTTTATTTTGTTCAGGAAATGTGTATTATTTTGACTAGCTTGACCCCTTATATTTTAGTATTAGGTTGCTTATATATGGGTTTACATGATAAAGAAGTAGCCGTAAGTGTGACATTCTATACCCCAGTTCTAATCTCATCATTCTCTTATAACTATAAGTCCAATCCTTACTTTAGAAATCAATATTATTCTAGGGTCTTAGGCTTCCATAAATGACTTTCCTACTTGTCTTCGTATTGTTGGTTTTGATTTTGCTTGCAATTTGCATTCAAAAGAAAATTAGAAAAAAAAAAGAAAGAAAAGAGAAGTCATAAAATTGGGAATAACAGGTGTCCCTTTGAGGCATGCGCTATCAGGTGCTGCCCTTTGATGCAACACTGCTACTAGGAAAGCTTGTTTTCCATGTCAGTGAGTCAATAAAGCAATTTATGTCTTGTCAAGTGGGAGTGAGTCAAACTCTGGTTAGCCTAACTCCTAAGGTGATGGTACAACTTGCACACTGTATACTAAGATGGATATATTGTTATGTTGGTTTATTCTATGAAAAGTTGGAGCATGGGTGTCATTAGGGAGGACTTAGAATCATGAAGTATACACCGTGTTTATATACAGACTAATATCTTGGTCAGAACGTATCTGGTTAGAATATGTATATTGCCTCATTTTTGTATAACTATGAAAAGGTCTTATTTTTCAATTCTTGTATCCAATTTTTATTTATTTATCATTTTTTTCTCTTCTTGGTTTTCAGTTCTTGTTTTCAATTTTTATTTATTTATCATTATTTTTTTCTCTGCTTTTTTTTTTCATTTCCCACCATTTTTTCAAGATTTTGTGGGTATATCTTCTGTAAATCCTTTCGAGGTCTCACTCGTTCACTAAAACAGACCTAGCGATTTAAAGAGCTTGTTGTATATGTTAAATGCAACCATGATTGCTAAGAAACTGATTTGGGATTTTCATTTTCATTCTCCTTCCCACTTTTCTAGTATTTTGTTTTATTTGACATGGGTACGAGCAAAATCTAAGTATGAAAGTATTTGTTTAATCGAAAAATTATGTAATTTTATACCCCTAAACCTATGACTTTTGGCTTAAAATAATTATCACTTTAGAATTTTTATTTGGGTTTTATTCATTTTATGAAAAAAATAAAAAAATAAAGAAAATGGTGGAAAATGAAAAATTGAGGCAAGAAGTGAAGCTGAAACTACAACCCAAAAATAAAGTCATAGCCTGCCTCTTCTCTTCATCTGAAAAAAGGCAAAAAAAATAAATAAATTAAACTCAACTTCCCCACCTGCCACTCTTCTTCCCCGTGACCCTCCACCCACAACCTATAATCTTGTCTATCCTCCTTTGGTTGCCCCATCCTAGTTACCCATTATCTTCATCAACAAGTACATCGTTCTTATACGGTCATCCGCGACAAAATCGCTTCCCCATCTTTCTCCTCCTTCACAATCCTCATCTAACTCATCATGAACCATCAATATGTAATTGCCTAGATTGTTTTTGGAGAAAATCTCTCAAGAAAACCTAGTCATAGCCCCCAAACTTGTGCCAAATGTGATTGTTCAAGTGAGAACAGAAAACCCCAAATTGGCTGAAATTTGTAGCAAAAATTGTGAGTGGTAAGTATCAAGCAATACATTCACATTTTGTTCCAAATTTTGAGGAGCTAGGTCGATTAGGGTTGTAATTTTTTGAACAATTGAGGTGGAATGGGACGTGTCAGCTCATTTCTATCTTCATATGTTCTGGATCTTAGTAGTTTTCGGCTTCTTTTTAAATTTTTTGTTCAAGAGTTTGAGAAACCATTGCTGAAAGTTTTGAATAGTTGAATAGAAATTGCTTTCTTTTTATTTTATGCTATTACTGAGAGTTTGGCACTTGGGTTGTGAAGGAATTAACATAATGAATTAAGCGTAAATGAATTTACCTTAATCCTGCAGCGAAAGACAATCCAACATTGGCTTTGAATCACTGGCCGAGAAAGGAACTCACTATACGGAGAACCTTCACAATACCATAGCCTAAGAGCTCTCGGATTTTTGTGCAGAAAACTCACTTTAGAGAACCCTCTATGTTTCTCGAAAGTATGTTTCCTCTTAGACTAGTCCTCTTTTTATATTAGATGGATAATCGAGGAACTAGGGTTTCTGAGGTGGCTTAAGTTGTCGACATATTATGTTTATTGGACTTGCATCCCTTATGGGTGTATCGTGCCCTAAGTCCAACATCTCTCACTCATACATAAGGGAGTGCTCATTTCCACCTTAAGAAGAACTTTTTTTTCTTGTTTTTCTACACAATCTTCATACTGGGCAAATAGGTTGTGCGACCAGCATCCTTGTGAGAGATATTGCAATACATTTATTAGGAATATATAACCTCTCATCGAGAACTGCGCATTGGTATTTGGAAGTATGCAAGTACCCTATGTCATTTCAATCTCATTAAGATGTCTCACTTCGATCGCATCAAATCATCATATTCGTATTCACAATTATGACCCACAAGTCATAATTGGTGGACCGGTGAATAGAAATTAATGAGATTCTGTGAAAGATCTTCCTCTTCTCATGACACTCTCGACCAAATCCAACTCGTTTTTCTAGCCATGTCCCACTAGATCGAATCACTGATGATCCTTTGGCAGCAGACTAAGATAACGAACATTGGATTGCATCTCAAAGCACTGATGGCAGTCCTGATGGTACAAATATAAGGTCATAATCTTATAGGGTCTCACATACATATAAGTAGATATCTAACTTTTAGTAACCCGATTGGTCGTCTCCTACACACATGGTATGAAACATGTGCTACAACATTCTCTCCTTTCCCCTGGGGCGTATGTCTTTTTGGTTTTGTAACCAAAATATTCTACCGATGATATTTGGATAACTTATTGTCCAAACTGAGTTCTCAAATCTACTCATTAACTTATCACATCTGGCCTCTTCGAGGTAGACTAGGTAAAAAATATTTTACGCATATATTGTATTGACCCTCTATCATTATCAAAGCGATATTCATGATTTTAAGTTAATAGGTTCTCATAATTACCCTTGTGATAACTTTATTTGAAATCTTATCTGATCTCTTATCGATACTCTAATCAATAGAGGTGGTTACTTCTGTGAGAGAGCTAACCTCAAGTGTAGACATACTTTTACATTCAAGAATGCGCAATAAGCATACATGAATAAGAGTGCATATTCAAACATTCTAATAATTAGTGTATGTAAAGCAACTCATTTGAATTTTGCAATACTAGACAATCACTTGTGAATGTTAGGAAAACAATTATTGAAAAACATGCCAATGCATAGCTGTCATCTAAGAAGACTGTTAAGCTTTTACGTGCTCAGTAAGCACATCTTCTTACTAGGGTTAGCTCAATGACTCTACAACCATTTCCTTTGGAGGAAAGTACTTTATGTTCACTCTCTTTGTGTGTCACCATGTTATTTACAAAATTGGACCTTATGTCGAATCCGTTTGGTCTTACGACAATAATTAAGGTTCTTGGTATGTGTGATCACAACTTGTCCCAGTAACTCATTACTGGACAGTACTATTTGGTCCATTAACTAAATAATCCAAGTACCACTTCAACCAAACATACTCTTGCCCTTTTGAGGATAGAGCCATAAACTCTTCTTATAACAAGCCAACATATGACTGGTTCTTGCCACTTTGGCACCATTGCTAAGTAGGAAGACATATCTAGAGGTTCACTTCTCATCTAAACCTACCATAGTCAAGACTATAGCACCCTTTTTGATACAGGTTATTGCCTATGTACCAAAAGCGCATGATTGGAGGTTCTTTTCAAGTTCCTCATGGCTTAACTATCTACCGCTATGCTAGTCTCAGGTCTAGTTGATATCTATGTAAGACACCAAGTCTAATATGTACCACATCTTGCATTAGACTTCTAACCACACCTAGCAAAGTAAGTTCTACTTATTAGTCCTTTTTTAATATAGTGTAGACACATTTTACTGTAAGGCATCGCCCTTATTAATGGGAGTACCAATAGGGTTATAGTTGTGCGTATTAGATTATTTAAAGACCTTTTGATGTCATTCTCTTTCGAAAAAACAATAAACCTTTGAACATTCTCTCAAAAAATTTATTCCAAAAGCATACGCTAATTTACCCATCATCATAAAGTTAGATGATGACAAGACCTTTTGCCTTACTTAGTAACTCCATACCATTTGTAGCTATTACTAAGTCATCCACATATAATGACTTGACTACAAAATTTCCTATGGACCCTTTGGTATCAATCACTGTGTAGCCATTATAGATAATTACACTGTGAAAAGCAGGCATGCCGATTTGTTGAAGAGACTATAAGGTCACAGTTGACCTCATATGTCCACAAATCTCATGTTTGTGACCATTTTCGATGGAACACACTTAATCCCCTTTGAGATTGGTATTATCACACCCATACGATGTGACTTTAGGTCTAAACTAGCAACAATAGCTAGAGAGAGGGAAATTCAGATAAAGATCACAATTAGAGGGAAAAACCTTTTGTAGTTGATCCTAGCGTATTGTGTGTACCCTTTTTTTAACAAGTTGAGCCTAATGTCAATTGTAGCATTAGCCTTACAATTTAAGAACCAAAATGTTCTCTGATAACTTTGTGTCCTAAAAGGTCAACCTACTGTTCACCTTCATTTACTCCATTTTGTTTCCATCACCTTAGTTTACTTGTCGTTCGAAGGTTCTTAAATGGTATATTCGCTCATTCCTTTTCTATAGGAATGTCATAAAAGTTTCGTGTACCTTATTACCCAAATAGCACAGGGGAATGTTTTTTGACAATCATGTCATAGCAGAGATTCATATAATCTCAAATCATTCATCTTGGGATCAATTTTACTCCATATCGAACCAAGACCAATCATCTTGCTCCCACTTGAAACAAGAATACGATCACTTTCATTCGCTGTTGATGATGAAGATGGACCTTGATAATAAACTTATTCATCATCAATTAAAATCCTCCCACTCGAATGAAGGGATCGTATTTGGTTTGGATAGTTAATAGAGATAGGTCTTAACCTATCTCACCCTTCTTTAAAAATCCATTCTTTAGAATGCAATATATATTGGTTAAATTTTAGTTGTACTCCCATTGTCTTATAGCCCAATGAGCCAAAAAGCTTTCAACGTTAGAGTATCTCATAAAGACACCCTTCCTTCTTCCATTGACACTTTCATTGGGGAGGGGGGGGGGTTGAATTCATGGCTCATATACCCCTGAGGTTCAAAAACTCTTAGACTGGACTTCAATCCATAACTCATATAAAGTGGTAGCAACTTACTTTACGAGCACAAGGTTAAGATCATAAATTGCAACAAAAGGAGGCCTCCTTAATAGGAGATTCACGAATTTTCTATAGTTATTGATCCTACCATATCAGAGAGTATTCTATTTTCTTTCTCGACAACAACATTTTGTTGTAGACACTTTAGGATAGTTACCTAATAAGCTATTCCCTTTTTATTAAAATATCCACTAAAATAAAGTTAAAAAATATTTTGTAATGATTTAGTCTTGGAGGCGTTAACCTCTTGGGTTTATTTGATTTTCAACCAAGCTCGCATGTTTTCTAAAGCAACTTATCGCTTCAGATTCATTTGTGGTCAAATAAACAAGACCAAATCAAGTGAAATTTGATGAAACATAGATGCTCTATGCCTTATTTTCACATTCACTGGCCCATAAATATTCAAATGAATTAACCTTGGAAAAATTACTCCTAGGTCCATTGAGGTTTGGGCTAATATTTTTCTAACCCGAAAATTTTGGAAAAATATTTTCAGGTACATCCAAGTTTGGGCAAATATTTCGTGGAAACAAAAGTGACCAAACTTAACTTTTTAAATTGCATAAAGCCCCTTAAACTTTTAAAATTTGCATTTTAACCCCAATCCTTAAAAACCTACTTTCGAAAATCCAAAAATTGTGCTTGCAGTTTTCTGCTTATAAGTAGTACTCGGCGCCCTCTTTCAATTGGCATCAAAGACACTTGTCCAAAAATAATTAAGATAATTAGTGATTAATTAAGTTAATTAACTGTGATTAATCTTAGAATCATCACCTACTTGCCCTGGACCTAATTATTCACATATTATTCACTCACTGAAAGGCCTTTCTCCTATAGCACTTCAATTAAACTATATCACTGATATAGTTTTAGAATTAAAAGTGAAATTAGCAAAAATTAAGACTGAAGTTAAAGAGCTTAAAAAGCAATTATCTGTAATTCTCCTTTCTCTAGTTAATGAAGCAAGACATAGTAGAAAAACTACTTCTAGTAACAGTATTAGTACTCCATTTTAGTATAAATATCCTTTCCAAAATCCAAAAAATTAAATTTCATTTCCTTTGCATGATATAAAAATCCAAAATGAATAAGGAGAAAAATCAGGTGAAAAATTGGCTAAAAAAATAGAAAAAGAGGAAAAAGATGGAATGTAAGCAGTGTACTCCTGAGCAACTACAGAATATGTTCGAGAAAGAACAGAATCCAGAAGAATTAAATAAGATCATGGTCGCAATTAACGATAAATATGACATTTTATCTGACGATAATGAAGCGACTAATAATATCTTATTAGAAGAAAAACTATATCAGCAAATGAATTTCATTAAACTAGAATATCTTAATGTGTTATCTTTAGAAGAAATTAGAAGAAAATTAGATTTAAAAAAATGGTTAAATGGCTGTTGAAGATGAGATTAATGAAATTGGAGAAGAAGTTGACTTAAGTGAGATAGAAACCAATCCGGTTAACAATGTTGTTCCTAAACTTGAAGAATTTGGTGAAACGTCTCAAAGAAATACTCATTTTATAAGTGCTAGGTACATTCCAGCAAGACGTACAACCAATTTTTCCTTCAAGTTCATCCCAAGGAAAACCACAACCTTTGAAAAGGTTGGTCTTACCCCAATTAGTCAGATAGACTACATCTTAAATATAGATGGAGCTCGTAATACAGAAGAAATATTTAAACATTGGAAAAGAGGCATGAATAATGTCTTAACCCTGAACACTACATGGACAGCTATAAATTTCCTGAATTACATCGAACACAGTTTTTCTGACTCTATAGTAGATTGGTATGATTCATTAAATGAATATGGTAAAAACACATTAAGAATGATGGAATCCCCAGCTGCTGTTAGGTTAAAATGTGTACTGCAAGTGCACGGTGTAGCCGTAGCTAGCACACGACAAGTACGGGCCGTATTTCATAGGGAACTTGGTTTCAAATACTAGAAATGATTAGATCGCTCAAGCTAGGCAATCATAATTTTGGGTTGAAGACTAAACTAAGAGAAACGATAGCAACTAAAAAGTGAAATAAATAGCAGAATAGAAAGCACCTAGGTTGGAATTAACAGCACGCATATGCTAGTGAATTAGTTACTAACCCAATCACACATTCCCAAGCATGCATCACAAATGGATAGATTGTCAATTAAGCCAATCTCTTCCCTCTCTCAAGGGTCGAACACTAATCCTAGAACCGTAGTCGCCTATTTTCATGGGACTAAAGGTTGAAGGATTACAAGATTCACAATCTCTAATCCCAATTAGAACTTAACTATTTTCATGTTAAAATCCTAATTGTCTACTAAGACGCACTAGGTAAAGGTTTCGTCTCTCAACGCTCCCCTAAACCCCAATAAAAAGGACGAATGCTCTTTCGAGCATTTCATTGAGCATGTGGCGTGCATAGTAGAATTCATAGTTGCAAAGTAAAGGGGGAGCAGGGATTGGGCTAGTACAAGATTCAACTATACATATTCGGCGTCAATCCCAACCTAAGTTGAGGGATTTAGCCAGACATCACGTTTCTAACAACAACTATGACATTCAATTCCATAACTATTGCAAACTTCAAGATAATCAAGAACAAGAGCAAAGAATTGAAAATCAAGAACAAGAGGAGGATTCAGAGAAAAGAACCTGCAATTAATTGAATAAATTCAAGGAAGAACAAGCTTCAATCCAATAGCGAAATCGATAATGCGAAAATAAGCACTCTCTACTAAAACCTAAAAATTGCCTAAAGAAAGTTCAGGGAAACGAAAACTGAATAAAACTGAATGTCTCAAAACAGCCCCGAGAAAAGATTTAAGTCGCGACGCGGAAACGGGGGCGGCACAGTCGTGCCCAGAGCGACGGGGTGACCGTGTCAAAAGTCTGCCCGAAAACACCCGAGCACCGCACAAGTGGCACGGGGGTGCCACTTGGCACGGCCCCACTGTGCCACATGGCACGGTCGTGCCACTTGGCTGCCCGACCAAGTGTGTCGGTCCTGGGTGGTTCGGTCGTGCTGCGTGGGTCCGGTTCCATGGGACTTTCGTGCGATGTTTTTCCACAGCTTTTCTCATCTTCCTGGCACTCCTTTCAGCTAAATATTGTCTTCTTTTCGTTCCTTCAACAAAGTTCCTGAAAATAACGAAAGATGTTATATAAATAAAAGTGCGTTAAAGGAGGCCTATTTGACTCTTTCTTAACATCATTGAACGTGAAAACGGGGAAGAAAATGAGTCAAATAGGGGCTCAAAAATGGTACAAACAGAGGTTCATCACGCCTTCATGCTTATCTCTTGCTTGTCCCCAAGCAAGACTTCGCTGTGAAGGACTAGGGAGAACGGTAAACCGCTTAACACACCCTCCTCAGACAAGGGACGAGTAATCAATAATCTAGCTCAAACTATGCATTAAAGATGGCCAAGTCAAAATGTGAAACTATTCAAACCTAGCTCGCACACTTCCTTCCATGGATCCCCATACCCAAATGAAATACATCAAACGCCCCAATATCGAAATACACAACAGGACATGACTTTCCTTGATTTGTGGTGAGTAAGTAGGACTGGTAGAACCTCACTTTAGGATAAAGTGGAACACCCCCCTCAATGTGCTTAGAATATGTAATAAGGGTGCACTCAATACTCAACCCAATTAGGCAACTACCATAAGCTTGGTAGAGTTCTCAATTCTCCACCGTCTAATGCAATGTGCAATGTGTAAATTGTGAGGACTTGTAAAGGGATGTAATGGGGTCAAAGGTAAACGGTCAGGAGTGGAATAGGTTTGGGAAGAGTGGAGCTAACAGTCAAAGACTAGGGAGCTAAAAACACTTCCATAACTAATATCGAAACAACCTCACACGACAATTAAGAATTTGAGCAACAAACCCCACAAAAACCTTAAGGGATGGATTTAGCAATCTCATTGTCATACTCCCATGCTAAACACCTTATTCACAACTTTTCTATTTTTTTTTCTTTTTCTTTTTCTCTTATTTTTCTCTTCTTCTTTTCTTTGCTTCCTTCTTTTTCATTCTTTTCAATTTCTTTTCTTTGAAAGGAGAAAGGTAAGTGAATGGCATGGGGAACACAAACTTGAATCGCAAATCCCCCCAAACAAACCACTAGTAATGTACCCAAGGTGAACCAACCTTCAAAGCAAACCCAACTCAACATGGAAGTGCCACTCCACTAGACCTTGACAAGGATATGGAGAATATTGATAGGCCAAGTGTAGTGTGTAAGGGGCAACAACAAAGACAAGGGGAAAGGCACAAAGGGCTAGCAAAGAGGGTAGTACATATCAATGGGTGGCTTTTTGGCTCATGTGGCTAAATAGAACAAAAATTGTCTCAGTTATATCAACACATGCACATGCTAAATGCTATTTCAAAGAGAACAAGACCAAGTTCTAGAGATACAATCATGTGTGAGTCACACATGAAGGAAAGTATGAGACTATATGCAATGAATAGTCATTAGGCTCAAAGTCTCATAGGTAAGTCTACCACAGTCTAACAACTCATTCCAAGGTATGTCCCACTTATCAAGGTCAGTCAAGCCAAGTAATATGAATCTCAAGGGAAAAATGACATACAACATAGGGTAGGGGAAACACAGATGGCAATGTTAGAGCGCAATTCACAAAAGTTCACTTCATAACAAGCCGTACTTCAACACACAACTCAACCAGATCAATTAATCATCACCCCTTGTATTCTCTTCATAAGAGGGGTTTTCGCACACATTTATTGAAGGGTGAAAAAAGCTAACTAAGGAAAGCAATAAAAGATATAAAGGATAGTGAGAATAAGGGTAAGAAGTAGTACCTGAAAAGCTTAGGAACACCCAACTCGATCACTTCTCCTTTTGAAATGCAACATGTATCTTATATGCTCTAACCTGCATGCTCTATTAAAGGAAAGAAAAGCAAAGATACCCCATGAAAACTATATGTCATCCAATCTATATGATGCAAAATGCAACAGGTCATTCACCCAATACCCCAAAATCTACTATTCCACCTAAAGAGTGATAAGCTCACCGCCCCATGCTTCAGGTTTTCATTGTCCTCAATGGAAAGGACGCAGAAAAAGGACAAGGGAAGGGGGAAATGGGAGAGGAGAGGGGCAGGAGTGACACACTTTTTTCTTTTTTCTTTTTTTTTTCTTCTTTTTTTCTTTTTTTTTTCTTTTTTTTTTGTGTGGAAAGAGATAAATGCCTTGGGTTGCCTCCTAAGAAGCGCTTGTTTAAGGTCCTTAGCTCGACCCTTACCTCCAAATAGTAGACGGGAATGATGCGGGAGGTGGCCTGGCGGAGGTGTAGAAATATGAATGAGGATCCTCTACCTCCCCAGGACAAGCAGAGGCGGTCGCGAAGTAGGATGATAGAGGGACGACCGCAGAACAAGTGGAAGAACTGGCAGACAACATGTGAGATCCCCCATTTCCATCAAATGTATCAACCTCAGGGGCAGCATCTAATGGGGAAGTGGGGATAGGCTCCTCTGAGGGTAGGGGAATGACAGGCACTAAAGGCGGTGCAGGGGGAGGGAAACTGAAGGCTACCTTTTCCCCACACAGTTGGAATGATAGAGTGTCGACCTGAACATCGATCACCGCCCCGCCAGTCGCAAGGAATGGGCAACCTAAGATGAGTGGGGCTGGAAAATCCTTATCCATGTCAAGAACAATGAAATCGCAGGGGATGAGGAACTTGCCCACCTAGATCGGGACATCCTCCAGAATACCGACAGGCTGCCTGATAGAGCAGTCTGCTAATTGAATCATCATGCTGGTGGGCGTGAGGTCCCGTAATTGCAGCTTCTGGCAGAGAGAGAGCGGCATGAGGCTCACACTGGCGCCCATATCGCAAAGGGCTCTCTCGATCTGCATATTCCCTATGCAGCATGGGATAGAGAAGTTGCCAGGATCCTGCAGCTTTGGTGGTAATTGCCTCGGTTGAAGTGTGCGGCAGGATCCGAAAATGGGGGTCACTAGAGTAACCCCGGGCTCTCTCTTCTTGGACAGGAGCCCTCTTAAAAACTTGAAGTGTGCAGGTGCATTCTTGAGAGCTTCCAAAAAGGGGCTTCTGGCATAGATTCGGTGTAGGGTTTCCAAGAATTGCACGAATCTAGGTTCAAGCTGACGTAGCTTGGACCATGCCAGTCGCTGAGGGTAAGGCACTGGGGGCTGGTATGGGCGGGTAGGAGGTGGCGGACTAGGCTCCCCAGTGAAGCTCAGATTCTCTTCTCTCGTCTTCCCCTTAGTTCCTGCAGAATCAGGAACTGTAACTACCTCTTGGACAACCATCACCGGGCTCTCCCCTAACCCCTCTTACATCGTGGAGATGGCATTGACATGGTGTCGGGGGTTGACGTCTGGCTGGCCTGGAAGTTGCCCTTGAGGTCAGGATAGGAGGCTTACTTGCTGGGCAATCTAGCTATCTGCGTGTCCATCGTCTTCTGATGGGTGGCCATAGCATTTACCTTGGAGGTCAGTAGATGGATTGACTCCTTAAGAGTCTCATTGGTTGTGGTCTGGGTTGCTATGAAGCGCTCCATAAGACTCTCCAGGTGAGATATGGGTTCAGGAGGTGGAGGGGGTGGAGTGTAGGGAGCTCGGTTGTGGAAACCGGGTGGCTGGATGGGATTCTGAGGGTGAGGGTTGGGATTTTTGTAGAGAGGATTCATGTGGCCTTTCCAACCCTGGCTGTAGGTGGTGGGATGGGGGTTATTTTGAGGAGGTGTGGTGTAGTTGTGGTACGCATTGACATGTTCAATGCTGGAGGGAGCATTGTAACATTCAATGGAGGTGTGCCCCTAGATGCCACACGCCTCGCAGTATGCATGGGTCCCCATGGATGGCCTCGAAGATCCACCTGGAGTGGGAGAAGTGCCAACTTTGTCTAGCCTCTGTGCTAGCGCATCCACCCGACTGGCTAGAAGGGTCACAGCGTCTACCTCATGTCTGCCACCGCCTCTCTTGGGGGTGGCTCTGTCACTCGACCAGTGATAATTGTTGGAAGCCATCTCTTCCAACAATGCCTTTGCCGCTTCAATAGACTTGCCCATGAGAGCGCCCCCTGCTGCGGCATCAACCGTGATCTTCACTGACCGCTCCAACCCATTGTAAAAGGTTTGGATTAGCAGCCAGTCAGGAACTCCGTAGTGGGGGCACTGTCGCTGGAGGTCCTTGAACCTCTCCCATGCTTCGTAAAGGGACTCACCATCCTGCTGGGCGAAGGAGGTGATGTCCGTCCTCAGCTTGGCAGTCTTGCCAGGTGGGAAATACTTGCTGAGGAACGCCTTGGAGAGTATTTCCCAAGCGGTGAACGAGTTGGGGTCCTCGTTCTGCAGCCAGTCGCTGGCTCTATCCCGTAGTGAGAAGGGAAAGAGCCGCAAGCGAATTGCGTCGGTGGACACCCCGTTTAGCTTGATGGTGTCACACTTCGCAAGGAATCTACGAAGGTGCACGTTGGGATTTTCCGAGGGGTGCCCGTTGAATTGCTCCCTCTCCACGAAAGTGATCAATGCGGGGCTCAGCTCGAAATTGTTAGCCTCGATGGCTGGGCTAACGATGGAGGAGGTTATGCCCGATGCTTGGGGGAGGGCATAATCTCGCAACACTCTTTCGTTTTGTCCAGGCATCAGGACTTGTGCTTGCTGCCGCTTCCTTGCACCTCTTTGCCTTCGAGCAATGGCTTCAATTTCTGGGTCAAAAGGAACAAGTGATTGATCCTTTTGACTTCGCCTGTGCATACAAAGCCAACACTACCACGGCGTAAACAGTTTCAAGCACGAGAGGGAGGGAGAAACAAGAAAGGATAAAAAACTGAAAAGAAAAAGCCTAGTCTAGAGCACGGAAATCGATTCTAATATTGAAAAACGAAAGTTCCCCGACAACGGCACAAAAAACTTGTTAGGTTAAAATGTGCATCGCACCTGCACAGTGTAGCTGTAGTTAGCACACGGCAAGTACGGGTCGTATTCCATAGGGAACTTGGTTTCAAATACTAGAAATGATTAAATCGCTCAAGCTAGGCAATCACAATTTTGGGTTGAAGACTAAACCAAGAGAAACGATAGCAACTAAAAAGTGAAATAAACAGCAGAATAGAAAGCACCTAGGTTGGAATTAACAGCACGCATATGCTAGTGAATTAGTTACTAACCCAATCACACATTCCCAAGCATGCATCACAAATGGATAGATTGTCAATTAAGCCCATCTCCTCCCTCTCTCAAGGGTCGAACACTGATCCTAGAACCATAGTCGCCTATTTTCATGGGACTAAAGGTTGAAGGATTACAAGATTCACAATCTCTAATCCCAATTAGAACTTAACTATTTTCATGTTAAAATCCTAATTGTCTACTAAGACGCACTAGGTAAAGGTTTTGTCTCTCAACGCTCCCCTAAACCCCAATAAAAAGGACGAATGCTCTTTCGAGCATTTCATTGAGCGTGTGGCGTGCTTAGTAGAATTCATAGTTGCAAAGTAAAGGGGGAGCAGGGATTGGGCTAGTACAAGATTCAACTATACATATTCGGCGTCAATCCTAACCTAAGTTGAGGGATTTAGCCAGACATCACGTTTCTAACAACAACTATGACATTCAATTCCATAACTATTGCAAACTTCAAGATAATCAAGAACAAGAGCAAAGAATTGAAAATCAAGAACAAGAGGAGGATTCAGAGAAAAGAACCTGCAATTAATTGAATAAATTCAAGGAAGAACAAGCCTCAATCCAATATCGAAATCGATAATGCGAAAATAAACACTCTGTACTAAAACCTAAAAATCGCCTAAAGAAAGTTCAGGGAAACGAAAAATGAATAAAACTGAATGTCTCAAAACAGCCCCGAGAAAAGATTTAAGTCGCGACGCGGAAACGGGGGCGGCACGGTCGTGCCCAGAGGCACGGGGTGACCGTGCCAAAAGTCTGCCCGAAGACACCCGAGCACCACACAAGTGGCACGGGGGTGCCACATGGCACGACCCCACTGTGCCACATGGCACGGTCGTGCCACTTGGCTGCCCGGCCAAGTGTGCCGGTCCTGGGTGGTTCGGCCGTGCTGCGTGGGTCCGGTTCCATGGGACTTTCGTGTGATGTTTTTCCACAGCTTTTCTCGTCTTCCTGGCACTCCTTTCAGCTAAATATTGTCATCCTTTCGTTCCTTCAACAAAGTTCCTGAAAATAACGAAAGATGTTATATAAATAAAAGTGCATTAAAGGAGGCATATTTGACTCTTTCTTAACGTAATTGAACGTGAAACCGGGGAAGAAAATGAGTCAAATAGGGGCTAAAAAATGGTACAAACAGAGGTTCATCAGCTGCAATGTTTAAAAATCTATTTAAGAAAATTGAAACCAAATTTACCGGTGCTAAACTTGATTCAGAAGAAAAAGTAAACGAATAGTAGAGAAAGATTAATAACACAACATTATGGGATATGAGATATCTAGAAAATTATATTGCTAAATTTAGTCAATATTATTACAAAATTGGACATAATGAGACTAATCTTAGTATGTTTTATGATAGATTGTCATACTCGATAAATTCCACAATTAATGAAAAGTACATGGCATAGCTTGAAAGAATAGATGCCATTGATACCTTGGTTCAAGAATCTCTTATTTAAGAAAACGGGTTAACAATCAATGTCTTGTTCTCCAAAAGCAGAAGAAAATTAAGAAACAATACCTAACTTATTGGGATTCACCTCACTAATAGGGAAAAGAACCTGAAAGGAGACAAAAAAGAAAATTTTACAAGAAAAAGAGCTTTAATGAGCAAAGCAAAGATAAATATAAAAGCAAATATTACAACAAACCAAGTCATAAAAAATGAAGATTTTTTAGAAAAGCCGCTTATTGACCTGCAGGGAAAAACAACTGCAAATGCTGGGCATACGGAGAAGTAGGACATTATGGTAATGAATGCAAAAATAGGAAGAATAACAAGCTTATTGAAACCTTAGGTAGCCTAGATTATATTAAGCTTAGTGAAGATAAGCCATTAGAACTGGTCCTAAGAACAACAAAGGGATTGTTGAAATTATAATGGACAATGAATATGAAGAAAGTGACTATGAAGAAACAAGTCATATGATGAAAAGTGGCTCAATTAGTCTTGGTGATCTTCAAGGAAAAGAGGTTGTTGTAGATAATGATAACAGCGAAGTCAAAGGAGATTAGATTCTTCCCATAATCCATAAAGACATGATCTATGAAAAGTCCATCTTTCAACTAAAAAGCAAATACGCATGTGAGATGATGGAAGGAGATCTAGAAATGAAAGATTGTGAGTATGATGCGGGAGAAGTTGATCTTATTAATTGGGAAAACATCCTTAAGCATAACAAAGATAGAAAGTATAGATATATAAATGTTGGAAGTGTCCAAGTTCAAATCACTCTATTGCAATATTATGGTAAAGATATTGATCTCTATGCTTTGCTCTGTGATATTATGCATACGAAGTTCAACAATCAAATTATCACAGGGATAAAGACTAACTTATGTAATGCATCGGTAGGATTCAATTGTAGACATACATATTATGTGAGTCTAAAGGATGAGTTTGCTAAATATTTCCTATTCCTTAAGATAAAAACAGTTGTGATGGGCATGAAGAGAGGAGGATATCCATTAGGGATATTCTAGAAAATTATCTACAAATTAGATAATACTATAGATCCAAAGACTAAGGTCACTATGATAGAGACAGAAAAATTTAAAAGCCCTACCCCTATGCAAAAGATCCAGAGGATTAAATCCAATCCACAAGGGATAAAGATTGATCATTCATGGATATCTAACTTTGCCAACCCTACAAAAATCAATAAGAAAAATATGATAAAAATTGATGAGAATGGTAAGATTACCATTAAACCTCAATTATTAAGAAGCATGAGTGCTAGATTAGACTAGAGAGAAGGATCTTCATCAGCTAAAGAAGAGCTTAAAGAAGATGATACAATGAGTATGACAAGTGAAATGAGTAGAATGAGTTTTGAACTCGCAAGACATAGTGCAAACCGAAGTATGAGTCTAGAAAAAAAAGTCATTCGGTATAAAATAAGAACTATTACTGAGCCAATTTATGAGGATGAATTAGTCAAAAAGATGGCTATAGAGATATGCTATGAAGTCACCAACACAAATTCTAATAGCGTTTATATCTCAATAAACGTATGCTTAGAGGGATATAATAAATATGAGTCGTGTGCCTACATAGATAATGGTTGTTCTATATGCTTTGAGAAAATATCATTATTTCCAGAGTTTATGTGGAAAAGAGCTAAAAATCCTTTACAAGTGAGGATAGCAGATAATAGCATCATGAGTCACAATGAAGCAATACAAGGGTTATCCATTGAATTAGGAGGAGTTCAATGCATTATACCAGTTCTATAGGCTGCTGATCAACCCATTCATGATATGATTATTGGAAATCATTTTTAGAGATTATATTCTCCTTACACATAGACCGTAAACCAGATAATATTCACAATTAATGGTCACTCAGTTCCTATTGAAAAATTAAGGCTTACACTCATTAGAAAATTGAATTTACCGCAGCCAGAGTGGTGACAAGGTAATGCCGGCACAACGAGAGGTAGCATTAACAATTTCATTACTCGAGTTATCTATTAAAGAGCAGATTGTCGAACAATAAGAAAAATTATCCAAACAACTTTACTATGATAATCCACAAAAATTTTAGGATAATGATAAAACATTTGCTAAAATCACTATATTAAACCCCAACACTATTATCGGAGTCAAATGAATGGTTTATACACACCAGGATATCCAGGAATTTGATAAGCAAATCAAAGAACTTTTGGATAAAGAATTAATCAGGAATAACAAGAGTCCTCACACCAGCCCCGTTTTCATGGTAAGAAATCATGCAGAGGAAAAAAAAAAAAGGAAAAGTAAGGACGGTGATCACTTATAAAAAGCTTAATGATAATACTGTCTTTGATGGATATTATATTCGTAACAAAACAATTCTTTTTAACGGAATTCAAGGAGCCTCTTGGTTCTCGAAAATGGATTGGAAAAATGGATATTGGCAGATAAAGATGGATGAGAAAAACATTCCTTTAACTACATTTAGTGCCCACAAGGACATTATGAATGGATAGTAATGTAATTTGGTCTTGAAAATGCACCTCATATATTTGAAAGAAGAATGGATAATATCTTTAAAGACCTTAATCATTATTGTTTAGTTTACGTTGATGACATCCTTATCTTTTCCAAAACCACATAACAGCACAAAGATGATGTCTTAACCGTCACACAAAGATGCATTAATCATAGTATCATAATTGGAAAAAGCAAGTGCATCTATGCTAAACAAGAAATTGAGTTCTTAGGTCTAGAGATAAAAGTCAGACAAATCATTCTACAAAAGCACATTCTGGAAAAAATAAAAAAATTTCCTGAAAAAATTAAAGATAGGAAGCAACTAGAAAGGTTTCATGGATGTCTTACCTATACTTTAGATTTCATTAAAGATTTAGCTAAACTAAGAAAGCCATTGCAACAAAAACTCAAGAAAGAAGATAAGTTGGACATGGACCACTAATGATACAAAGATTGTTCAGAATTTCAAAAAGATATGTAAAATTCTTCTTGTTCTTAATGTGTCTAATGAAGGAGATGACTTAGTTCTTGAGGCAAATGCCAGCAATGAGCACTGGCGCGCAGTACTCATAATCAAAGAAGGCGAAAAACTCAGCAAATACTACTATGGAAGTTTTAATAAGGCAAAATACAACTATCCCATGACGGAAAGAGAAATCCTTGTAGTCATAAGGGGAATTGAAAAGCTCTTAAGCTTTTTAGCCCCGAAACCTTTTCTTATTTGAATTGATTGCAAAGAAATTCTTGGTTTTATAAAAAGGAATTTATCAAATATGCAAGGGTAAGGGTGACTCTTGGTTGGCAATTATAGCTTAACCAGTTTCCCTTCTCTATTGAATATATATAGGGATCGAAGAACTTTCTGACAGATAGTCTAACCTGAGAACTCACCAATGGTGATCATCAAAGATGACCTCCTGCTAGAAAAGGAGGAAATCCATAATGAAATGTCATTCTTACTAGAATGGGTTTCTTCTTTTAGTAAAGTCCTTATTGATAATTTGGAATTCTATACAAAAGGTAGATTGCGCTTTGGTCTACCATCTTCTGCCTACCTAATAGCTCAAATATTTTCCCTTCTAGAGTTACAAGTTAATTACCTTAGATGTTCTTATGATATCAAAGAAAAAATAAGTTCTCATGTTCAAGAAAAATGGATCAATGAGTAGTATGCAGCCTGCATTGATTTTTATCATAACTATTCTTCTGATATTCGAAAGTCTTGGAGTATAATGATCTATTTTCCTGATAAGTCTGGAGTTGGTGGTCTTAGTTTCCCAGCCAACTCAATCTCTCCAAATGACCCTCTCGTCAAAGCTTGGGAATACGGGATGATAGTATACTTTATGGACATCCCAAATCCAAAATTCGCATTTTTCTCAACATTAACCAAATTCCAATAACGCATGTTCAAGAAAATCCATTAGATTCTTACATGTCCTGATGGTCCAACAAAACTTCCATACAGCAGACTCGTTTGGAGGTACATTGTGCACTAATCGAATATGAAAATGGAAAAGCCAAACCAACCCATTGTCTTGTCCAGATCGTTGATTACGATGATCCCCATGATCAATGACAAAACTGGTTTCCAGAACGAGGAGGATTTGTTACTGATCCCACTTTAGATAGAGTCATCGGTTTTGACAACATTTATCATCAAACTTAGGCATCAATTGAACAACAAAAAAATGATAATGCATTATGGAAATACTACTTTTGCCTATGACAATGAGTTTAAAGAACATATGAAGGTGGAAGGAGCAGTCTCAGAAGATATCTTTGATTATCTCTTGGATGTTGGAGATGGGAAATTCTTATCAGAAAAAGGAAAGAAATACCTTCTGGAATTATTTGACAAATAGGATCCAGAGCATCTTCAACTAGATGAAGATTTTGATGATTATCCATATGATGATGGTCTGGAAGATATAATCAAATATGAAAGCATGCAGAATCTCAATAATGATGACTAGTCTTGTCATCATTAAAAGATCTGAAAAGTGGTTGCTCCATTATTGTATAAGTGTCAGATCTATAAAATAAAGCAATGTACTGTAGTCGTCCGTGTGCACTGTAGCCATATGATAAGTCTTTATGTACTGTAACCATGTGAAAAATCAGTATGGACTATAGCCACTAGGGCATCCTATATACCCCCAACTCTCTATAAAAGGAGAGGTCGAGTGCTAAGAAGGGACACTGTCATTGAGCATTCTTGAGCAAAAGACAAGTCCAGATTCTGCATTTCTTTTTGAGCAAGCATCTCTAATGATCTTAGCATAAGTCCATTTTTAAAGCTTTCCATTGTAATATTTCTACCTTTAAGCTTTCAATAAAAGAAGTTTCCCAATAGGGAACGTTATTCTATTGAACCTTATGTCTTAAATACTATAATTTCTTAACTAAAGTTCCACTATCCTTGAAAAATATTAAAGACTTGATTAGTGAGTACGGTATGAGGTAGGAAACGAAACAGATCAATGTTGTGCCTGATATGAGGAAGGTGGGGTTGAGATTAGCAATCGTTGTAAACCGGACGCCAGAGGAATGCCGGAGTTCAGCGTCGACTAGGTTTAGGTAATTGTCGAAACTCTCTAATTAAGTTTTAATTATGTTGTTAAGCATGGTGGGCCGGTAATCACAGAAAATATAATATTTGAGATATAAGTAGTAGACTATAATAATTAGTACCAGTAAAGTCATTATAAGAAATTCAAACAAAAATATAAGCTTAGTTTTGGAAAAAAGACCAATAACTTTGAATATTTGCAAGAAAGCCCAAAAAAGAATAGTAGTAACCCAAATAATAGTACTTCGAAAAATTATTACCCATACTTGAGTGGATCCAAAAATATTTATCCAAAATTAGTGGACCAAATAAATATTTACACATACCACAGTGGACCCAAGAGTCAATTGTTCTAGTAACCTTTCTAAAATTAAATGGTTTTATTGTTCTTTTCCCTACCAAATTGTGTTCACATGTGGGCTAGTCCACTTATTTTGCTAGCAAATCTTATTTTGCTAGTTTTTTTTTTGCATATATACACTTTTGACCCATATGGCTTACTCTAGCATGACAAATACATATTTAACATCATCATAACTATTTGAATATGGAAAAACAAACACTTGGATTAATAGAACAAATATCCAATTCATTACAAGCAAACCATTTCTAATAAAGTAGAACCAAAAATAAATGTGTCCTTAAAGGAAAACTAACTAGGTTTTATTGCCATGAAAATAGTGAAGTAAAACCAATACAGCAATATTATTCCAACAAATCTTAGGTGCAAGTAGGTTTTCACACAGGATAGGGTATCAGCCGTTGCACAAGAGCAAGCTTGCATGTTTTGATTCCTCCAACAACCACATTGATGTTGTCTCCATATGTGTCCTCATCAACCCAGTAAGAACCTATTGGAAGACCAATAAAATCCACATAGGATTAGTTTCAGAAAGAGAATGCAACTAGCAACACAAAAGTCACTAGAAGATATTACTAAGTACCTTTTTGGGCTCAGTGCAATAACGGGCATGTTGACCCATTTGGTCACAGTTGAGGTACCTAGCTTGAGTTAAATCCTTCTTCCTTGCATATTTTTCTTTGCCTTGTTGGTCATACTTAGTTCCCTTATTTGACTGAGCGTTCCCAATCCATGTCCCCTGGTCCTTCCGTCTAGAACCATTCTTTGAATAGAGGTTGACATGTGTACTTCTGCACTTGTCTTTGAAGTGGCCTCTTGCTTCTCTTCCTCTAGCTCAACTCATCGCCTAATGTCCTCAAAAGTAATGATATACTTAGTTCGAGACAGGGCCATCTTAATATGACACCCAGTCATTAGGTAAGGAATGAGTCATGACATGAATTTGTTGCTCATCGGTCAATTCATGGCCCATTTCATCCAATTCACTAATCATGTTTGACATGTACCTCAAGTGCTCCCTTATGGAGACATATGGGACATTCTTATAATTGTCAAACCTAATAACAAGATAGCTAAGTCTAGCAATTGCGGCAGCTGACAAGATGCTTGTAAAATACAAAAGTTTGACAATCAGCACAAAAACACACATACGTCTAATATTTTAGCATGCAGTTATCCATGTAACTTGGCAATAATGGACAGAGTTAATATTACACAAAACTAGACCCTAGAGTTAAAAGTTCAGATGTAGTTCTCATTTATCGTCACATGAATAAATGTTTTAGCGCAATTAACGTGGTCATTTCATTCCAAGTTACCAGAACACTTGAGACAAATTTAAATATTCTAAAAGAAATTCTCAAATTTCTAATCCAAAAGGATATTCCAACCTGAAGAATATTTTAGAAAGTTCAACACATATCCATAAATACATAAAAATGAGTTTAATCATTTTAGGCATAATTTGCATATTTACAAAATGCTCAAAAAACATATTTTTTTACAGAAATTTCAATGTCCTCCCAGCTAACATATTTAGGGATGGAACATATATAAATTTTATATACAATTTGGTGGTTAAAACATATGAGACATATTCTAATAATATGCAACATACATTTCATGAATTTCAATCAAACATGTACAGACGTATCGTTTATCGCGTGAAATTCAATTGAAAACAAATAAGCTAAATATCATAGAGATTTCACCTCATATTTTCACTCAAAACAATCTCAATGATATTAAACAAATACGCTAATCTCTCTTATGAATTCAATAGAAAGAAATATGCTCAAAATAAGTAATTCTCTGGGCATCACATAATATTTCATTCTAAAAAATGATATCAAACATTATAAATATATATACTCACAAAAAGGTTATTAAGAGATTTCACATTATGCTTCATCAATTAATAATAAAATTCTTTTATA
Source organism: Selenicereus undatus (assembly GCA_017589665.1). NCBI lineage: Eukaryota > Viridiplantae > Streptophyta > Magnoliopsida > Caryophyllales > Cactaceae > Selenicereus > Selenicereus undatus. The sequence goes on along the minus strand of JACYFF010031957.1, from coordinate 102,302,029 downwards.
ATAAGGCTTTATAATACGAAATCTTTCAAAAACATTGCCCAAAAATAAAACATAAGTTAACCCTTATGGTCAATTTAGTCTAATAAGCCAACCTTTCTGGTCAACCCAAGTCAATAGTCAAGGTCGTGGTAGTCTAGTGACCCTTTGACTTTTTATTTAGTTATTAGTACTTCTTTTTTTTTAAAAGGCCACAACTCACTAACACATCCCGTAGGTCACGTGAGTGGCATGAGCTCTCATCCTCACCTACTCCATCGACTAGGAGCAAGGAAAAATGGATCCTTGTAGACTGCAGCTAAAACCCGTCCAATCCACCTTTGTTTTGCTCAATTGAAGCAAACAATTACTAAAATTCATCCTAAACATGCTCTAGGACTGGTTTTCACAATGAATTACGAAAAATTTGATCTAAAAGGCCAAAAATCGAATTCAAACTCAATTCCAATTGCCGTTGCAGGCGACTGCTATTTGGATTTTTGCAGCCAAATCCCAACGAATTGCCAATATATTTTAGTGGGTGTTTGCTAATAAATTTATGGGTAAAAATAAGCATAAATCAACTCCAATAAATAATGAACAAAAAGGGTTCAAAATCAAGGTCAAACACATGAACCCAAGCCCTAAATTTTCGACAATATTTTGCCAAATTCCGGCTAAATTTCAGCAATTCTTACGAAAGTGTTTGAGGGGTTTTGCTGCAAATGATGTTCTAAATCTTTTTCACAAATCAATTGCTTGAATCAATGGCCAAAATTGATTTAAATTGATTAAAAACGAGTTTGAAAAATAGGACGACAATTTTTTGCTAAATTTCGACCACATTTTCGGTGAAATCTCAGCACGAATTGAGGGCTTTTACTTAGAATTTTATGGATAACAAAACCCACAAATTAATTTTGAGCACTAACGGCCAAAAACTAAGCAAATTAGGACCGAAAAAAAGAAACCTAACTTGAGGGTTTGACGAAAAGTGCTTACAAAATCTGGCCCAAAAATAAGTCATACTGTGTCAATTTCTTGAAGGCCTTTGCACAAAATCACAAGCTAAACACGAATGCAGTATCAATTGATCGAAAATCAAGTTTTACTACTCAACTTAAGCCCTAGAAGCACGTTGCAAATGCCTTGTCGAAATTCGAACAATTATTCGATGAAAATTACTAATAGGTTGGGAGGTTTTGGTCCAAATCCAGTGGGCAAGACATTCTATGCATCAATTTGCAAGTTAATCGAACAAAATCATTGATTCAAGAAATTAAATTAGGGTTTAAGAAGCAAAGAACCCTAGAATTTCAAATTACGATTCCTCACAAAATAATCAGCCAAACCATGCATATAATATATCAAATCAAAGCTCTCTTCAAGCTCTATCAGAATCTAGAATTTCACAAAAACTCATCTGGATATTGGACATGAAATAATAGCATAAAGTTTTGAGTCCAATAGTAAATAAATCATAAAATAAACCTTAATCTTTGGCATGAATTTCAAGAAATTTATATAAGTAATCCAACCAGAAAATGGGCCAGTTGGCTCTGATACCAAATAAGGAATCAATATAATGATTTAAGTGTAAACAAATTTACCTTAATCCTGCAGTGAAAGACGATCAAACCTTGGCTTTAAATCACTAACCAATGAATGAACTCACTATATGGAGAACCTTCACAATCCCACAGCTTAAGAGCCCTAGGGCTTTTGTGCAAAAAACTCACTTTAGAGAACCCTCGATGTCTATGTGATGTATGTTTACTCTTAAATCAGTCCCTTTTTATATTAGATGAATAGTCGAGGAACTAGGGTTTCCGATATGGCTTAAGTCATCGACATATTATGCTTATTTGGCTCACACCCCTTATGGGTGTATCATACCCTAAATCCAACGGGTTGAATTAATTTATAGATTTCAATCCAATTTTAGTCACTTGAGTACTCTGTTTTCATACTCTGTTTTTTTGGGTACTGGTGCTCTGCCTCAATTTTCATGGTGTCTTTTCTTTTCTTCTTTTTGATTAATTTACTTTAATTTACTTTACTTTAGTTGTTTCGTTCACATTCCCCCTCCTTTCCTTCCTTCAATTCGGGCATGTTCTTTTCATTGGAAAATATGAGTTCGTAAATCGGTGAAATTGGTTGAGATTAGTAGAAATGGGCTGAGGTGGGTATTTTTTCTTTGAAATGAGTTGAAGTTGGTTGAAGCGGTTTGAAGTGGGTTTAATTTTTTTTTTATGATGGGTAGAAGTTGGTTAAAATAGTGGAAAGTGTGTTCAAATTGATTGAAGTGGGTTGAAGTAGTTAAAGTTGGTATTTTTTTTATTGAAGTTCATCCCCTTTTTGTTAGACACTCTTACAATTTTGTTTTTTTTTTTTTTTGAGTCCTTGATGTGTAGATCCTTTTATTATTGTTATTGTTATTATAATATGTTCTCTTTGCTTTTTGTTTAGTTTAGTTTACTCTTTTTTTCAAATTTTCGTGCACCCCCACCCCAACCCCTTTCTTTAATTCTCATTTCCTTTACTCCCTATACTTCTACAACATTTTTTTTCCCCTCGATCTTTATTTTGGTTTGGTGGTATTCTAGTTGCAATAGATTTTCATTATTTGGATTTTTAATTTAATTTTCCAAAAGCCCAAAAATGACATTTTTAAGCAAGGTTTGTTTGGGTTTGGCCCCTAAAGTGGCGAAAGGCAAATCCTAATATTTTCATTGTTGCTCTTTTATTTAGTTATTCTATTTAGCTAATGCTCAATATTCTTGAGTCAATTTATAAGCACAGTCATTAATTTATTTTTATTCGTTTATTTTTTTCTATTTAGTAGAAACATTTGTAGTTTAGCTAATCAAGTAGTTTAATTTAATATGATCATCTTCATGGGACAACGCATACTAGCCGGATCATACTATAAGTTAGACACCGTGCACTTTTGACGTCTTTTTACATCAACATATACCCTTCTTGTCAAATAGATTTATCTATCTTAATAGTTTCAATTCAAAGAATTGATAGCTGTTGGAGACTGATCTTGTAATCAATTGATAATTGAATCCCACATAAGATTAAATGTCTGGGCCACTTCCTGGGCCATGGACAGTTACCGGAAATGGCTTTAAGAATTGTTGATTGACCCCACAAATCATCACAAGGCTTTTCGGCGTGTTTTGTCCCACTCACATGCTTCCCAACAAACTTCTCATGAGGTCATCCATGCTTAGATTTCTCCACAGCAAACACACTTAATTGTGAAGTTCTAAAGAGTGGGCTCCCCGAAAAGGAAGGAACATCTTTAGTGATATAGGTAGTTATTTTATATCCTTTAAACCTCACTTGGGTGGTTACATAAGCAAAATGCTATGAAAAGAAATTGATAGGAATGCTCAAACACCGAGGAAGAGTACCACTCATGGCAAATGTTATGGAGAGACTCTCAGGTAGAGAGTGAGTAATTATTCGTTGAGAAAATACTAGAAATGTAGGAAGAAAGAATAAATTGGGCTTACTTTTGGCCAAAAGCCAGTGGTAGCCCCTAAGAAATAATGAAGGAATCAAGGGTTTCTAGAGATAAGAGCAGAAAAAAGGAGATAGGGTTCCTATGGAGGTTAGGGTTTTTTCGTGGGAGGTTAGGGTTTTAGTAAGGTGCAAATTTGAAGCCATCTTTATTAATAAATTTATCTTGGTTTATAACTAGTAATGAGGTACTGGTGCAAGTTAAAAACTGCCTCTCGTATTTTCTTATATAATTTCAAATCATCAAATCATCGATAGTTATTAAATTTGAGTATTTTATTGGTTGCACCAACAAATGTAAATGACGCCATAAAATTATGCTAATTCACAAAAGACTAATTATAGTTATAATTGTGAAAAATTGTGGATCATTTGACACACTTTATAAATAATATCACCCTTTTGTGTAGATTTTTTTGTGTAGATTTTGGACCACATTGAAGATTTAAGAGGCATTGTGCATCTTTATAACTAAGATTGAAAGTCAAGTAGGAAGCTGTAGTCGAGACTTAGGATCCTGATTAACAATGATGTCATAAGTTGTCTACAAATTTATAGTGGAGACACCCATTAGAAAAATCTTCGAAAGGGGGTTCAAAGAGAAAAAGAAGAAAAATACATCTAGGAGGGGGAAAAAAATAAGGGAGTACAAAAATTTGAGATAAAATATCTAGAGAAAGAGTTAGAGTTAGAGAGAAGAATAGATTTAGAGATCTTATCTAACTAATGACAAAAATAGGTCTAAATAGAGAGGTAACAGCATCTCAATGACAATACTAGTAGCGATAAAGCGTATTGTCACACTGATAACGTCAACCAGTAAGGGCGATAGACCGATCTGTGACAAATAATAATTATGGTATGAAGCGACTACAACATAAGCAAAGCTTCTATAAATTTTGATGGTGGTGGCAATGAACCTAAGAAATATATTTGGATTGCACTTGTAGGCCGGGCCCATTAGTTGAGGCCCGACGGCCACTAATAGGCCTCCTTAAACCCTAGTAGCTAACCCCCCAATACCTATATAAGGAGGTTTGGGAGGGTCAGCTTAATATACTGATAGATACAGAAACATTATTTATCTCTCTCCTTATAATTACTCTACCATCGCCGCGGAGTAATCGGGTTTAGAACGTGGACGTTATAAGGCGACTCTAGTAGCCGCTGGGAGCTGAGATCTGGTATTCTTATTATTCGTGAGCTATTACCGACAGTTCAATTCCGCATCCAGGTTAGTCCTGAACTATTATTTCCTACAGTGGTATTAGAGCCTAAACTGTTCGGTTTAGTTCCCAGAAATTAGATTGACAAATCTGAAGAAACCAATTCGTGAAAAGCATGCTATTTTTTTTTCTTTTTGCTTAATTTATGTAATTATGCAACCCTAACATCATGCCTCCATGCCTTCCACGATTAAAGTCTGAATTTTTATATAATTCAAAGCATGCTCGTTTATTCGTTCAAATTTGCTTAATTTCTGTAATTATGCAACACCAAAATCAAAACCAGCATGCTTACATGATCAAAGTTTTTTTTGATTCTTTCAATACCAACAGTTAAAAGCATGCTCCTGTAAACCCTAGAGTTAAATTTTTCCTGATCCATATTGTATATTCTGTTTCGTGGATGTATTGAACTCTATTTTTCTGATGATATGTTCGTCATAAAGTCCCGGTTTTGTGTTTCATTTTTTTTTTTTGGTTACCATCATTCTTAACCCAATACAAACACGCTATTATCATACAAAATCCAAGAATATGTCTCATGCTAAAATATAGTTTGCACGACATCAGAAATAACACCTTTTCGGTGGTAGTTCACGACTAACTTCCAAATTAATGTCACTGCGTGTGTGTGTGCGCCTTATGTTATCGTGACGTTTAGACAAAATCATGCTTGAATTTGATGCTAAACCATGAAAGGCAAAGTTTTTTTTTTTGGGAAAAAGACCGAGAGAACCAAATCACTCGACTGAACCCTAATCACCGAAACCTGATTAACCCAACCCCAAAATCCCCCTGCCTAAAACAAAGAGGAACTCGAAAGTTAAATCGAAGAGGACTAAGCAGGAACTCGAACCATACCCATCAGAACTGCCGTGGAAGGGTGGCGCGTGTAAGTCACGCGCCGCCAACGAAGGAGCTTTTTGGCTCTCTTTCTTCCTCCAACCGCACCCTTGATCGCGGATCTACCCAAATCCGCGAAGAGACCGCGAAATCCACCAAATTGGCGGCGCGTGTGACTCACGCGCCACCACGTCAGAGGCACGTTCGGTGCACACCTGCTACTCTCTAGCTTGGTTGCAGCCGATCTACACGATGGTGGGTTGATTATGGGCCATCGACGATGAATGGGGTTGCTTTCCTCATGTGGGTAGCCTGGGTTCACCGTTGAGGCAGAGAAGATCGAGTGTCGGTGGAGCTTTGTGCTCCACATCTCGGCTATGGCGGCGACACGACCAAACGGCAACACCTCCACGGTGCCGGTGGCTGTCATGGTCGCAACGCCAACAGCCCAAGAAGGGAACTCGGTGCTCCATTTCGGGTCCTTAGTATTGACGGGAAGGCTGAGAGAAGAAGGGAGAGGGTTCCTCTTCAGGGGTCAAGAGGTAGAGAGGCAGAGGGGTAGAAGGGATAAAGAGGTAGAGGGAAACCGTACAAAAGAAAACCTGAGATTAGGTTTTGGGGGAGGGGTTAAATTTACTCACTTCTTAATAAGGCCCCCCCGTCTCCCTTGTCCCCCCTTGTTTTTTCCTTTTTTATTTATTTTGGTTTTATTTTTATATTTTTTGTTGGTTTGGGCCGGGTTTTATAAGTGGAGGGCCCGTTTTTTTGTTTTTGAAAGACTTAAACAGCCCAGAACCATTGAAACAACCCAAAATGAAGAAATCTCCTTTATTTTTTTTGGTTCGGCCCAAAATGTTTGTTTTCTAAATTTAGGTTGTTTCATTCAAGTTTAGATTATAAATCTACTCCCATGATCATATAAATTTGTTTTATATGGCTATCATTTTTGTTTATATCTTATTTTATATTGTCAATGATTATGTTATGATAATTGAGATTGGTAATATAACTTTGTGTTATATAATAATAAAAAAAAATTAAAAAAAATGAAGTAGTAGTAAATGAATTAGTTTCACAAACATTAATAAAATACTTATTCAAAAGTGAATGTCTTCTTGATATTCATTGAATCAAAAAGTGTTAATAAGTTTAACAAAACATTCAAGAAAATTCTATGAGATTAATAATTAAATTAAAGAAACTCCAAATTCACAACTGTGCGTGATGATTATGAGCTTAGCGAAATTTTCGAACGTACATAGTAAATTATGGAGCTTTCTAGGAAATTTAATTATTAAACAATATGTCTAACAGATAAAATATACTTTCAGATATGGCAGCTAGGAATATGATAGGATGTATGCAATCTGATGACAAGTTGGATGGCACGAACTATGATGTTTGGCATCTGAAGGTCCAGTTTTATCTCAACAACGATGATATGCTGGACCACTTGACTGCCTCCATGGTTCCTCCGGCTGAAAGAGATGAACAAGGCAGAGATATTACTGCAACTGAGCAGTACAAACAAAACCTGAAAACATACCAAGCATGGTTCAAACGCGATCGTTCCGCACGCTACACCATGCTGTCTTGCATGCGGGACGATCTCCTGGGAGAGTTTGAGCGTTTCCGCACTGCTAAGGACATGTGGATACAGCTTAAGGTTAGGTTCAGGCAGACGTCTGCTACAAGGTTGCGTACCTTGCAGCTGAGATGGATGCAATATACTATAGACTCCAGTCGTAGTATCCCCGAACACCTTCGAATGATGAGTGCTATGGTTCGAGACCTTAAGGCTGCGGGGCAAGAGGTTTCTGAGCAAGAACAAGTCCTGAATGTGATTAGGGCTCTTCCCAATGATAATGGACATTGGAAAAGTTTTAAGACATTCATGGCACACAGCGATCATATCAACACTTTCGAGGCAATCTCCAAACACCTCGAAATGGAGGAAGAGCGTTTAAAGCAATATGCTCCTTCCAGTATGGAATTCGTTGCCAAAGGATCGGGGCCCAGGAACAGGAAACCTTACCGTGGTAAGAAACCTATGAAAGGCCCTCGTCCTCCTCAGAACTCTCGCTCTAATGCTGGTACTGCTAAAAAGCACAAGACCAAGGGCAACAGAGCTAAGGATATGGCACGTGTCAAGTGCTATAACTGTGGGAAGAAGGGCCATTTCGCTCGGGATTGTCCTGAGCCAGCTAAGGTACCTACTTCCACTAACAATCCTGAATTATATGTTTGTTCCCATGCATTCGTTGCTAACTCTCTTCCTTAATGGATTGTAGATACGGGGGCAACAAAGCACATAGTTCAAGATAGGGCTGGATTCGTGGAGTACCATCGCTACCCGGTGGGTTCACGGACTGTCGTACTGGGGAACGGCAGCGAAGAAGATGTCCTTGGAGTAGGAACATACCAGCTCAAACTCCGTGGAGGAAACAAGCTGCTTCTTCATGACGCCCTCTATGCACCTGGGGTGCGATGCTCCTTAGTCTCTTATGTTTCTTTAGTAAGATTAGGTTTTGTTTTTGGTTTTCGTCCAAACGGTTTAGATTTGTTCTATAATGGCAATTTGTTTGGCCAAGCAACTTTGAAAGGAGATTTCATTGTTCTGGATTTGGATGACAACTATAATAATATATCCTCTACTTATGTTTCTTATTTCGACTCCAATTCTGAATCTGTTAAGTGGCATGCTAGACTTGGCCATGTAGGTCAAGATAGAATAAATAGGCTAGCTAAAGAAGGTCTCCTAGACCGGCTCACTAGGGTTAAGTTACCTAGGTGTGAGTCATGTTTAGCTGGAAAGAAAACTATGAAGCCTTTCGGTAAAGCCATGAGAGCATCTAGTCCCTTAGAATTAATCCACTCAGACATATGCGGACCCATGAACGTTAAAGCACGACATGGGGTTATCTATTTCATTACCCTTATAGACGATTATTCACGATATGGGTATGTGTACCTGTTATCTCACCGCTACGAGGCACTTGATATATTCAAACGCTTCGTAGCCGAAGTAGAGACTCAATTGGAACGAAGGGTTAAGATCCTTCGAACTGATCGAGGTCGTGAATACCTCTCTGATATGTTTAAAGAGTTTTGTGAGGAAAAAGGTATACAAAGGCAGTTAACGATTCCACGCACTCCACAAAAAAACGGTGTTGCGGAACGTAGGAATCGTACATTACTTGACATGGTCAGGTCAATGATGGCACATGCTAGCCTCCCAATCAGTTTTTGGGGGGATGCGCTGCTTACGGCAGCCTACATACTCAATCGTGTGCCAAGCAAGAGTGTACCTGCCACACCATATGAGTTATGGTTTGGTAAGAAACCTTCCTTGGACCATCTACGCCCATGGGGTTCGGCCGGCTATGTGCACAACCCAACCCATAAACATGGGAAACTTGGTCCAAGAGCCACCAAAATGGTGTTCATTAGGTACCCCGCACAATAAAAAGGATATGTGATGTATGGGGAACATCCAAATGGTGGCATGAAAGAAATAGACTCCCGCAACGTCGATTTTCTCGAGGATGAGTTCCCGACCATTGGTGAAGTCAAAAAGGATGTCGAACTATTTGAGCTACAGCCAGACATCCAACCATCATTCGATGAGGGGGAGAATTTGGATTCTAACCAAGTCACCGAAGATGGTATGCCTCCCCTATCCAGAGGGAATGGGGGAGACCTGCCTGACCAAGAAATTGAGACTCATCCTCAATCTCCTGTACATGAGGAAAGTCAACTTGAGAGTGAGGTCCGTCCTCAATCTCCAGTTGTCGAACATGTAGTAAGTCCGCATGTTCAGGATCCCACGCCCCAGAGGGATAGTGAGAGTAACTTTCCACATGTTCAGAGCCCCACACCCCTTAGAGATAGGGGGAGGGACACTTCAACCAGGCAAACGAACAATGAAGGCCCTAGGCTTCGAAGGAGTGAACGTGGAAGAATTCCTCGACGATATTTTCAAATCGAAGGGGAAATATTCCTATGTACTCCCTTGGAAGTCGAGGAACCTACCTCTTACCAAGAAGCAATTGACTCACCAAGCCACAAAGAGTGGATGGATGCCATGAGGGATCAGATGGACTCGATGGCAAGAAACAAGGTTTGGGAACTTGTTGATCTTCCACCCCAACGTAAGTCTATTGGAAACAAGTGGGTTTTCAAGATAAAACGTCGGGCAGATGGATCGATCGACAAGTTCAAAGCCCGTTTAGTGGCGAAAGGGTTTACGCAAATTGAGGGTGTAGATTTTGAAGAGACATTTTCTCCTGTGGTGAGATTCGCCTCTATTCGCCTACTCCTAGCCTTGGTTGCCCATTTGGACTTAGAGTTGTTTCAAATGGACGTGAAAACGGCTTTCCTCAATGGCAGCCTTCAGGAAGAGATCTACATGGACCAACCCTTTGGTTTTGTATCAAAGGGGCAAGAGGACAAAGTGTGTCGTCTTAAAAGGTCCATATAAGGTCTTAAGCAGTCTTCCAGGTCTTGGTACTTAAGATTCCATGAAGCCATAACCTCTTTTGGCTTATCCATGGTTTCAGAGGACCATTGTGTGTATGTCAAAAGATCAACCGGAGGGATTATGTTTCTCACCTTATATGTTGATGACATACTATTGGCTGGGAATAATTTGGAGATGATCGAAACTACTAAAAAGTGGCTATCCTCCGTCTTTGAGATGAAGGATATGGGTGAAGCCAGGTATGTCCTAGGTGTGGAAATAGTGAGGAATCGTCCCAAGAAACTCTTAGGTATGAGCCAAGAGGCATATATCAAAAAGGTCTTGGAACGGTTCCGCATGCATTATTCCAAGCCCGTAGACACTCCAGTTGAGAAGGGTTTAACCTTGAGCCTTGACCAATGCCCAAAAACAGACAAAGAGAAAGATGCTATGAGTAATGTCCCCTACGCTAGTGCCGTAGGGAGCCTAATGTACGCTATGTTATGTACACGGCCGGACATTTGCTTTGCGGTCGGTCTGGTAAGTCGTTACCAAAGCAATCCTGGACATGCTCATTGGCAAGCTGTTAAGAGAGTCATGCGCTACCTTCGTGGTACAACCGACTTGATCCTATGCTTTCAGGGCGGGGATCTTAAGTTGAGAGGATACTCAGATGCTGATTGGGGTGATGACCCGGACGAGTCCAGGTCAACCTCAGGATATGTGTTCACCCTGGGTGGGGGGGCCATATCATGGTGCAGTAAGAAGCAAGACTGCATAGCTCTGTCAACCATGGAAGCAGAATATGTCGCATGCAGCCTAGCCACGCAGGAGGCAATATGGCTTAGGAGCTTCCTCCAGGATCTTAATCTAACTCCGAGAACCGATGATCCTGTTGAGATGTTATATGACAATACAGCTGCCATTCAATTTGCCAAGGATCCGAAGTTTCATCGGAAGACCAAGCACATCAAGAGGCGTTATCACTTCGTGCGAGATGCCGTAAAGATGAAGGAAATTGCCATCAAGTATATACCCACTAACAAGATGATCGTCGATCCATTAACTAAGCCAATTCCTAGAGATGCTTTCAAAGCACATTCGTTGAGTCTAGGACTCCGCAGGGTTTAGTTTTGGATGGAATCTTGTTATGTATGATAGATACGTTCTTCATGTAAAAGGCATTTATGAAATAAAGGTTAAAGTGTTCTTTTTCTAAATGTTTTGTAATTTATCTGTTAGACATGTTGAAAAGTCACAGGCTTCTGATTGGCCTAGTCACACAGGCAATCACCCTGACGCTTGAGTAGCGGGCAGGATGAGACGTAATCATATTGGCACTAGGTGTGCAATATCGATAACTCATACTGAAGATGTATGAATGAGGAATAGTCGCCTTAGTAAGACTAAGATGAGACTCAAAAGAGTCGAATATGAGATGAGTTTTCATATTGAAGCCCTAAAAGCCGAATCTTGAGTGCCAAGGTCAAACATTCAGTATGTTGATCTAGTGGCTCAGGTTAGATTTTTTTAGTAAAAATCTAGAATGACGATTCGCATGGCATAAAGAGTGACGAACCCAGCTAAGTAGGAGCTATGCCGTGACACACATCTCATACTGTGTGTGCTTGTAAGACGACCCATATGAGGGGTGACGATTGAATTCCTTATCACTTGTCACTGTGTGACCCTATGGACGATGACCCTTTGACTTAAAGCTATGATATTAAGTCGAAGCTTAATGATGCTACTTTAATGTGATTCTCAAGAGCCACGATGTATACGGTTCAGCGGGAACACGTTAGGAAAGCAATTAAGTTAAGATGAGATTTCATAAGTGTTTAAGGAAAATCTATCCACCATCACCATATCAAGCCCGAGCGATTATGTTGAGAACATAATCATATGATATATCAGGCATAAGGGACAAAAGATGCCACTGGTGATGTCTTGGGATATATTTGGGGTATCGTATTTCGTGAAAGTGTTATGTTAGTTGGATGGTAACTTAATATAACACTACTTGTTATTTTTGGTCGTACGTTCTATTCCCAGTATGGAATGTGAGGAGACATGATTCATGGGGAACATGTGTTGTAACGGCCTTTTGTGGCCGAGTGGGAGCTGTAGGCCGGGCCCATTAGTTGAGGCCCGACGGCCACTAATAGGCCTCCTTAAACCCTAGTAGCTAACCCCCCAATACCTATATAAGGAGGTTTGGGAGGGTCAGCTTAATATATTGATAGATACAGAAACATTATTTATCTCTCTCCTCATAATTACTCTACCATCGCCGCGGAGTAATCGGGTTTAGAACGTGGACGTTATAAGGCGACTCTAGTAGCCGCTGGGAGCTGAGATCTGGTATTCTTATTATTCGTGGGCTATTACCGACAGTTCAATTCCGCATCCAGGTTAGTCATGAACTATTATTTCCTACAGCACTCATTTGTGTTAATTTAATATTAGAGGCCTTCAACATAAAGGGTGAAAGATACATTTGGGGACTTCATAATAAACTTGAAACAAAATTAATGATTGCATAATAGGCTTTGTTTGGTATGGTGTAAAATAAAAAGGTAAAGAAATATTACAGAAGTGTGTATTGTCCGAGAGGCGAAACCAACATTAGTTACCGTTTGTCATCAAAGTGGTAAAGATATAAGCTCTAAACTAAAATTCGTAGCTCTAATACCATTTTCTAAAACCATCTCAACCAAAAGTTGAACTTAATGTTTGAAGGCCCAAGAATAAGTTTTGTACTTTAATACAATCAACGTCCAACATTTCTTTTTCAATTTAATATATAAAGCCACAAACCTTAGAGTTTTGCATTCTAAGATTTTGGCTTTTACCAACAAAAATCATCATGAACCCTAAACGACAATGACAATTAATGATTGCATCATATGATTTATGGTTTAGTATTTATTGTAGAACCTGGATCCATCAATTATCAAAAATTAGGGTTTAGAACAGTGAGTGAAAAGTATTGTTAATTACCGAATTTTACATGGCTCACTATTTTGGTTCAACCATAACAACACCAATATAAAATTAAGTTAATAAAGCATATGTTAATTGTTGCCACATTTGCATAGTATTTTAAGGGTGTTAATTGTAAATTATTTAGGTTTTTTATTGCATAAATTAGTGCTTTTTTGTACCCCTTTTCTACTCTATGTTTTAGTATGGCATTTTTTATGAGATTGTGTACATTCTGACAAAAAGAAAAAACTGAGTTTACTTGAAAGAAAGATGAGAGGAATCCAAGACCAAATAGATCCAAGGTTTATTGCATATGCAGTCTAGTTAACTCTGGTTGTTGTAATTGGTTAGCCCGAATTAGCATATACGATCAACCTAGGTTAGCATATACTATTTGACAACTTAATATACTCAGCTATAACTCCTGCACATATGAGTCTATCTAGTTAACAATAAATATTGCTTTCTTGATATTAGTTATAAAGTTTACATTGGAACCTTAGTTCTTGATACCACTCTTATAGTTCACACATAAACCATAAACACTAAATGTTAAACTTAGGATTTCGTATCGTATTTGTTTCTATGATAAACCCTATCCCAAAACTATAGATTAGTAATTTTTCCAATTTTTCTTTATTCACTCCATGTCCCTTTATTTAGTACTCCTTATTTTGGTTTCTTTAAGAAACACCCTTTAAAAAATGGAGAAAAATAATTTATTCATCTCTTGATAAAGCTATTCAATGTGATTTCTAAATCTTTATATAATAAATGCTAAGATAGGAGAAGTGCTCATATTTGAGGATTTCAGATTTGCTGCATTCCTGTGCACTCCCGGCTAATTTTTCACAAAGCAGTTATCTTTAAATTTTGAAGTGATTGCCTTATTATTCTGGATTCTGTTGTGTTAATTTTCAAGAGATATAATCCCCCATTATGTGCAGTAACTGACCAAGCATCCAATAGGAAAAAAAAAAACACCCCATAACCACAGAAATTATAGGTGCCCACATTCTGAAACCACAGACTGTTAACAATTTCCAAAAAAAAAGTACAATCTGCATTCACAGCTGTCTAACCACCTACCTTCCAAAACTGCATTCCCACTACTGCACTAAAACACAACTACAGCATACCCCTCCCTCCAACAGCTTCGCCCAAATCTCCACATTGGTAAAACTCACCACCCGAAACATCGCATTATAATCCTTCTCTCTGCTAGCCGTATTGACCCTATGCACGTATTGGACAAATCACCAGGTACGATCTTTTTACTTATAAACGTCTCACTGTAATCATAGTTGAAGCTATGATTCTGTCCACATATTCTTATTTGTGCCCCTTCATAAAACAAAAAGGGATCAATACTTGCGTGTTGAGGGAAAACCAAGTACGATCTTTTTACTTATAGACATCTCATTAAAATCATACTTTAAACAATAATTCTATCCACATTCATATTTGTGACCCTTTATAAAATAGATTGGGATCAAAAATTACATGTAGAGGGAAAACCAGGTACGATCTTTCTTACTTTTAGACATCTCATTGCAATCACAGCTTGAACAATTATTCTGTCCACATGTTTATATTTGTGACCCTTCGTAAAACAGATTGGGATCACTAATTGAGTGTTCAGGGAAAACATGGAACAAGAAAAACTCCACAATCGAATTACATTCGAGGTATGACAGAACCCTTCCCTAGCTAATCATACTTGAAACGTTTATGATGTAAAGATATTCTTACTTTCGGCCCATCGATTGATAATGCATACTAAAAGCCCGACAACACAGACGACCATATTTGTGTGTCGTGGTCAAAACTACAACATCATGGTGAAACTGAAATTGGTTGTGTTCATTCCAGGTATGTAATACCTTTCCTCCCACCTCACCCAACCGTACATGTCTACACAAATAAAACCCCAAAAGCTGCCTAAAACTAAGAGACAATCCATACATAGATATATCAAATTGGGTAAGATTATATTCTAATGATCGAGCTCATAACACACACAAACACAAAGACGAAATGGTTTTCAAATTCCAAAATAGTAATTGAATTACTAAACAAATTTAGTACGGAGATGAAGGTCATAACAAACGAAATTCAATACCAAATTACAATCTATGTAATCAGAAATGTTGAAATAATTTTATTTCCAAATTAGAAGTTATTACAAGTCGTGAAAGCATTTTCCGATACGATTAAACTGGTATGTATGTATGTGTATATATATATATAT
>JACYFF010031957.1:102192305-102231755 GCA_017589665.1 Selenicereus undatus | reverse complement strand
TATATATATATATATATATATATATATATATATATATATATATAAGGAAATGAACATCACCATTTTGGATAGGTATGCTAGACAAAATTTTATGCAAAACTTTGATTTGGGAGAACATTATATAACATAACCAACAAAGAATTGTGCCTAAATTGTTGGGAAACACTTCACAGTTGCATTGCATGTGATCTATATATACCCGTAATTCGCACATTACTGACAATAAAATGTCATTCATATATATATACATACAGCTTTAAATGTATAGGAAAATGCTTTCAGGACTTGTAATAGCTTCTAATTTGGATATAAAATTATTTCAGCATTTCTGATTACATAGATGGTAATTTGGTATTGAATTTTGTTTGTTATGACCTTTATCTCTGTACTAAATGTATTTAGTAATTCAATTACTATTTTAGAATATCAAAACTATTTGGTCTTTGAGATTGTGTGTGTTATGACCTCCATCACCGTACTTATTTCTTTTACTAAATTCATTTGCTAATCTGTGTATTTGGTATTTAATTTTTTGTGTGGTATGTATTTGATGACCTTATGAAATAAACTTGTATACACTCTTTCTATTTTGATGATCTTACGCAATTAACTTGCATGGGATTGGTGGTGTTCATGACCAACATTACATCCCCCTCCCTAGCAGATTAAGTCCTCTATGTTTGGTTTTGACATATCAGAATATAATTTTTTCCAATTTGATATATCTATATGCATTCTCTCAGTTTTAGGCCGTGATACAGTTCAGTAAGGAGGGAGGGAAGGTATTACATACCTAGATTGAAGACAACCAATTTCAGTTTCGCCTTGATGCTGTAGTTTTGACCTTAGCACACAAATATGGGTGTCTGTGTTGTCGTAGTCAGCATTATCAATCAATGGGGCAAAAGTAAGAATATGTTTACATCATAAACGTTTCAAGGATGATTAGTTAGGGATGGGTTCTAGCATACCTCGAATGTAATCTGATTGTGGAGCTTTTCTTGTTGTAAGTTTCCCCTTAACACTCAATTGGTGATCCCAATCTGTTTTATGAAGGGTCACAAATATAAATATGTGGACAGAATAATTGTTGAAACTGTTATTACAATTAGATGTCTAACAGTAAAAAAGATCATACCTGATTTTCCCTCTCAAGTAATTATTAATCCCAATCTATTTTGTAAAGGGTCACAAATATGAATGTGGACAGAGTCATTGTTTAAAGTATGATTACAATGAGATGTCTATAAGTAAAACGATCGTACCTGGTTTTCCCTCAACATGCAAGTATTGACCCCTTTCTATTTTATAAAGGGCACAAATATGAATATGTGGACAGAACCATAGTTTCAATTATGATTACAATGAGATGTTTATAAGTAAAAGATCGTACCTGGTGATTTGTCCAATATGTGAATGGGGGCAATACGGATAGTAGAGAGGAGGATTACAATGCGATATTTCGGGTGGTGAGTTTTACTAATCTGGAGATTTGAGTGAAGCTATTGGAGATAGGGGTATGGTGTAGTTATGTTTTAGTGGAATAGTGGGAATCCAGTTTTGGAACGTGGGAGGTTAGACAGCTGTGAATGCAGGTTGTATTTTTTTTTTGAAATTGTTAACTGTTTGCGATTGTAGAATGTGGGCACCTATAATTTCCGTGGTTTTGGGTTTTTTTTTTTTGCTATTGGATGCTTGGTCGGTTGCTGCAGATAGTGGGGGATTATATCTCTTGAAAATTTACACAACAGAATCCAGAATAATAAGGCGGACACTTCAAAATTTAAAGATAACTGCTTTGTGAACAATTAGGTGCAAGTGCACATGAATGCACTAAATCTGAAATCCTCAAATATGAGCACTTCACCTATCTTAGCATTCATTATATAAAGATTTATTGTTACATTTCAATCATATAAAGATTAGTACATATGATACATTTGTGCAGGATGCACCAATTGAGACTAACTTTATGGGGAGATTGTGCGGAAGTTGAGGGCACCTATATTCAGCAACATTTGACTGCTGAAAATACACTTCTTGCTTCCAAAGTGCACATTAGAAATTATGAAGGTAACTTTACGTCCACTTCATATAATTTCATTCACAAAACTGACTAATTTCCATTATTCTGATTGTATATTTCAGTAATATGTTTTCTCTCCTGCAATATAACTGTAGGAATATCAGTTTCTACTTTTCCCGTTAGTAGATTGCTGATAAACCCAGATATTGAAGCAATAGAAGACTTTGAAGGATGGTATATAAAACATGTAACATTAATTTAGGTTTTCTAATTCCATACAACTTATATACACTTGACCTTACACGTGTTACTTTCTATATATGTATTAGGTACTCTGGCACTTCAGGTGTGATGAAGCATTTCGATTTCATGCATATGAGAACATTATGCATGTGCCATATAGAGAAATTGTTTGTAGCTAAGCAGATTAGATTATATGAATATGCTACTGCGCCAAATGTATGCTAAACTGTTATTCAACAAATGATCCTTATGCTTACATACATTCATTCAATATCACATAATTTCCAAATTTTATTATATCCAAGTTAGATATTTTCGGATTTTTACAAGATATTACAGGTTGTAAAGAGTTTATTGTTCTTCATGAGGATGCTCAAATTCTTTTACATACAACCGCTACACAGTTGGATATGTATGCAGCGCAGGTAGTCTCATTGTCACTGCTTATCATGTTCACCCAAGTTATTATTCCACCGTTGCCTAACCTGTGTTACTATTACCCACAGTCATATGGTCATCTATCGCTCTATGCGATTATAGATGATTACATAGAAAAACCTTGGGTTTTCATTCTAGAGCCTCCACGCCGGCTTGAAGTAGAAGCTCTTATCGCTCTTATTGTGCTAGTCAATTGAAAGGAAGAGGTCCATTACATACGGCATACTAATGTTAGGTACACCAAGTACATAATGTGTATATATAAAATTTCCTTCTATCATTGTTAATCAAATTATAACTAAATCTTGATTTTTATTTCAGGTACAAGAGAAGGAAGCAGATTCTTCACCATTGGCATCATACCTTAACTTATCGTCATCCCATTTAGCATGCTTTGTAACAAGTTCACTACCTAATGTGTCAATCATACTTATATAGACTTCTTCCACAATGATATAGTTTTAAATGGTTAATCATATTGTTTATACACGAAGTTGCTGTATATTTAATTTTTTTATTGGGTTTTCCCTTTCTCTTCACTAACTTATAGTATTAATTATGTCT
The DNA here is from genome assembly GCA_017589665.1 of Selenicereus undatus. Lineage (NCBI taxonomy): Eukaryota > Viridiplantae > Streptophyta > Magnoliopsida > Caryophyllales > Cactaceae > Selenicereus > Selenicereus undatus. The sequence goes on along the minus strand of JACYFF010031957.1, from coordinate 102,228,484 downwards.
ACACTAACTATCCATTTATTTTTTTGATAACATAGCTATCAATTGTCCCTTTAAACATACTCCGTGCTTTTGCACGGGCCCAAACTAGTTCTCTAAGTATTAAAATTACGTAGGTGGTTGTCTTGTTTTGAAGGAGAAAGACTAACAACAAAGGGAAAGAAAAGTTTAAAAAAATATTGTTGCCCATCCCAGTTTTTCATTATTCTAGTTAGATTACTTTTCGTTTGTGCTAATAGATCAAGAAATTACTCAAAAGTTACATAATCTCATATTGGTTGTGAGATTTATTAGTAGGAGACATAACGTCTATTATGATACAAGCGAACAATATATGAAACTATATAACATTTCCACTTTAATATTTAGGGATTATGGTTATGTTAAACTTCATAGCTCAACCATCAACAATTAGGATTTTAGGGTTCAGGTTTTGTGATTTAGGGTTTGGAATTGAGCATTTAGGGCTTAGGATTGAGGGTTTAAGATTTAGGGTTTTGTGGTAACAGTTTATGGTTAGGGTTTAAGGTATGTTTTAATATTTTTTAATGACTCTATGATAAGAAAATTTTGAAAAAATTAGCAATAAAATAGAAAAAGTATCTCAATGATACAAAACAGTTTTTTAAGAATAAAAGAAAAATGTCAAATTTCATTTAAAATAATAACAATGATGCTTCTTACGTAAAAATAAATGAATAGATTTCAAACTTAATATTGTTGGCAGATTAAATGAAAATCAAAACATGATCATTTTTGAGTAATAAACTAGAATAAAAATTTTGTAATTGAAATTTTGAAATATATGATTAAAGTTACACAACAAAAAGTTAAAATTAATTTATCTATATCAAGAAAAGAATAGTAGAGATAAGATTTCATATATTTTACTTTAAAGTAGAAAACAAAATAAGAAGAGCTTAATTTTCTATCCGGTGCGACGAAAAAAAAAATATTTTCACTTTAAAGATATTTACAAGAATAGAGAATTATAAATAAGAGGAGTAATCGTATAACTTACATTTAAGGCTTTCTTAATTGAATTTTCTTACAAGATTGTTAGTTTAAATGTAATATTAGTTATTTTGTAAAATATAATTGACTCTAAGTTATTAAAAATACTTTTCCAGACGCCATTATTGATACCATTTATAGTTACCTATTTTTTTAATAAAATTAGTGTTAATTCTTGACTAGCTACTTCTGTAAATATAGATTTTAATTACAAATTTATCGTATTAATATTTTAAAAAATTACTTTCACTGTATTAAAATTTTGTTAATTTTATAATCATTTTAATTGACTTCTAAATTTTTAAGACTTCGTAGAAAGTGTCATATTTTTGCATCCATGGCTAACTACATGCCGAGAGAGAGAAGGAAGACAATGAAAAGTAATGTAAATGGGTAGAAAGATGATCCATCTATTGTTATAAAGAAGCAAAAAATTATAATGGCAATAAAGTAAATTCAAAAAAGGCAAGAGGACACAAAAAGGATTTGTGCAGCTGGTCTCCTTAAAGAATCATCTTGTTGTGCAAGGTGCAATTTTGAATAATACAAAAAACAAACCAACACTTGTTAGTAATTTTCCCCAAGATCATTACCATTTCGATATAGTAAAGGGGCTTGTATTGTTCGTTGTATGTGTTGCGTAGGAGAGTAGGAGGCTAGGGGACATGCTTAAAGTTGGTACTGTGACCCATAAGACAAAGAGGTCAGTATAAGTATTTTAATAATTCTGGCATTATGCATATAACATTTGTTGGTCAAATCATAGTGGAGCTGTAATGTCTTCAAAATTTTTTGGTGAGTTTGTCCAAATATAAGATTGATGACATTGAGTCCATCTCATCTCTTATGGCATCCATCCACCTTTTGTCATTTGGTGAATCAGCCACCTCTTGATAAAAGGTAGGCTCCTCAATTTCCACTGGAGTATATAGGAATATTTCCTCTTCGATTTGAAATTATCATTGAGGAATTCTTTCACACTTACTTCTTCAGCTCTTAGGACCTTCATTATTTGTCTACCTCAGTGAGGGATCCCTCCCTGTTTCTCTAACAAGTGTGAGACCATGAGTATGTGAAGAAATCACTCCCACTATCCCTTTGATATGTGAGATTCTAAATATGTGAACCAACTGCATGTTGAGGAATAAGAAATTGAAGATAAACCTCATTCTCAGGTAGATTCCCCTCAAGAATTGGAGATTGAGGACGAACCTTATTATCCTGAGCAGATAAGTCACTACCGTTCCTTTCTAATAGAGGATGTGTACCACATTCGGTGACTGAGTGATAATTCAAATCCTCCCCTTCACGGAGAGATGGTTGAATGACTTGCAGTAACGCATACAGCTCGACATCCTCCGTTATTTCACCAATACTTGGGAACTCATCGTTAAGAAAGTCGATTTTGTGTGAATCAATTTTGATTATGTCCCTATTAGGATGTTCCTTGTACTTCACATAACCTTTGGAATGTTCAGAATATCTTCTAGAGACCATCTTGATAGCTCTTAGACCAAGTTTTCCACGTTTGTGGGTTGAGTTATGTTCCCAGCCCGCCAAACCCTATGGTCGTATGTGATCCAAAGACAACTTTTTACCAGACCATAGCTCATATAGTGTGCCAACTATACTCCTGCTTGAAAAACGGTTAAGGACATAAGCTACTGTAAGCAGCGCATCCCTTCAAAAACTAATTAAGTGGTTAGCATGTTCCATCATTGACCTGAACATGTCGAGCAATGTCCGGCGCTTGCACTCTGCAACATCGTTTTGTTGTAGAGTGTATGAAATTGTTAACTGTCTTTGTATACCTTTTGCTTCACTAAATTCTTTAAATATATCAAAGAGATATTTATGATCTCGATCGGTACAAAGAGTTTTAACTTTTCATTCCAATTGAGTCTCTAATTCTATGATGAAGTGTTTAAACCCATCAAGTGTCTTATGGCGGTGAGATAATAGGTACATGTACCCATATCATGAATAATTATCTGTAAGAGTTATCAAGTAGATTTCCCCATGATGTGCTTTCACATTCATGGGTTTGCAGATGTTTGAGTAGATTAATTCTAAGGGACTCAATGCTCTCAAAACCTTACCAAAAAGGCTTTATGGTTGATTTGCCACGTAGACATGACTTACACTTAGGCAACTTAACCCTAGTGCGTCAATCTAAAAGACCTTTTTTAGTTAGCCTAGTCATTCTGTCTTCATCCACATGGTTAAGTCTAGCATCCCACTTCACAGATTCATAATCAAAGTCAAAATATAAGACAAAAGCTGAGGATGTATTATTATAAGAATCATCCAAATCCTAAACAATAAAATCTCCTTTCAATGTTGTATAGTTAAATAAATTGCCAAAATAGAAAATGCTTAAAAACCTAATCTCATCAAAGAAACAAAAGATACTGAGGAAAACCGCACACCAAGTGTGTAGAGAGCGTCATGAAGAAGCAACTTGTTTCCTCCATAGAGTTTGAGTTAGTATGTTTCTACTTGAAGGACATGTTCTCCACTGCCTTCCCAAGTATCACAATTCTTGAACCTAGTGCTAACGATATAACTCCACGAATTCAACCTTATGCTGAGCTATGTGCTTGGTTGCCCCTCATGTCTACAATCCATTAAGCGAAAGAGTTAGCAACAAATACATGAGAACAAACATATAATTCAAGAGTTTTAGCAGAAAGAGGTACCTTGGCCAGCTCAGGACAATCCCAAGCAACATGCCGATTCTTTTCAGAATTATAGCACTTCACACATGCTACATTCTTAACTCCAATGCTCGTACCCTTTTGCTTCTTAGTAAATTCACTTTTAACATGAGCATTTTGAGGAAGGCGGGGACCACAATAAGGATGATTGTCCCTAGGTCATTCCTTTTGGCAACAAATGCCATAGTGGAAGAGGCGTACGCTTCAAGTTCTCTTCCTCCGTTTTGAGGTGCTTTGAAATCGCCTTGAAGGTTTGAATATTGTCATTATGCACCATAATGAGTTTAAAGCGCCTCCAATGTTTATTATCATTAGGGAGAGCCTAATCATATTTAGTACTTATTCCTCCTCAAAAACATGTCATCTAACACCTTTAAGATCTTGAACCATGTCGGTTATGGCTCTAATATGTTCAGATATACTTCAACCAGAGTCAATAGTATATAGCATCTACTTTAACTGCATGGTACACAGCCTTGTAGCTGATGTTTAACCAAACTTAATCTTAAGTTGGGCCCACACGGCGAAAGTAGTGGGCTAACATTCAAACTCCCCTAGTAGATCATCATGCATGCACGACAATAGAGTGTAGCATCCAGAACGATCCTTTTGAATTAAGCTTGGTATACCCGTGGTCTTAAGTTTTTCTTAGACTGCTTACTAGCATTAATATCTTTGTCCCGCTCATCTTTGCTTGCGGGGTAGGCATAAAAATCGTCTGGGGATCTAGTACGCCATCCTCATTCAGAGTGAATTGAACTTTAGATGTCAAAGGTTGTAATTTGTGTCATCCATTTTTTCGTTAGAAGGTATACTAGCTATTAAATTCTTAGCTACAATGTCTGAAAGTATATATATAAAACGTTAGGCATATCATAAAGTAATTAAATTATCAAAAACCCATTATTCATATCATATGTTCAACACTGTCCCTGAGCTCATAATCATCACATATGAATATGAATTAGAAGTTCTCATAATTTAATTATCGCAAAATTCATGAAGTATTGGTAAACTAGTTAACATTGATTATAACAAAGATACTCATGTAAAACACATTTACACAAGCTTATACTATATAAAACCTAATTTATATAATAAATTCTATTTTTAAAACTTTACTTAATTGACATATAGTACACAATTATATGTTTAACCATAAAAGTTCATATTTATATAAACTTATTTATACGAAGTTATTTATAAAATATACTCAAAATATAAAATGAATTAAGAGTTTAATTATATCATACTCATTTATATTACAAAACATCCACACATTGCAAAACATTTTCATAATATTAAGAAATTAAAATTTACATGAAACCAATTCTTGTAATAAGGAAAAATTGAGGAGACCAACTCCTGTAGCAACATTAACACCAAAAGCTACAAAAAGTAGGCAAAACATTATGACGGTGAGTTTCATAGAACCCCACCACCAAAAAAAAGGCCCAATTGAACCCCAACCCCCTTTTTAAAAGCATCATTTTCAAACACACCAACTCTAAAGACATAATCCTACAATCTTTGTCTCACTTTATCCACTTTCCTTTCTCTCTCTACTTGAGCAAAGAATGGAGCTCACAACTCCATCTCTCTCTCTGGACGCATTAGCATCTAACATTCCTCGATCTCAGTGCCCCACTCCATGGTAGCTCTCCCTTAGTAGCCACAACCATTGCCTCGCCGCCTAAAACACCACCACTTGGTAGATAAGCCAAAACCGATTCCAACGATGCACCCATGCAATCAATGCGCAACTAAGGCGGTGGCTCCTAGGCTCACGTGCATCCTAACGGGGCTGGTTTTGGTGGTTTTCTTGTCAGCGCACTTTAGATTGGTGTGCTAGGAGGTTGTAGGAGAAAGAATAAGGAATGAAACCTACGTCATTTGTTGCTAGCACGTAACACGCTTGCGTCACTCCTCCGTGGATGGGTATGGCTTCATATCTGAGTATCTTGCTTCTACCCTCTCTCCATTTTTTTTAATTTGGTTATGATGGCAGTGGAAGCCACACCAAGGTAACACCAGATAATCCCGCCACCACAACCACGGAGGTGTGGGTAGTAGTTGGGAGATTCTCAGTTGCGCCCAAAACATACTATCACTAAACTATGCTCATGTATGTCAACATACTTTTTCATACCTTCTAGTGCAATGCAAGAACATATACTTAAGAGCACATACTTCAAGCAGTACAATATATGCGTTGAATTAAGTCAAATATAAATTGGTGTCCCATTTCCTCAACACCAAGGAAATATGTTTTATCTTTGGCACGATTTCCCGTCAAGGAATTTGGCATACCACAATTATGTAAAACGTAGAAACAGGCTTTCACATGATTGAAAATCCCACACGTAGGAACTTTCATCGCATATGCATGAAATTCGGGTGAAGAAGGCATCAAGTGATCACCTTAACCACCAAAAGACACAAGCACAAGAAAACTAACTCCTCATGAACAACGACAGCAAACCTCAGAATCTAAGAGCACCATACTAAGTGTGATATCATAGTGCTACGGAAATGGGGATATTTTCTTCATCTCAGTTGTCACAATGTCAACAGCGAACCCCTTTTTGTTCTTCTTCCAATAATATGCATTTGGGTTAATTGTGTCTGGACCAGTAATGTCAGGCCTCTGATCACTCAGCGTCTCACTTGATATGTTGTACTTCTAGTCCCTATGATGCATTTATAGTGGCTTTACAACACCCGGTGGCTCCTTTTGTGGGGACATCAATAAAGCAGGCTCCCCTACTGGCAGGAGGTCACCTATTTGATCGAAATCAATCCAAAACACAAAATAAGAATGTTAATAAGGTCCATGGTTTTACAAATGCACATTCACAGATACCTTATCGATCCTTCACATCAAATTCCAGCAAATTTGAGGATAAGAAAACGTACTGATCAAACTTGGCAAAATGTAAAGGCTCAATAAGCTACTTGCTATGGGGTCGGTATTTTTCTAGATTTAGTTTTCAAAATATGTTCAACAATTGGCCACATAACCACAATAAAAAATCCTCATAAATTAATGACATTCCATGTCGACAATGGAAGAGGTAGTGTGAAAACAAATTTAGAAAATTAAATTTTTTCTTGTGTTTGGTTTACAGAAAATCATACATAAAAATATTGAAGAAATTTAGGAGGAAAAATTGTTTGAAACAAGAAATAAAATTTTCCTCATAAAATTGTAAGGAAAGTTTAGGAAAGATTCCCATAAGAATTCCTGACCTCCTCCAACCTTGTACTGCTTAGATAATATCAACATAATTCAACCACTTCACCAACAATCAAATTTTTCATTCAAATTCTTGTATTTTTTGCTAAATCCAAACAAAAGGAAAAAAAACTCACTTTCTTTATACTTTTTTTCTTCACTTTTTTTCCTTCAACTTTTCTTCCCCCTAAATTTTCTAAGGATGAAATGGAGCCTAAAAATTTTTTATTTATGCCTCGATCAACTTGCCAAGTGCACCAAAACTTCCCATATGTCTTGGCCAAGTTATCAAGCTCCGGCTTCACCACCGTTTCAGGGACACCAGGAGTCATCCATAATGCTGATTTGATCTACCATAAAATTGAAACATCCAATGTGATCTTAGTTTGCCTATGCATATTAGGTACAAACTTTTCCAAATGTACAAAAAAAAAGAAAAGAAAAATGAAAAAATAGAAAAATAAAAGAGATGATAAAGATTATAGAAATTTCCTAACATGGATCACTGTCCAGTTCCATTTCCTAACATTTTGGGGATCAAAACCGTCTTAGGCTTATTGTCGGTGGCTCATTGTCACGACCGATAGTATAACACTTTTATAGTAGCTTTTAGACTTTAGAACTCAAATATGAATTGAATGATCCAAATCCAGTGCTAGATTATGAAATTCTACTTAACAGTGTCCATTTATTAATTTATTCAAATTTTACAAGTAGTAACAAAATGTTTTGGGTGCACATTTTAATATTTTTCTGAATTTTTTGACAATTTGTATATAAATTTTACAAAAAAAAAAATAAATTTGTTAATAGGTGTCATGGACACACTAGAATTGATCCAGAACCCATCGTATGCTTTTCCCCAAAAATAAATTTTTTTCTATAAAACAAGCTTATTGGAACAAATATTAATCAACTCGAAGCTAACCCAAACTAAAAATTATCTAGCACAAAATCGAAGTTAAGGTTAATCTTATTGATCAGAATATAACAAGAATCAAAATTCAATATAATCTGGAATCAAACCAAATAAATCACTTGCTGGTTTCCGACTCTAAATTTCAACTTGAAACCCACAATTCATCTTTGATTAAAAAAATGTGGGGATGGTCTTACATCCTGGGTCTCAAGTAATTCAGTTTGTATAATGTTAAATAATTCACACAAAACATCCTCAACAACTTCAAATTTGTAATCCTATTAGACTAGAGTAAAAATGAAATGAAGCAGACCTCGTAGAAGTGAGAGTGCCAGAGTTTTTGCTCATCAGGAGGAAAGCATCAAAAAGGCGTTGTGAGATGATATACTTGACCCCAATGAGGCCGACGGAGGGGTCATCGGATATGTAGACGGCACACTAGTAGAAGTCCTGGTTGAGACGGTGGATAAAGTGGTGAGTCTCGATATGACGGCTCATATCGTGGCTGTAAATAGCGAAGGTGCAGACGTGCTGGCTCAACTGCTTCATAGGCTTCAATGGCTGCATTATCTCTGCCCCCTCGTCGATCATATTCTCTGTTGGGAAGTTTAGGATTACCTGGATGCGGAAATGCCCCCGATCTTTGCGCCTGCTAGATGTCCACCCACGAATAGGAGTTACTAGAGTTACACCATATATGTTTCACGCTCAAATACCCGAACCAACTGATAATGGCTAGGTTTGCGTCAGGGAGAGTACTGAGAGTGGAGAGAGTTTGTTGCTTAGCCCGATAAACCATACCCATAATCTACCCTCTATTTATAGCGGCACAAAGCCTCTAACAGAATCAGCAAATTAATGGGTGATTATGTCTATTTAATACACAATTAACCAAATTGTAACAGCAGAATCAAATATACACCAATGGCCATTTATAAGTCACCGTTAGTGGTCAACAGATCCCTCTCGATCACAAAGACCATCAATCTCATATGTTTGTGCCAACAATCACCCTTTACGCATCATACTGGTAATTGAGCGTGCGACCAAAACTAAAACCATTAGCGCCACATCAAGTCATCATCTAACTGACATAACACCTTCACAAAACATTAATACGCCGAATCATTCAAATACATCACCAATGGCATACACTTTCCCTTTATGCCTGATATATCAATTGATTATACACTGAATATAATCGCTCGGGCTTGATATAATGATGAGGACAATAATCCGTCTCAGCATAATTGTTTTCCTTATGTGCTTCGTTGGACCGTATACATCTTGGCCCTTGAATAACACACTAAGGTAGCAACATCAAGCTTCGACTTCACATCATAACTCTAAGTGAAGGAGTATTGCAAATTAAGGTCACACAGCGGTAAAGAAAGGGACTCACTTATCACTCATCGAATAGGCCGACTTCTAGCACGCACAGTATGAAAGTGTGTCATGGCATAGCTCCCACCAAGTTGGGTATGTCACTCTTCTATGCCATGCAAGTCATAGGCTTGGTTTTTACCTAAAAAACCAACCTGAACTACTAGATTAACATACCCAATGTTAATCTCAGCACTCAAGATTCGGCTATAAGGCTTCGATATGAAAACTTATTTCATATTTGACTCTCCCTGAATCTCATCTTAAACTTACTAAGGCGACTATATTTTTCATTCATACACTTCTAGTATAAATAATCAATATTGTACACCTAGTGCCAATATGATTTAGTCTCATTCTGCCCACTACTCAAGCGTCAGGGCGATTGCCTGTGTGACTAGGCCAATCAGAACTCTAGAGACATAACAATGTGCCTTATAACGTACTTGTATATTTATGAACATTTGAAAAAGAAACATCATTCTTTATTTCATAAATATTTAATGCAAGTAATAACATATCCATCATACACTTAGACACATCTAAAAACTTAGTCTTACGAAGACCTAAGCTCATCACATGAGCTTTAAAAGTGTCTCTAAGAATAGGCTTAGTTAAAGGATCTGCTATCATCCTACTTGCAGATACATACTTAATGGTAACCTCTTTCTCTTTTATGGCATTTCGTACAAAACGATAACACCTCTTAATATGCTTAGTCTTCCTGTGGAACTTCTTGCAAATTAGATAGCAGCAGTATTGTCACATAACAACTCTACACCAAGATATGGCTCCCCCGCCTCCTGAGTGAGATCAAGATCCTATAGAAAACTCCTTATCTATACTGCCTCTTGAGTGGCAAGACAGCAAGCAACATACTCTGCTTCCATAGTCGAAAGTGCTATGCAGTCTTGCTTCTTACTGTACCAAGATATGGCTCCCCTGCCAAGGGTGCACACATATCCCTAGGCAGACCTAGATTCATCTACATCACCACCCCAATCAGCATCGGTATATCCTCTCAGCTTAAGATCCCCACCTTGGCAGCAAAGGACCAAATCACTTGTACCATGTAGATACCGAAAGATCCTCTTGAAGGCTTGTCAATGCGCAGGCCCTGGGTTGTTTTGGTAACGACTTACCAAACCAACCGTAAAACAAATGTCTGGCCGTGTACACAATATGGCATACATTAAACTCCCTACTACACTAGCATAAGGAACATTGTTCATTCTCTCCCCTTTTTTGTCTGCTTAGGACACTAGTCGAGACTTAAAGTTAGACCCTTTTCAACTGAAGTGTCCACGGGTTTAGAGCAATGCATTCGAAAACGTTCTAAGATTTTATTAATGTAAGCTTCTTAACTTAAACCAAGAAGCTTCTTAGAACGATTCCAAGTTATCTCTACGCCTAGGACATACCTAGCCTCACCCATGTCCTTCATCTTGAAGATGGAGGACAACCACTACTTAGTGGTTTAAATCATCTCCATGTTGTTTCCAGCCAATAGTATGTCATCAACATACAAAGTAAGAAATATAATTCCCTTTATAGTTTTCTTAACATACACACAGTGGTCTTCAGAAACCATATGTAAGCCAAAAGAGATAATGGCTTCATGGAATCTAAACTGCCATGCTCTGGAAAACTGCTTGAGACCATAAATGGATCTTTTAAGATAACAAACTTTGTCCTCTTGACCTTTCGATACAAAACCAATAGGTTGATCCATGTACGTCACTTCTTCAAGATTTCCATTAAGGAAAGCAGTCTTTATGTCTATTTGGAACAATTCTAAATCCAAATGGGCAACCAGGGCTAGAAGTAGGTGAATAGAGGCAATTCTCACCACAGGAGAAAAGTTCTCTTCATAGTCTACCCCTTCAATTTGGGTAAACCCCTTCGCCACCAAACGGGCCTTAAACTTGTCGGTTGACCCATCAGCCTGACGTTTTATCTTAAAACCCCCTTGTTTCTAATCGATTTACGCCGGGCAGGAAGATCAACAAGTTCCCGAACCTTATTTCTCGCCATAGAGTCCATTTCATCCATCATGGCTTTCATCCACTCTTTGTGGTTTGGTGAATCGATAGCCTCATGAAAAGAGGTGGGCTCTTCTGTCCCTAAAGGAGTGCAAAGGAATATCTCCTCTTCGATTTGAAAATATTATCGAGGTATTCTTCCACGCTTACTCCTTCGGAGTAGAGGGCCTGTGCTGGTCTGACCCATTGAGGTATTCCTCCCCCTATCTTCAAGAGATATAGAATCCTCAGCTGAGATAGAATCATTGCTGGTATCTTGAACAAGTGGACTAACCTCGTGTTCATGTTCATGTACTGGAGAAGGAGGATGAACCTCATTCTCAGGTTGATTCTCCAACAACTCATCATCTCTTCCAGACAATGGATGAGCACTATCCTCGGTGACACGGTGAGTGTTTAAATCCTCTCCCTCACCGAGAGATAGTTGATCATCTAGCGGCAACTCATATAATGTTGTTTCCTGTTTGATTTCACCAATGCTTGAGAACTCATCCTCAACGAACTCAACATTATGTGAATCCACTTATCTCATACCACCATTAGAGTGTTCACCATACATAACATATCCCTTAGAATGTTCAGGATAGCGTATGAACACCATTTTAGTGGCCCTCGGACCAAGTTTCCCATGTTTGTGAGTTGGGTTGTATACATAGCCAGCTGAACCCCATGGGCGTAAATGTTCCGAGGAGAGCTTTCTACCATGCCATAACTCATATAGGATAACGGATATGCTCTTACTAGGCACACTGTTAAGGATGTAAGCAGCCAAGAGCAGCGCATCCCCGTAAAAACTAATTGGGAGATTGGCGTGTGCCATCATTGACCTAACCATGTCAAGCAACATTCGATTCCTATGCTTTGCCACACCATTTTGTTGTGGAGTGCCAGGAATCATGAGTTGTCTTCGCATACCCTTTTCCTCACAAAATTCTTTGAACATATATGAGAGGTATTCAAGACCACGATCAGTTCGAAGAGTCCTAACTCTCCGATCTAATTAGGTCTTAACCTCGGCTACAAAACGTTTAAACACATCAAGTGCTTCATAGCGATGTGATAATAGGTACACATACCCATATCTTGAATAATCATCTATGAAAGTGAAGAAATAGAAAGCCCCATTATGTGCTTTCGCATTCATAAGTCCGCATATATCAGAGTGAATAAGCTCTAGAGGGCTTGCCGCCCTCGAAGCCTTACCAAAAGGCTTCGCAGTCGCCTTGCCAGCTAGACACGACTCACATCTAGGCAACTTAACCTTAGTGAGTTGGTCTAAAAGACCTTTTCTAGCTAGCCTACTCATCCTATCTTGGCCAATATGACCAAGCCTAGCATACCATTTAATGGATTCAGAATCAAAATCAAAAACTTGAGACAAAAGTAAAAGGAGAATTATCATAACAATTATCCAAATCTAGTAGAAGGAAATCGTTCTTTAAAGTTGTGTGGCAAAACACATTGCCACCATACATAATGTTCAAACCATCTGGACAATAACTAAAATAAACACCTGATTTCATCAAAGAAACTAAAGACAAAAGACAGACTCACACCCCAGGTGCATAGAGGGCACCAAAAAGAAGCAACTTATTTCCTCCTTGCATGATGAGTTGGTGCATTCCAACACCTAGAACGTCTTCTTCACTGCCGTTACCCAACACGACAGTTTGTGAACCCACCAAGTACCAGTGAAAATCCACAAACCTAACTCTGTCCTGAGCTATGTACTTGCTTGCTCCTGTATCTACAATCCAATTAGGAAAAGAATTAGCAACTAATGCATGGGAGCATACATATAATTCAGGAGAATAAGTTGAGAAAGGTACCTTTTGAGGCTCAGGACAATCCCGAGCATAGTGACCTTTCTTCCCACAATTATAACACTTCACACGTGCTATGTTGATCCCTCCATTGCCTTTGGCCTTTTGCTTCGTGGCAATCCCATCCTTTGGCCTACCTTTCTAAGGGGGATGAGAACCCTTCTTAGCCTACTGACATTGACCATTCTTGTTGCCTTTGGGCCTGTTTCCCTTGGCAACGAGAGCCACATTCAGAGTACCGAACATTTTTAAGCGTTCTTCCTCCATTTCGAGGTGGCTTTAGATCTCAGCAAAAGTCTTTATGTGTTCTGAATGAGTCAAGACCGTCCTGACGTTATGCCAATGCTGAGAATCCAAAGGGAAAGCCCTAATCACATTCAAAAGTTACTCCCCCTTAGAAATTTCTTCAACAGCAGCCTTGAGATCACGAATTATGCCACTCACAATTCGTAAATGTTCAGCTATGGTACGATTGGTATCCATTTGGTACTGCTTCCATTTCAATTGCAAGGTACGAAGCCTTGTTTTGGATGTTTGTCCAAATCGAATCTTGAGTTGGTCCCACAGGTCCTTAGCCGTGGGACAAATCTCAAACTCTCCAATGAGATCGTCGTACATGAAGTACAACATAGTAAAACATGCCCTTCAATCCATGTTGGACCAGTCTTGGTAGGCCTGTAAGCTTTCTTGATACTACACAGTAGAAGTATCAATAGGCTTGTCATCTTTGTCCTCGTCGGATGGCGGACACTTGGCTACCGTCCAGTGTTCCAACAGGTCTCTTTCATTCAGAAGATACTGAATCTTCCGCTTCCACATGTCATAGTTAGACTCATCTAACTTTTAACAAATGGAGAATTCATTGATCATTGCACTGTTAGTTGCCATATCTATAAGTTTACATTGAGACGGACATTAGGCACATGTTTTTTAAAGTAATTAAATTATTAAAGTTTCATCGTTCATGTTATATGATCGAAAATTTCGCTAAGCTCATAATCATGTTATATAATCATGAACTACAAAATTTAAATAACTTAATTACAGCAATATTTCCATAAAAAAATTTCATATGGATCACAATTAAAAATGTTAAACTAATTAACATTTATTTAAATATCACATAGATATTTAATAAGATCTATGTAAAACTAATTTGCATATGCACATATTGGAAATTGTACATATATATGAAACTAATTCATATTTCTATTATTATTAACTATTTAACATAATAATAAATTATTCGACATATAAAACGAATTTATATGCAATGAGCATGCAATAACAAATATTTGAACATTAAAGATATTAATGTCATAATAATAAGTTCATGCATTCTAAAATCAAAATTAATATGGATCTCCAACTAATCTCAAGAATGCATCAAAGCAGAGGTCGAGTGATTCTTAAGCAAAAGAAAAGTCAGGATTCTTCATTTCTCTATGAATAAGCATCTCTAATGATCTTAGCTTAAATCCCTCTTCACAACTTTCCATTTTAATATTTCCACCTTTAAGCTTTCAATAAAAGAAGTTTCCCAGTACGGAACGTTCTTTAATTGAACCTTGTGTCTTAAATATTATAATTTCTTGACTAAAGTTCCACTATCCTTGAAAAAGACTAAAGACTTGATTAGTGACTATGGTCCAACGTAGAAAACGAAATGGATCTGTGTTGTGCCTAATCTAAGGAAGGTGGGGTTGAGATTAGCAATCTCTGTAAACCAGAAGCTAGAGGAACGCCAAAGTCCAATGCCAACTAAGTTCAGGTAATGGTCGAAACTCTCTAATTAAGTTTTAATTATTTTGCTAAGCATGGTGGGCCGTTAATTACAAAAAAATATAATATTTGAGATATAAGTAGTAAATTATAATAACTAGTACCAGTAAAGTCATTATAAGAAGTCCAAACAAAAGCATAAGTTTAGTTTTACAAAAAAAAGCCTAATAACTTTGAATATTTGCAAGAAAGCCCAAAAAAGAATAGTAACCCAAACAGTAGTACTACGAAAAATTATTACCCATACCTGAGTGGATCCAAAAATATTTATCCAAAATTAGTAGACCAAATAAATATTTACACATGCCACAGTGGACCCAAGAGTTAATTGTTCTAGTAACCTTTCTAAAATTAAATGTTTTTGTTGTTGTTTTTCCTGCCAGATTATGTTCACATGTGCGCTAGTCCACTTATTTTGCTATCTTTTTTGCATATATATACTTTTGATCCATATGGCTTACTCTGATATGACAAATACATATTTAACATCATCATAATTATGTGAATATCGAAAAACAAACACTTGGATTACTGGAACAAATGTCCAATCCATTACAAGCAAACCATTTCGAATAAAGCAAAACCAAAACTAAATGTGTCCTTAAAAAATCTAACCAGGCTTCAATGCTATGAATATAGTGAAATAAAACCAATATAGCAACATTATTCCAACAAATCTTACGTGAAAGTAGGTTTTCACATAGGATAGGGTATCGGCCACTATACAGGACTAGCCTGGATGTTTCGATTCCTCTAACAACCACACTATTGTTGTCTCCACATGTGTCCTCATCAAACCCTGTAAGAACCTGTTGGAAGCCCAGTATAGCTTCATAGTCCCTAGCGCTTTGGTTTGAATTCTGAACCTACATTCCACATAGGATTAGTTTCAGAAAGAGAATACAACTAGCTACACAAAAGTATCTAGGAGATATTGTCAAGTTCCTTTTTGGGCTCAGTGCAATAACAAGCATGGTGGCCCATTTGGTCACAGTTGAGGTACTTAGCTTGAGTTAAATCCTTCTTCATTGCACATTTTTCTTTCCTTGTTAGTCATACTTAGTTTGCTTATTTGACTGAGCGTTGCCAGTCAAGTTCCCTTGGTCCTTTCTTCTAGAACTATTCTTTTAATAGAGTTTGACATGTGTACTTCTGCACTTGTCTTTTAAGTGGCCTCTTGCCACTCTTCCTCTAGCTCAACTCGTCGCCTCATGTCCTTCAAAGTAACGATATACTTTGTTTGAGATAGGGTCATCTTCATATGACACCCAGTCATTAGGTAAGGAATGGATCACAACATGAATTTGTTGCTCATCAGTCAATTCATAGCCCATTTCATCCAATTCACTAATCATGTTCCTCAAGTGCTCCCTTACGGAGATATATGGGTCATTCTTATAATTGTCAAATCTAATAACAAGATACCTAAGTCTAGCAATTGCGGCAGCTGGCATGATGCTTATAAAACACAAAAAAGTTTTACAATCAGCACAAAAGCACACATACGTCTAATATTTTAACATACGGTTATCAATGTAACTTGGCAATAATGGACAGAGTTAATATTACACAAAAATAGACTCTAGAGTCGAAAGTTCACTCATAGTTCTCAATTATCGTTGCATGAATAAATGTTTTGGTGCAATCAACTTGGTCCTTTCATTCTAAGTTACCAGAACACTCAACACAAATTTAAATATTCTAAAACAAATTCTGAAATTTCTATCAAAAAGGATATTCCAACCTCAATATTTCAAAAAGTTCAACACATATCCATAAATACATAAAAATGAATTTAATCATTTTAGGCATAATTTGCATATTTACAAAATGCTCAAAAAACATAATTTTTTAATAGAAATTTCAATGTCCTCCCACCTAACTTATTTAGGGAGGGTACATATATAGATTTTATATACAATTTGGAGGTTAAAACATATGAGACATATTCTAACAATATGCAACATACTTTTTATTAATTTCAATCAAACATATACATACTTATCGTATATCGCGTGAAATTCAATTGAAAACAAATGAGCTAAATATCATAGAGATTTCACCTTATATTTTCACTCAAAACAATCTCAATGATATTAAACAAATATGCTCATCTCTCTTATGAAATTCAATCGAAAGAAATATGCTCAAAATAAGGAATTCTCTAGGCATCACATAATATTTCATTCTAAAAAATGATATCAAACATTATAAACATATATACTCAAAAAAAGGGTATTAAGAGATTTTGCACTATGCTTCATCAATCAATAATAAAATGCTTTTATAATAAGGCTTTTATAATATGAAATCTTTCAAAAACAATGCCCAAAAATAAAACATAAGTTAACCCTTATGGTCAATTTAGTCTAATAAGTCAACCTTTTTGGTCGACCCAGGTCAATAGTCAAGCTCTTGGCAGTCCAATGAAGACCCTTTGACTTTTTATTTAGTCATTAGTAATTATTTTTAGAAAAAGGCCACAACTCACTAACACATCCCTCGGGTCACGTGAGTCGCACAAGCTCTTATACTCACCCAGCCATCGACCAGGAGCAAGGAAAAACGGATCCTTGTAGATTGCGGCTAAAACCCGGCCAATCAGCCTTTGTTTTGCTCAATTGATGCAAACAATTACTAAAATTCATCCTAAACATGCTCTACGACTTATTTTCATAATCAATTACGAAAAATTTGGGTTAAAAGGCTAAAAATCGAATTCAAACTCAATTCCAATTGTCGCTGCCGGCAACTAGTTTTTGGCTTTTTCTAACCAAATTCCAGCAAATTGGTTGTAGATTTAGGGGTGTTTTCTCATAAATTTATGGGTAAAAATAAGCATAAATCAATTCCAATAAATAATGACAAAAAAGGGTTCAAAATCGAGGTCAAACGCATGAACCCTTACCCTAAATTTCTGGCAATATTTTGCCGAATTCCGGCAATTCTCACAAAATTGTTTGAGGGCTTTTGCTGCAAATGATGTTCTAAATCTTTTTCACAATTCAATTGCTTGAATCAATGGTCGAAATTGATTAAAATCGATCAAAAACGAGTTCGAAAAATAAGACGACAATTTTTCACTAAACTCCGTCCACACTTTCGGTGAAATCTCAGCATGAATTGAGGGTTTTCACTCAAAGTTTTATGGGTAACAAAACCCACAAATTAATTTCGAGCAATAACGGCCAAAAACTATGCAAATTTGGACCGAAAACAAGAACCCTAACTTTACGATTTGATGAAAAGCACTTACAAAATCCGACCCCAAAATAAGTCAGATTGGGTCGATTTCTTGAAGGCCTTTATGCAAAATCACAAGCTAAACACGAATGCAGGATCAATTGATGAAACATTCGTCCAAATTTGTCCGAAATGAAGTTTTACTACTCAACTTAAGCCCTAGAAGCATGCGGGAAATTTCTTACCGAAATTTGAACAGTTATTCGATGAAAATTACTAATAGGTTGAGGGGGTTGGGTCCAAATCCAGCGGGAAAGACATTCCATGCATCAATTTGCAAGTTAATCGAACGAAATCATTGATTCAAGAAATTAAATTAGGGCTTAAGAAGCGAAGAACCCTAGAATTTCAAATTACGATTGCTCACAAAATACTCAGCCAAACCATGCATATAATATATCAAATTAAAGCTCTCTTCAAGCTCTATCAGAATCTAGAATTTCACAAAAATTCATCTAGATACTAGACGTGAAATAATAGCATGAAGTTTCGAGTCCAATAGCAAATAAATCAAAAAACAAACCTTAATCTTTGGCACGAATTTCAAGAAATTTATATAAGTAATTCAACCAGAAAACAGGGCGATTGGCTCTGATACCACATAAGGAATTAATATAATGAATTAACCGTAAACAAATTTTCCTTAATTCTGTAGCAGAAGGTGATTGAACCTTGGCTTTAAATCACTAATCGAGGAAGGAACTTATTATCCGAAAAACCTTCACAGTCCCACCGCCTAAGAGCTCAAGGGCTTTTGTGCAGAAAACTCACTTTAGAGAATCCTCGATGTCTATGTGATGTATGTTTACTCTTAGATCGGTCCCTTTTTGTATTAGATTAACAGTCGAGGAACTAAGGTTTCTGATGTGGCTTAAGTCATCGAAATATTATGCTTATTGGGCTTACACCCCTTATGGGTGTATCATACCCTAAATCCAACAGGTTGAGTTATTTTGCAAATCTCAATCCAATTTTAGTCACTTGAATACTCTGTTTTCATACTCTGTTTTTTTGGGTACTGGTGCTCTGCCTCAGTTTTCATGGTGTCTTTCTTTTCTTCTTTTTGAGTAATTTACTTTAATTTACTTTACTTTAGTTATTTCGTTCACATTCCCCCTCCTTTCCTACCTTCACTTTAGGCATGTTCTTTTCATTGGAAAATATGAATTGGTTAATGGGTGAAATTGGTTGAGATTAGTAGAAGTGGGTTGAAATGGGTATTTTTTTGTTGAAATGAGTTGAAGTTGGTTGAAGTGGTTTGAAATGGTTTGAATTTTTTTTAATTTTTTTGTTTTGGTGTGATGGGTAGAAGTTGGTTAAAATAGTGGAAAGTGAGTTCAAATTGGTTAAAGTGGGTTTACGTAGGTTAAAGTTAGTATTTTTCTATTGAAGTTTATGAAGTGGATTGAAGTCGTTTGATGTGCGTTGAAATTGGTCGAGGTTAGCAAATTTGGATTTACCAACGAAAAGAACAAGGCCTTCATCCCCTTTTAGACTCTTACAACTTTGTTTTTTTTTTTTTTTGAGTCCTTGATGGTTAATTTGGCAACTTGATTTTTAGATCCTTTTATTATTGTTACTGTTATTGTAATATGTTCTCTTTGGTTTTTTTATTTAGTTTACTTTTATTTTTCAAATTTTCGTGCACCCCGACCCCCAACCCCTTTCTTTAATTCTCGTTTCCTTTACTCCCTGTAATTCTACAACATTTTTTTTCCCCTTGATCTTTTTTTTGGTTCGGTGGTATTCTAGTTCCAATAGATTTTCATTATTTGGATTGTTAATTTAATTTTCCGAAAGCCCAAAAATGACGTATTTAAGCAAGGTTGGGTTTGGTCCCTGAAGTAGCGAAAAGCAACTCCTAATATTTTCATTCTTGCTCTTTTATTTGGTTATTCTATTTAGCTAATGCTCAATATTCTTGAGTTAATTTATAAGCGTAGTCATTAATTTATTTTTATTTGTTTATTTTTTCTACTTAGTAGAAACATTTGTAGTTTAGCTAATCAAGTAGTTTAATTTGATAGGATCATCTTCGTGGAACTAACCGGATCATAGTATAACTTAGAGACCATGCACTTGTGACATCTTTTTACATCAACATATACCCTTCTCGTCAAATAGATTTATCTATCATAATAGTTTGAATTCAAAGAATTGATATTTGTTGCAGACCGATCTTGTAATCAATTGATAATTGAATCCCACATAAGCTGAAATGCCCCAGCCATTTCCTGGGCCATAGACAGTACAAATCACCACAAAGCTTTTTGGCATGTTTCGTCTCGCTCACATGCTGCCCAAGAAACTTCCCAGGAGATCACCCATCCCCAGATTTCTCCACAACGAACACACTTAATTATGAAGTTCTAAAGAATGGGCTTCCCGAAAAGGAAGGAGCATCTTTGGTGATATAGGTAGTCACTTTATGTCCTTTAAACCTCACTCGGGGTGTTACATAAGCAGCATGCTATGAAAAGAGATTGATATGAATGCTCAAACAGTGAGGAATAGTACCACCCATGACAAATGTTATGGAGAGACTCTGATAGGCAGAGAGTGAATAATTATTTGTTGAGAAAATACTAGAAATGTAGGAAGAAAGAATAAATTGGGCTTAATTTTGGCCAAAAGCCAGTGGTAGTCCCCAAGAAATAATGAAGGAATCAAAGGTTTCTAGAGATAAGAGCAGAAAAAAGGAGATAGGGTTCCTATAGAGGTTAGGGTTTTAGTAATGTGCGAATTTGAAGTCATATTAGACTGGATAAATTTATCTTGGTTTATAAATAGTAATGAGGTATTGCCGAAAGTCAAAAAACTACCTCTCGTATTTTCTTATATAATTTTAAATCATCAAATCATCGACAGTTTTAATTAATTATTAGTTATTAAATTTGAGTATTTTATTGGTTGCGCCAACAAATGTAAATGACGCCATATAATCATGCTAATTGAAAAAAGATTAATTATAGTTATAATTGCAAAAAAAAAAAATGTGGACAATTTGACACACTTCATAAATAATATCACCCTTTTGTGTAGATTTGGACCACATTGAAGACTTAAGAGGCACTGTGCATCTTTATAACTAAGATTGAAAATGAAGTAGGAAGCTCTAGTCGAGACTTAGGATCCGGATTAACAATGATGTCATAAGTTGTCTACAAATTTGTAATGGAGACGGCCATGAGAAAATTCTTCAAAGGGGGTTAAAAGAGAAAAAGAAGAAAAATAGATCTAGGAGGGGAAAAAAATAAGGGAGTACACAAATTTGAGATAAAATATCAAGAGAAAGAGTTGAGGGTTAGAGAGAAGAATAGATGTAAAGATCTGATCTAACTAACGACAAAAATAGGTCTAAATAGAAAGGTAACAGCAGCTCAATGACAATACTAGCAGTGATGGAGTGTATTGTCACATCGATAATGTCAACCAGTAAGGGCAATAGACCGATTTGTGACAAATAATAATTACGGTATGTGGCGACTGCAATAGAAGCGAAACTTGTATAAATTTTGGTGGTGGTGGCAATGAACCAAAGAATATATTTGGATTGCACTCATTTGTGTTAATTTAAAATTAGAGGCCTTCAACATAAAGGGTGGAAGATACATTTGGGGACTTCATAATAAACGTGAAATCAAAATTAATGATTGCATAATAGGCTTTGTCTAGTATGGTGTAAAATAAAAAGGAAAAGAAATATTATAGAAGTGTGTGTTAGTGTGTGTTGTCCGAGGGGCGAAACTAACATTAGTTACCATTTGTCGTCAAAGTGGTAAAGATATAAGGTCTAAACTAAAATTTGTAACTCCAATACCATTTTCTAAAATCATCTCAACTAAATGTTGACCTTAATATTTGAAGGCCCAAGAATATGTTCTGCGCTTAAATACCATCAACCTCAATCATTTCTTTTTCAATTTAATATATAAAGCCACAAACCTTAGAGTTTTGCATCCCAAGACTTTTGCTTCTACCAACAAAAATCATGATGAACCCTAAACTATAACCATAAATCTTGAGGATTTAGGGTCCAACTTTAATGATTTATCGTTTAGTATTTATGGTTGATCCTATGGCTCAATCAATTATCAAAAATTAGGGTTGAGGGCAATGAGTGAAAAGTATTGTTAATTAACGAATTTTGCATGGCTCACTATTTTGGTTCAACTATAACAGCACTAATATAAAATTAAGTTAATAAAGCATATGTTAATTGTTACCACATTTGCATAGTATTTTAAGGGTGTTAGTTGTTAATTATTCAGGTTTTTTATTGCATAAGTTAGTGTTTTTTGTACCCCTTTTCTACTCTAGGTTTGAGTCTGGCATTTTGGATGAGATTGTGCAGATTCTAACGAAAAGAAAAAATTGAGTTTACTTGAAAGAAAGATGAGAGGAACCCAAGACCAAATAGATACAAGGTTTAGTCGCATATACAATCTAGTTAACTCTAGTTGTCATACTTGGTCAGCCCGAGTTAGCATATACGATCAACCTTGGTTAGCATATACTGTTTGAAAACTTAATATACTCAGTTACCACTCCTACACTTATGAGTCTATCTAGTTAACAATAAATATTGCTTTCTTGATATTAGTTGTAAAGTTTACATTGAAACCTTATTTTTTGATACTATTCTTAGAGTTCACACATAAACCATAAACACTAAATGTTAAACTTAGGATTTCGTATCTGTTAGGTAAATTTTGAGTGTGAATAAAACGACCGCAAGCGTACAGGTTCCGCTGTACTACTTGAGGGTCGTCTCCTCAGGGACAAGGATAAGATTAAGGTCACTTAGCATGAAATTAAACTATTATATAGCGTCATCCCAGGATAATTAAACAATAAACAAGTAAAACATAGATTATTAACAAATGAAATTCTGAATAATCCCTGATTCTGCTAATCTCTAATAGGATCTAAATTTAGCAAATTGAAGTATCCTAAAAATAAATGCTATCAACACTAGCACAACTCTTTATCGCAAATGCCAAGCAAGTCATAAATTCAAAGTAAACTAATGAAGGCAGTAGGTTTGGGGAACGGTCTAAGTGCATCAAATGACAGTTTCAACCGAGTAACGTAAATGCAGTACCAGCGCATAATCGAATCACAGCAACTACCAACTAAACTACTAAGGCATAACCGAATTAGAGCATACATAACCAAACTAAACTAAAATTAACTCAACTAAAATCAGAATATAATCGATTCGACCAAACTAGTAAAACCAGAAAACTGAGCAACAGGGGAGAGGGAATCTCAGCTTCAATCGCAAGGTAAAAATTAAAACAAGAACTCAAATTAACCAAAAGAAATGGAGAATGTGTTAGTAAGAAAACCAAAATAACGGGAAGGTGAACGACTAAAGTAACGGTGCTGAATCAAAATCCCAAAAGCAGAACTGAGCTCAGAGGACCCAGATTGAGAACAAGCCAAGTTCTAATGCTCAATAAGAAATTCCATCACCCAAATCAACTTGATCAAACTCCAATTCCTCGAAATTGCATGCTAGGGGTATAAAATCGAAAGTTCAACTCGAAATTACAACCATAACAATCAAGCTAGATATTGAAATCAAAACAATAAACTCAAAAAAACTCAAATTCGAACCCTCCAACTGATATGAACTCTGCAATTAAATCTGGAAACAAGACTAAACCCTAGAATTCAAAAAACAAAGAGAACTCGAAATTAAACCTAACAACGTAAACCTAACCTAGACTAAAACCTAAAATTACCTAAAAAAAAATTCTTCGCGTTGTTGCTAGCAGCCCTCTTCAACTCTTCACCGTCGATTTCGCGGCTTGCGTGGATGGCGAAGATGAGGGATAGCTGGTAATGTTGATGAGTGTTGATGCTAGTGTTGTGGTGTCCTGGTGTTGTGAGTTCAAGAAAGAGAAAGAGATGGGGTAGAGAGAGGGAGATTGAACAGGATGGGGTTAAAGCAGGGGAGGGGGGCTGTATCGATTTCTTTGGGTTTTCTGGGCTTGGGGTTGAAGCCGAGATGAGGAGAGAGAGGAAATGAGAGTTAAGGGGGGTGGCGGAAATGAGATCACGTGCTTCGAACGTGCTTGGGTTGGGTATTGGCCCTGGTAGTTTTAGGTTTTTATTTCTCTCTTTTTCTTCTCTTTTGGGCCAAACAACAAAATGGCTTTTGGGTTTAGTTCGAGTCAACTCGGTCCAATTTTCCATTCCAGGCATTTCCGTCATCTTTTTCCGGCATTTCCTTGCATTTTTTCACATTTTATTCAAAAACTACGAAACAAAATAAAATCAAATAAAAACCTAAAAATAACAATTATAACGAGCATAAAACAGGTATAAAAGTACCTTAACAATGACACATTTTTTGCACGAACAAATACCCCACACCAAGATTTTGCTCGTCCTTGAGTAAAATAACTAACTAACTAGAAATAAAAAATAAGGAAAAAGAAAATCCAAATTCACTGTCATAAAAATCACGGTTTCATTTAACGTATGCAACAAGCCCTTTAAACCCCTCGGTTTTCCAAATGGACGAGTAAGGTCTCGTGAAGGTTTTCAAGTGAAATACCCACAAAATTATTTCAAAAATAGAAGAAAATCTTTTTGGTTTTTCTCAAAACTAATATGTACAAAATTTGGGAAAAATATGCACATGTTCTAATCATTTAAAGCATCCATGTAACCAAGTTATTGACCAATATATATACAAAATGTACTTCAAAGTCCTCTACCTCGTAAATGACATTAGATCACTAATGTTTCACCCCATTTGAACATCAAGGTCTTGAATCCAACCCGGTACTTGTGTGCAAGTGTATCATCATCCTAGAGCTTAGATTTACCAGAATTAGACTCAATCCCATTTGGCTGACACAACTATATTATTATTATACTGACTTTGGAAGCAAGCTTTCCCAGTAGCAATATTGTCTCAAAGGGTAACACCCAGTAGCACGTGCCTCAAAGGGTAACGCCTAGTAGCGCATGCCTCAAAGGGATACTTGTCATTCCAAACCTTTTATTCCATCTCTTTTTCTTTCCTTTCTTCTTTATTCAAAATATTCATTCATTATTTTCTTCAAAGTAATCGTGTCACAAGCTAGTAGGACAATCATTCAAGAAAGCCTAAGACCTGAAGATAATGATAAAGAGATAAATAAGGATTGGATTACACAATCTATAATGAACAACTAGAGTTAGAATTAGGGCTTAGAATGACATACTGAGGTCGGAGACTTATCAAGCACATCTTACTTATATACAAGCTAATAACCAAAGTATAGGGGATTTAAGCTAATCAGACATAGTACAAACGTCCCCGAAAAACAAAACGAAAATCTTTTTGGATTTTTCAAAAAAAATGGGCACCTCTATAATACCCCCACACCAAAACTTCACAATGTCCTCTTTGTGGGAACTAAGACGCTAAATAGCAAGCACATAAGCTATACAACTGCAAAACCAACACAAAACCACAAATATATACAAACTAGGACACCAATAAAAATCACAAACAAAACCAAACACAAAATCACCAAAATGAAAATTAAAAATCAAAACTAAAACCAAAGATAACACACATATTTACAAAAACCAAAAACCAAAATTGCCAAAGACCAAAGAAAGCAAAATAAAACACATTCTAAATTAAAACAAACAAAGACCAAAACCAAACAAAAGAAATCAAAACTAGACCAAAACACACATATTCACTAAAATAAACTCAAAACCAAAACCAAGGACCTACTAAATCCCAAACTAAACCAAAAAAAAAACCTAAACGAGACAAAAGGAAAAAGAAAAGAAAGCCAAAATGAAAGACCAAAACAAAGTCACTAAAACACCAAAAAGGAAACAAAAGGAAACTATTAAACAAAAACTAAACCAAAGAAAAACCAAAACTTGCTAAACTAACACAAAATACAAAACCAAGGAAACCAAACACAAAATCAAGGAAACCAAACAAAGAAAGTAAAACATGCACAAGTACAATCCTAGATATTCACAACTACTCACAATCCTAGATATCAACAAGTAACAAATATTCACAAAATCATAACACAACCAAGGGTGATCATAGCCCTCACGGCTCAACGTATCCCAAATTGCTCCTCAAAATCGATCACCCGTATATCCACAGTCCTAAATATTCACAATGAAATACAACAAAGAAAGAAAAGAAATAAAAAAGAGAAGAAGGTTGGAACGATCATACCAGGTTGGATACAAGTTGTACCCAAACTATGCCTCGGGAAGATTATGCAATATGAGGCTTGTGGAGCATCAGCCACTCCATATTAACTAGAAAACTGCTACTCAAATCAAAACTCATCAAAGCACGCAGTAGCTTATCAAACAAAGAAACTCAAACTCTCAATTACATAGAAATAGTGAAAAGCAGTGAGTTGAAGCCAAAAAAGAGTACATCCATCTAGCTAATAAAGCACAATTAAGGATCCGCTTCAACTTATCAAATAGTTGGGCCCAATCAGAAAGGAAATGAATATACTCAGAATGAGCCCGTATTGAGATCATTGGCCTAGAAACTATATCTGCATGAACGAACAGTCTAGGCAAAATAGGGGGTGTACATTTCACAAGTCTGTTAAGTCCAATATACACATGAGTCTGGTCTAAAGCAAAATTATTAGTGGCAATCATCTCAGACTCAACAAATTCAGATTTGCAATATTCACAAAGGAAGTCAATTTGGATAAGGTCAAAAGAGAAAGACTCATAATCAGCATGATAACCATCATCAGAACTTCCATAGGTCTCGAACTCATAAGAAAAAGATTCATATTCCACGTACAGAATATTATCATCTAATTGAAACAGAAGGTCAGGAACGACAGGATCAAAAGAGAATGATTCATACTCAACATGAAAACCCACATCAAAACCTTCAGTAACATTGAGCCCATATGAAAAAGATTCGTATTCTGCATAAAGAATATCATCATCAAAGTCTAAAATGGTGAGTTCAGTCGCCTCATCATATAACTTCTGTGAAATAGCTTTCGAATCGTCTAAATCATGAGGCTCAACTTCAAGTGTGATGCTTATATCTAGCTCACTAACAAGATCAGATCGTTTACCCACCTCAAATTCACAAAAGTCGTTCAAAGTGGTGGGTAGGTCGGCATAAACTAAGATATCTTCAGTGACATCTTTGGGTCAGCTAGTGCAAGGTGCAAGGTCTGAGGATAGAGACGTAGGGCGATCACTCTCTTGTTCTAGATTAGGCAAACACATGTGTTCATTCAAATCAGGCCTAGCAAAATAAGAAGGTTCAAAATCATCGTAGAGACTAATGTCAGATTCAGGAGATCCTAAACTAGAATCAATCTCACTAGAAGTCTCCCTATTTTGATTACAACATTGAGAATACGCAACAATTCTCTTTTTCATTGTCTCTATCATTTGATTAGTCATATCATTAATCCTCTTTTCAAAACTTGCACATGTAGCATCAACATAATCACGATAAGGATAAGTATAAGCATCATGATTACGAGATTCACAATAGTCGCACAACACAGGAGTCATATAATAGTCATATGAGTCATAGGAATTCACAAAGTGGTCTGAAGGGTAAGAATTATCATGAAAATCATACTCACCATGAGTTGAGTATCTAAAAGTCTCGTTAACTTTTGCAATCACATTGGTTTTCCAAGATAATTTTTCAAAGAAATCCCAAACTTCATTTTGGGTTTTAGATAATAATTCTATTAAACCTCTAGGACAAATTGATTCAATATAACTCCTTGACTAAACACTTAGACCCACAGCAATGACCTCACAAATTTTTCATTTTTCAAATTTATAATTCAGTTGAGCATGATAATCATTAAACCTTGAAAAATAACTCCAAAAAAGTTCATACTCATATTGCGGAAAATGGAAAACTAGCATTTGAAGTTTTTAAAGTTTTTAGAAATTTTCAATTTTTAGGGGTTTTCAATTTTTTTGAGTTTTTTGGATTTTTAAATTTTTTTTGTGATTTTCAAGTTTTTCTATTTTTTTTTTCAATTTTAAGCTTTTCCATTTTTTAGTGATTTTAAAGTTTTTAAAAAAAATTTAGATTTTAACTTTTCTTATTTTTTTGGATTTTTGAATTTTTTTCACAAAATAACTAAACTAAGTAAAATGATACCAAAATAAAAAAAGTTAAATGAAATCTATGTAACCTAATAACAAAGTCACGAAATGAACAAAACAAATCAACTAAACAAATCACAACTCATTAACCAAATCACAACTAATAACGAAATAGATAAAACAAAGCAATGAATAAGAAAGGAGCTAAGAAAATGGAAATATAACCTAATCTCATAGCATTGCCCCCAGCAACGGCGTCAAAAACTTGTTAGGTAAATTTTGAGTGTGAATAAAGGGCCGCAAGCGTACATCTTCCGTTATACCACTTGAGGGTCGTCTCCTCAGGGACAAGGATAAGATTAAGGTCACTTAGTATGAAATTAAACTATTCTAACGTCATCCTAGGATAATTAAACAATAAACAAGTAAAACGTAGATTATTAACAAATGAAATTCTGAATAATCCCTGATTCTGCTCATCTCTAATAGGATCTAAATGTAGCAAATTGAAGTTTCCTAAAAATAAATGCTATCAACACCAGCACAACTCTTTATCGCAAATGCCAAGCAAGTCATAAATTCAAAGTAAACTAATGAAGGCAGCAGGTTTAGGGAACGATCTAAGTGCATCAAATGACAGTTTCAACTGAGTAACATAAATGCAGTACCAGAGCATAATCGAATCACAGCAACTAGCAACTAAACTACTAAGGCATAATCGAATCATAGCATACATAAACAAACTAAACTAAAATTAACACAACTAAAATCAGAATATAATCGATTTGACCAAACTAGTAAAACTAGAAAACTGAGTAGCAGGGTAGAGGGAATCTAAGCTTCGATCGCAAGGTATAAAAATTGAAACAAGAACTCAAACTAACCAAAAGAAATGGAGAATGAGTTAGTAAGCAAATCAAAATAACGGGAAGGTGAACGACTAAAGTAACGGTGCTGAATCAAAATCCCAGAAGCAGAACTGAGTTCAGAGGACCCAGATTTAGAACAAGCCAAGTTCCAATGCTCAATCAGAATTCCAACATCCAAATCAACTTGATCAAACTCCAATTCCTCGAAATTGCATGCTAGGGTATAAAATCGAAAGTTCAACTCGAAATTACAACCATAACAATCAGGCTAGATATTGAAATCAAAATAATAAACTCAAAAAAACTCGAATTCGAACCCTCCAACTGATATGAACTCTGCAATTAAATCTGGAAACAAGACTAAGCCCTAGAATTCGAAAAACAAAGAGAACTCGAAATTAAACCTAACAATGTGAACCTAACCTAGACTAAAACCTAAAATTAACTAAAAAAAAAGTCTTCACATTGCTGCTAGCTCCATTTATATTTAGCCCTCTTCAGCTCTTCACCGTTGATTTCGCGGCTTGCGTGGATGGCGAAGATGAGGGACAGTTGGCGATGTTGATGAGTGTTGATGGTAGTGCTGCGGTGTCTTGGTGTTGTGAGTTCAAGAGAGAGAAAGAGATGGGGTAGAGAGAGGGAGATTGAACATGGATGGGGATGAAGCAGGGGAGGGGGGATGTATCAGTTTCTTTGGGTTTTCTAGGCTTGGGGTTGAACCTGAGATGAGAAGAGAGAGGAAATGAGAGTTAAGGGGGGGGGGGAATGAGATCACGTGCTTTGCAGGTGCCTGGGCTGGGTATTGGGCCGGGTAGTTTTAGGTTTTTATTTCTCACTTTTTTTCTCTTTGGGCCAAACAACAAAATGGCTTTTGGGCTGAGTTCGAGTCAATTCGGTCCAATTTTTCATTCCCAGCATTTCCGTCATCTTTTTCCCGCATTTCCTTGCATTTTTCCACATTTTATTCAAAACCTACAAAATCAAATAAAAACCTAAAAATAACAACCATAACGAGCATAAAACAGGTGTAAAAGTACCTTAAAAATGTCACATTTTTGGCACAAACAGTATCGTATTTGTTTATGTGATAAACCCTATCCCAAAACTATAGATTAGTAATTTTTCCAATTTTCCTTTATTTACTCCATGTCCCTTTATTTAGTACTCCTTGTTTTGGTTTCTCCAAGAAACACCCTTTAAAAAATGGAGAAAAATAATTTATTCATCACTTGATAAAGCTATTCAATATGATTTCTAAATTCTCTAAATATTAAAATTATGTAGGTCGTTGTCTTATTATGAAGGAGAAAGACTAGCAACAAAAGGAAAGAAAAGTTGAAAAAAATATATTATTGGTCATCCCAGTTTTCATTATTCTAGTTATATTACTTTTCATTTGTGCTATTAGAACAAGAAATTACTCAAAAGTTACATAATCTCATATTAGTTGTGAGATTTATAAGTAGGAGACACAACGTCTATTATGATACAAGCGAACAAGATATGAAACTATATATAACATTTGCACTTTAATATTTAGGGATTATCGTTATGTCAAACTTCATAGCTCAACTATCAACAATTAGGATTTTAGGGTTCAGGTTTTGTGATTTAGGGTTTGGAATTGAGCATTTAGGACTTAGGATTAAGGGCTTAAGATTTAGGGTTTTACGGTAATAGTTTATGGTTAGAGTTTAAGATATGTTTTAGCATTTTTTAATGCCACTATGATAAGAAAAATGTGAAGAAATTAGCACTAAAATAGAAATAGTATCTCAACAATACAAAACGGTTTTTTAAGAATACAAGTAAAATGTCAAATTTCATTTAAAATAATAACGCTGTTTCTTACGTAAAAATAAATGAATAGATTTCAAACTTAATAAAGCTAGAAGATACAATGAAAATCAAAAAATGATCATTTTTGAGTAATGAATTAGAATAAAAATTTTGTAATTGAAATTTTGAAATATGCGTTTAAGTTAGACAACAAAATGTTAAAATTAATTTGTCTATACCAAGAAAAGAATAGTAGAGATAAGATTTCATATATTTTGCTTAAAAGTAGAAAAAAAATACAAGAGCTTAATTTTCTATCAAGTACAACGGAAAAAAAAACATTTTCACTTTAAAGATTTTTACAGCAATAAAGAATTATAAATAAGAGGAGCAATCGTATAACTTACATTTAAGGCCTTTTTAATTGAATTTTATTATAAGATCATCAGCTTAAATGTAATATTAGTTATTTTGTAAAACATAATTGACTCTAAGTTATTAAAAATACTTTTCTAGACACCATTATTGATACCATTTATAGTTACTTTTTTTTTAAACAAAAATTAGTGTTAATTCTTGACTAGCCACTTCCGTAATATAGATTTTAATTAAAAATTTATCATATTAATATTTTAAAAAATTACTTTCACTGTATTAAAATTCTGTTAATTTTAAAAACATTTTAATTGACTTCTAAATTTTTAAGATTTTGTAGAAAGTGTCATATGTTTACATCCATGGCTGACTAAATGAAGAGAGAGAGAGAAGAAAGATATTGAAAAGTAATATAAACGGGTAGAAAGATGATCCATCTATTGTTATAAAGAAGCAACAAATTATAATGGCAATAAAGTAAATTCGAAAAAGGCAAGAGGACACAAAAGGGTTTTGTGCAACCAATCTCCTTAAAGGAACATCTTGTTGTACAAGGCGCAATTTTGAATAATATAAAAATCAAACCAACACTTGTTAGTAATTTCCCCCAAGATCATTAGCAGACCCGGCAAAAATTGACCCGACCCGAAAACCTGACCTGAACACGCCCGAAAGTTTTAGGTTCTGAACATGATTTTTTCGACCTGAACCCGAATTAAATCGAACCCAAAAAACCCGTAAATTTTTGGGTCAAATCCGACCTGAACCCGAACCAGCCCGCTCGACACGAATATTATATACTTCCTTTTTATTTTCTTTAATTTTTTCCTCTTAACAATAATACTTTTCCATTATAACGAATCGTTTAGAGAAATGTTATACAATTATCACATCTTTTAGCAAATTAGACAATGGTTTCCATTTTTTTTCCATAAAACAACGTCATATACAACTTATAAATGGTACAATTTTAGAAAATGGTCATGAAACAAACTCTAATATTAAGAAAAGCAATTTAGAATTAGATAAGTATTGAAAATATGTGTGTCTTACCATTATATTTTTGGTAAAATGAATTTGTTTCATCACATTTTAAATAAGATTATTATATAATAATCTAAAATTTTGATTTTAGAATTAATAGATAATTATAATATTTTGTGCGTATATAATATTTTTTCATTTGGATCGACTTACTAATAAAGCATATTTGATAGGTAATACTAGGTTAATTAACGAAGCATCAAATTATTAAACGGGCTGTTACTGGGTTGAACAGCTCTGACTCGTTAACATGCTTTAGATGGGCCAACCATGAATGACCCAACCAATTATTAATATTTTAATATACGGGCCAACCAATCCAGACATAACTCATTGCCCACCCGTATATGAATTTCATATATCATGTTAAAAAGTTTGGATATTTTTGATATTCTTTGAAAAAATCACAATTACAATGGTTGTTCATTAAATACAAATAATTTTAAGTAATAAATATGCTGAATTTTTTATTTTGACAAAAAAAGAAATAATTCACTAAAAAAAGGCGCTCTAAACCCATTGGGTTGATTCAAAACCCGTAAAACCAAAATACACCCACCCGTATTTTATCCGAACCCGAAATACACCCGACCTCTATTTTACCTGAACCCGAATACACCAGACCCGTATTTGACCCATCCGTCCAAATTGACAGGCCTAATCATTACCATTTCGATAGAATAAAGGGGTTTGCACTGTTCACTGCATGTGCTGCGTGGGAGAGTGGGAGGCTAGGGGATATGCTTAAAGTCGGTACCATGACCCATAAGACAAGGAGGTCAGTGTGCGTATTTTAATAATTTTGGCATTATGCATATAAGATTTGTTGGTCAAATCATAGTGGAGTTGTAATGTCCTACAAATTTTTGGGTGAGTTTGTCCAAAATATAAGATTGATGACATTGAGTCCATCTCATCTCTTACAGCGCCCATCCACTTTTTGTAATTTGGTGAATCAACCACCTCTTGATAAGAGTTAGGCTCCTCAATTTCCAATGGAGTATATAGGAATACTTCCTCTTCGATTTGAAATTACCGTCGAGGAATTCTTCCACGCTTATTCCTTCAGCTCTTAGGACTTTCATTATTTGTCTACCTCAATGAGGAATCCCTCCCTCTTTCTCTAAGAAGTGTGAGACTGTGAGTATCTGAAGAAATCGCTTCCACTATCCCTTTGATATGTGAGATTCTGAATATGTGAACCAACGACATGTTGAGGAACAAGAAATTGAAGATAAACCTCATTCTCAGGTTGACTCCCCTCAAGAATTGGAGATTGAGGACGAACCTCATTATCCTCAGCAGATAAGTTTCTACTGTTCCTTTCGAATAGGGGATGTGTACCATATTCAATGACTTGGTGATAATTCAGAGCCTCCCCCTCATTGAGATATGGTTGAATGACTTGCTATGACTGATATAGCACGACTTCCTCTTCACCAATACTTGGGAACTCATCCTCAAGAAAGTCGACGTTATGGGAATCGATTTTCATTATGTCACCATTACGTTGTTCCTCGTACTTCACATATCCTTTGAATGTTCAGGATATTTTCTGGACACCATCTTGATAGCTCTTAAACCAAGTTTTCCATGTTTGTGGGTTGAGTTATGTTCCCAACTAGCCGAACCCTATGGGCGTATGTGATCCAAAGACAGCTTTTTACCAGACCATAACTCATATAATGTGCCAACTATAATCCTGCTTGACAAACGGTTAAGGATATAAGCTATTGTAAGCAGCACGTCCCTTCAAAAACTAATTAAGTGGTTAGTATATGCCATCATTGACCTGAACATGTCGAGCAATGTCTGGCGCCTGCACTCTGCAACATCGTTTTATTGTGGAATATATGGAATCGTTAACTGTCTTTGTATACCTTTTGCTTCACTAAATTCTTTAAATGTATCCAAGGGATATTTACGACCTCAATCGGTACAAAGAGTTTTAAATTTTCATTCCAATTGAGTCTCTAATTCTACTACGAAGTGTTTGAACACATCAAGTGTCTCATAGCGGTGAGATAATAGGTACATATACCCATATCATGAATAATCATATGCAAGAGTTATGAAGTAGATTGCCCCATGACATGCTTTCACATTCATGGGTTTGCAGATGTTTGAGTAGATTAATTCTAAGAGACTCGATGCTCTCGAAACCTTACCAAAAGGCTTTATGGTTGCTTTGCCACCTAGACATGGCTCACACCTAGGCAACTTAACCCTAGTGAGTCAATCTAAAAGACCTTTTTTAGTTAGCCTAGTCATTCTGTCTTCACCCACATGGTTAAGTCTAGCATCCCACTTCACAGATTCATAATGAAAGTCAAAATATGAGACAAAAGCTAAAGATATATTATTATAAGAATCATCCAAATCCCAAATAATAAAATCTCCTTTCAAAGTTACATGGCCAAATAAATTGCCAATATAGAAAATGTTTAAACCATTATGATAAAAATCGAAAGTAAAACCTAATCTCATTAAAGAAACAAAGATACCAAGGAGCATCGCACCCCGAGTGTATAGAGAGCGTCATGAACAACTAACTTATTTCCTCCATAGAGTTTAAGCTGGTATGTTCCTACTTGAAGGACATCTTCTTCACTGCCGCTCCTAAATACGATAATTCGTGAACCCACTGATAAGGATAGAACTCCACAAATTCAACCTTATGCCGAACTATGTGCTTGGTTGCCCCTCATGTCTACAACCCATTGAGCAAGAGCGTTAGCAACAAATACATGAGAACAAACATATAATTCAAGAGTTTTAGCTGAAAGAGGTACCTTGGCCAACTCTGGACAATCCCAAGCAAAATGCCCATTCTTTTCATGATTATAGCACTTCACACATGCTATGTTCTTATCTCCAATGCCCATACCCTTTTTCTTCTTGGTAAAATCACTTTTAGCGCGAGCGTTTTGAGGAAGGCGGGGACCATTCTTGGGCTGTTGTCCACAATAAGGATGATTACTTCTAGGTCATTCCTTTTGGCAACTGTTAAGCCAAAAATCATGCATTGTTTTAATAATTATTTTAAGTATATTATATATATTCTTTATTCTAATTTACTTCATTTTATATATTTTCCAGGTTAGGCTTTACTTAATAAAGAGGAGAAAAGACGACGTAGAAACTCGGATTTTATACACTTGGCTACAAGACGGTCCAAAAATAATAATTATAGAAATTATTATTTTCATAATTATTATATTGGGCTAGGGTTTCAAGAGTTGGTAAGCAGCTACGAGTCTTGGGGAAGAAGAAATCTAAGGAAGAAAGGAGAAGAAAACCTAAACAAAAACCCTAGACACCCACTCTATTAATACATCATCTAACCCCTCACACCATCTGCACGCACACCCTCACCTCAAAAACCCCTACCTAACCCAACTTCACGCCATCAACCTAACTTCATCTCTTCTCCATAATCCCTCTTCCCCATCTCAACCATAAACCCACAGCACCATCTTTCAATCTCCTCATCACGCAGCCCTTCATCACGCACATCCCATCTCCTCACCATCATCATCATTTTCATCGTTCCATCATCATCCTCCATCGCCATCATCACTGTCCTCACCACCGTCATCCCCATCGATCATCATCATCACCTCCTCGCTCCCTTTATCATCTTCGAGTTCTCCTCACAATCATCACCATCATCAGCAGCATCATCTTCATCGTTCTTCATCATCTTCATCTTCATCACCGAGCACCATCGTCATTAGCATCAATCATCCCCTCAAAGTAGGATTTTTTTTTTGTTTTAGTATTATTATTATTAGTATTATTATTATTATTATTATTATTATTATTATTATTATTATTATTATTATTATTATTA
>JACYFF010031957.1:102157806-102192295 GCA_017589665.1 Selenicereus undatus | reverse complement strand
TATTATTATTATTATTATTATTATTATTATTATTATTATTATTATTAGTTTTACTTTGTTTTATTTATTTTGTGGTAGGTTTAATATTAAACATTAAATATTTGAGCTATTATTGTAATTTTAATTTTTATATGACTGAGTAATTTTTTATGCTTAGTATAATCCTCTTGAAGCCATGCTAAATTAATTATTTTGAAACAAGTTTTATGCTTTAATGCCTAGTTGATTTTTATTCATGATTCTTTAGCGATTAGTGTTCATCGTTTATGAAATTTGTGTTAAATCGATTAGAATGCATGCTAGTTGATTAAATACAATTTCGATTGATAGTTTAGAAGATTATAATACGTAAAAGTTATCATCTTTTAGGCCTAGGTATCACCCTAATTAATCATGGATGGCTCAAACCCATCTCTTTTAATTAGGTAATCGCTTTAGATCTTTGTTAAATCGATTTGCTGGTAAATTGGTTACAAAGTGTTAAATGATGTTTTTCTAATTCTTAATGCTCTAATTTGGTTAAATTTTTGCGCTGGTGTAGAGATTATCAAATTAGTAGGGTTTATATTAGGGTTGGACCTAAGTAAACTAAAATCTAAGGAAAAACGGGGAAGAACCGCTGGTGGATATCTTCTACAATTAACTCATGAATAAACTTAACTTATGTGTTAATGATAAATATTAATTTGCATGGTGGATTGAGATTATACTAAGTATCCTTCATAACTTTGATAACTTTTGATTATTGTTTATTGCTTAGAATTAATTTGATTAGTTTATTGATTTTTGTTCTAGTTTTATTAGCTTCAATATAATTTCAATCGACCCCCCCTCCAAAAGTATAATCTTTTAGGAGTGTCTAGGTAATTTGAGATAGTTTAGATTTTGATTTTTAGAGTGGTTATAATTTTAAATTGATTTATATTCAGTTTTAGTATTTAATTACCGGTTTGTCAGAAATTAGACTAAAAATAGTTATTTTTATTATTTTTTGATTTTATCAGTTCCTAGAGTTTATATCGTGTCCCAATCTGCCATATTCAATTTCGTAATTTTTGGAAATTATTTGATAATGTTTCAGATTTATTTTGTGAAATTGGTATGTACAGGTTTTTAGGTAATTAATTCTGAAATTTTCAATTTTCAATTTTAATTTACGATTTTTAGGTGTTGTTAAGTCCAGAAAATTATGTCCTAGAATTAGGGTAATTTTATTGATTAATTTCATATTTATATTTATGCTGATTATTTTATTTCTAATTTTAGATTTATTATTCTGCTGAATATTTGGTGCTGATTTTCTGATCTGGTTTTTCTGAAATAAATTACATGCAGTTTAGAGTTTATAAGCCTATAGACCTGCAGTATAATATTTTAGGTTACTATTTGATAATTTTAATATTTATTTCTCTGATTATTAATTGTTGTTTTGATTTTTAATTAGAATTTCAGTTACTATTCTGATTTTATTTTTCTGGGTTATTTAGGAAAGCTTTTTACTGTTTTATTTCCAAAATATGATTCATAAGATTTAAGAGCATCATTGGGTATTTTTCTAGATTTTTATTCATTAGATCTTAATCATTTTAGAATTATTAAGTTTTAATTTAAGAAATTGGATTGGTAAAATCATTTAGGATTAAGCTAGCAATTTATAACAATCTTTCCTCGTGGATCGATCCCTACTTTTCTATGCTATAAAAAGTATTCAATAACCGAAGTAGTGGTTAAATTTGTAGCTCTCGATAGGCTTTACAGCAACAAATGCCACAGTGGAAGAGGCGTACGCTTCAAGTTCTCTTCCTCCATCTCGAGGTGCTTTGAAATTGCCTTGAAGGTTTGAATACTCTCATTATGCACCATAATGACTTCAAAGCTCCTCCAATGTTCATCGTCACCAGGGAAACCCTAATCACATTTAGTACTTGTTCCTCCTCAAAAACATGTCACCTAACAGCCTTAAGATCTTGAACCATGTCAGTTATGGCTCTAGTATGTTCAGAGATACTTCTATTAGAGTCAATAGTATATAGCATCCACTTTAACTGCATGGTACACAACCTTGTAGTTGATGTTTAACCGAACTTGATCTTAAGTTGGACCCACACGTTGTTAGTAGTGGGGTAACATTCAAATTCTCCTAGTAGATCGTCATGCATGCACGACAATGAAGTGTAGCATGCAGAATGATCCTTTTGAATTAAGCTTGGTATGCCCTTAAGTTTTTCTTAGATTGCTTACTAGCAATCATATCTTTGCCCTACTCATCTTTGCCTACGGGCTAGGCATAAAAGTCGTCAGGAGATCTAGCATGCCATCCTCATTCAGGGTGAACTGAACTTTAGATGTCAAAGGTTGCAATTTGTGTTGTCCATCTTTTCGTTAGAAGATATACTACCTATCAAATCCTTAATTGCGATGTTTGAAAGTATATATAAAATGTTAGGCATATCGTCAAGTAATTAAATTATCAAAAACACATTATTTATATCACATGTTCAAAAATTTCGCTCATCTCAGAATAATCACATATGAATATGAATTAGAAGTTCTCATAATTTAATTATCAAAAAATTCAAAAAGTATTGTTGAACTAGTTAACATTGATTATAGTAAAGATATTCAAGTAAAACACATTTACACAAGCTTATACTATATAAAATCTAATTTATATAATGCGTTCTATTTTTTAAAACTTTACTTAATTGACATATAATACACAATTATATGTTTAACCACAAAAGTTCATAATTATATAAACTTATTTACACAAAGTTATTTATAAAAAATATTCAAAACATAAAATGAATTAAGAGTTTAATTATATAATACTCATTTGTACAACAAAACATCTTGTGATTTTCCGCAAGCGTACGGTTTATCGTCGTAACACTTGAGGGTCGATCCGCAGTGATGGATTGTAAAATTAGGTTGTCAAAATTCCTAAACTAAATTAAATCTATATACTAAAATTAACACATATCAAGGTCAAGTTATTGTTCCATACATCTTGAATAAATGAAGCAGAGGAAAGAAAACGAAGGAGCCTAGCAAAACAATGAACGAATGCAATCGAAACCAGCAACAGACCAAATGACACTCACTAACTTGTGCCCAGAAATTACCAGAGTCCAACCATGGTTTCCTTTTGTTGCAAATGCGAATTCGAACCAACTAACTCACAATGTCATCTCCAAAATTAGATAACTCTTTCGATTCAAACAAAACTGAGTCAATTACATAAACGTTCAATGGCTATAGACGAATTCAGAATTGTGAAAACGAAAAAAAATTGCAAAATGAACTAAGCTAACTCTCTCTGTCTCCATGCTCTGCCCTTCGACTTTTTGTAGCCTCCCCAGATCCGAGCCTCCCAAAACGCCTCCCTCTTCAATTACCCCCATTAATTCTCAAAATAATTCTTTTGAAACCGTAGGGATAATGATGATATTAATTATGGAACTTGAAGGAAGTAAGAGAGAAGAGAGGTCAGGCATGGGAGCTCTGTTCACTTCATTTTCTGGCTATAGATAAAGTTGAAGGAAGAAGAAAGGTTGAAGAAGACAGACAGAGCTCATGTGCCCAGCACATGGTGTTTAAGTGAGAAAGGAGGAGAGCAGGCTGTGAATGAAGGAACTGGGACTGGGCCGACCCAATCGTAGGAGAAAGAAAGAGAGCAGAGACATATGGCACGCCTAGGCTAGACCCAGCGAGTGCAAGAAGAGGGGGAGGGGAAGAATGGAAGAGAAAGGAGGAATTGGGCCATGGCTACTGGGCCGGTTCAGCTTCATCTTTATTTAGCTCTAGCACTTGTTTGAGTGAATTTGTTTATTTTCTTCAAAGCATTTCCAATTCCTACAAAATAATAAAAAAATTATTAAAAATCTAACTTAACAATCTATTTAAAGCAAATATTAGCTAATAAAGGATATAAAATATCATAATTTCATGTTCAACAAATACCCCCACACCAAAGTTTTGCTCGTCCTCGAGTAAAACAAAACGAAAAAGCCTAGAAAAACAAAAGAAAATCCCAACTCACTTTCGTAGGAATCACGACTGCAGTTAACACGCACAACAAGCCCTTTAAACCCCTAGGTTACCCCTAGTGGACGAGGAATGTCTCATGAGCGTTTGCAGAAGATGTACCCACAAAATCTATAAAAGAAAACATAAATAGAAAATCGAAAATCTTTTTGGGTTTTGTTTTCAAAAAGTAATATGTACAAAACTGGGGAAAGATACATACATATTCTAATCAACTAAAATCACCCATGTAGCAAAGATGTTGGCCTGCATATAAACATATTGTACACATCAAGGCTTTTTACCCCATGAATGACATTGAAGCACTAACTTTTCATCCCAGTTATACACTAAAGCTTTGAATCCTTCCCTGTGTTCGTGTGTGCATGTGTCTCATCATCCTAAGGTTTATGTTTACCAAAATCAAACTCAACCCCACTTGATTAACAGAGGAAGCAAGGTTTCCCAGTAGCAATATTGCCTCAAAGGGTAACATCCAGTAGCGCATGCCTCAAAGGGTTGCTTGTCATTCCAATTTTTTTTTCATTTTTTTTTTCATTGTTCGTTTTTTTTTCTCTTTTTTTTTTCAAAAACAAGTAGGAGAGCCGATGATGAAAAACTAAAACCTTAAGACAATGATCACACAACGATAATGAACAAATAGGATTAGAATTAGAGTCAAAAATGTCACACTAAGGACAGAGACCTAACATGCACATCATGCGTATATACAGGCTAATAATCAAAGTACAGGGAATTTAAGTTGATCAAAAAGTACTAAGCTTCCCAAAATAACAAACAAAATCTTTTTGAATTTTTCGTTCTTTTTTGTTTTTAGAAAAAGAAGAAGTTTTTCCACTCCCATACCTATTATGAGCAATGCCCTCATTGGGAGTAGGAAGAAACATAAAACCACAAAATAAAACTGAAAAAGAAAACAAGACGCATAAAGATACAAAATAAAGACAAAAAGAACCAACATATAGACAAAAGGAAAGAACAAGGGAAAAAGAGAAAAGAGTAAAAGAGAGAATGGATGAAAAGAAGTTCTTAGCAAACCAGGTCGGGTGCTAAGTACACCCAAGTTATCATCTCAACACATCACTGAGCAGGACTCGGCTCACGGAGTATCAGACACTCCACATCTTCCTTGCTAGGCAACTCCAGAAATTGCTTCAATCTTTCGCCATTCACCTTAAAAGTAGCACCATTGTGAGGGTCCTGAATTTTGACTGCACCATAGGAAAAAATACGTGAAACAATGTACGGACCAGTCCATCAGGACCTTACCTTCCCTGGAAACAAATGGAGCCTAGAGTCATACCGGAGCACTTTCATGCCTAGGACAAACTCTCTTCGAAGGATATGCCTATCGTGAAACAACTTTTCCCTTTCTTTGTAAGAACGAGCACTCTCATAAGCCTCAGCTCTAATCTCATCAAGTTCATTCAGTTGCAGTCTACGCTCCTCACCAGCCTTAGTCAAGTCATAATTCAATTTCTTAATGGCCCACCAAGCTCTATGCTCTATTTTCACAGGAAGATGACAAGGGTTACCATAAACAACTCTACAAGGTGACATACCCAAGGGAGTTTTAAAAGCTGTCTTATAGGCCCAAAGAGCATCTACGAGTTTATCAGCCCAATCCTTTCTATTCCGACTCACTGTCTTTTCAAGAATCTGCTTAATCTGTCGATTAGACACCTCAACCTGACCAGTGGTTTGGGGATGATAGAGGGTAGAAAGCCGATGGACAATTGAATACCTCTTCAGTAAGGCATCAAAGGACCCATTATTGAAATGGGTGCCCTGATCACTAATAATAGCACGAGGCATGCCAAATCTAGCAAAGATGTTCTCCCTCAAGAACTTCACAACAACTTTAGCATCATTAGTCCTAGAAGGGATCGCTTCAACCCATTTAAACACATAGTCCACAGCTAACAGAATATACTCATTCCCAAAAGATAATGAAAATGGTCCCATAAAGTCTATACCCCACACATCAAAAATCTCCACCACAATGATGGGGTTCAGTGGCATCATATCCCGCCTGCTTATTCTACCCAACTGCTGGCACCCAGGGAAACTCTTAGAGTACTCAAAAGCATCCCTAAACAGAGTAGGCCAGTAGAAACCACATTAAAGAACTTTGGCCGCAGTCTTCCTACCGCTAAAATGCCCCCCACACGCTTGATCATGACAGAAAGAAAGGACACTTTTTACCTCATGGTTAGGAATACACCTTCTAAACATTTGGTCAGAACAGTACTTAAACAAATAAAGGTCATCCCAAACAAAGAACTTCACAAGGTGAAAGAACCTATCTCTATCATTCTTGGTCCAACTCTCAGGGATCCTACCAGTAACTAGGTAGTTCACAATATCA
Organism: Selenicereus undatus; assembly: GCA_017589665.1. Lineage (NCBI taxonomy): Eukaryota > Viridiplantae > Streptophyta > Magnoliopsida > Caryophyllales > Cactaceae > Selenicereus > Selenicereus undatus. The sequence continues at coordinate 102,185,880 of JACYFF010031957.1, read as the reverse complement.
GCATACCAAGGATCAGAGTGGACGTCATATAACTGCTCATTAGGGAAGCACTCAGAAACAGTGGATTCACTCTCTCTATCATAAAGAATCCTAGACAAATTATCAGCTACAAGGTTCTCAGAACCTTTCTTATCCCTAATCTCACAGTCAAACTCTTACAACAGCAATATCCATCTAACAAGTCTAGGCTTAGCATCCTTCTTATAAACAAGATGCTTAAGAGCAGAGTGATCAGTATAGACAATCACATGAGACTCAATCAGATAAGGTCTAAACTTCTCAAATCCAAATATCACAGCCAAAAATTCTTTCTCAGTCACAGTATAATTCAATTGGGCATCATTCAAAGTGTGACTAGCATAGTAAATCACATGGGTTTTCTTATCAACACGTTACCCTAAAACTACCCCAACAGCATAATCAGAAGCATCACACATCAATTCAAATGATTCTCCCCAGATAGGAGGGTGGAGAATAGGAGCAGAAGTTAAGGCCCTCTTAAGCTTAGAAAATGCCTCAAGACATTCATCAGAAAAGTGAAAAGGCACATCTTTAGCTAACAAGTTGGACAAGGGCTTTGCAATCTTACTAAAGACCTTAATGAAACGACGATAGAAGGTAGCATGTCCAAGAAAAGACCTTACCTCTTTCACACAGGTGGGAGGGGGAAGATTAACAATCAAATCAGTCTTAGCCTTATCAACCTCAATTCCATCTTTAGAAATAACATGGCCTAAGACTATTCCCTTCTTAACCATAAAATGGCATTTCTCCCAATTCAGAGTCAAATTTTTCTCCCTACACCTTTCCAACACTTTTCTTAGATTAGACAAACAGACATCAAAGGAAGACCCAAACACAGAGAAGTCATCCATAAAAATTTTCATGCATAGCTCAATTAGATCTGAAAAAATGGAAATCATGCAACGCTGAAAAGTAGCAGGAGCATTGCACAGTCCAAAAGGCATACGTCTAAAGGCATAAGTTCCAAAGGGACAGGTGAAAGTAGTCTTCTCCTGATCCTCAGGAGCAATAGAGATCTGGGTATAGCCAGAGTATTCATCTAAAAAGCAATAGAAGAAATGTCCGACCAATCTCTCTAACATTTGGTCCAAGAAAGGAAGGGAAAAGTGGTTTTTCCTAGTGGCAACATTCAATTTTCTATAATCTATGCAAACACGCCACACAGATTGCACTCGAGTAGGAACTAACTCGTTCTTGTCATTCCTAATCACGGTAATCCCGGTCTTCTTAGGAACAACTTGAACGGGGCTAACCCACTCACTATCAGAAATGGGATAGATAATCCCATGGTCTAACCACTTTAGCACTTCTTTCCTAGCTACTTCCTGAAGAGTAGGGTTCAAATGCCTTTGACGGTCACGGTAGGGCTTAGCATTGTCCTCTAGATGAATCCTATGTTGCACAATGGAAGGACTAATTCCCTTAATATCCCCTAAGGTCCAACCCAAAGCTTCTTTGTTCTCTCTAAGTAGGGCAATCAATTCAGTCTCTTGGTTCCCATCTAGGTCAGAAGCAATAATGACAGGCAAAGATTCATTGGGGCCTAGAAATGCATACTTAAGAGAATACGGAAGGGGTTTCAGTTCAAAAGCAGGAGGAAAAATAGTTTCAGAAGCAAATTCAGAAGCAGCAGTGAACAAACAATCAACAGTAAAGCACAAGTCATCAAACTCAAAAGCATCATACTCAGGTTCATCATTCACAAAAAAGGACTCATACTCAACAGCAAACACATCATCACAAGCATCATCAAGAATAGAATCCTCTACCCAGTGAAGAGTAGAGAACTCCATATCATCAAAACTAGAAGGCTGTCTTTGCAGATTAAAAATACTAAGCTCTATGGTCATGTTACCAAAAAACAGTCTCATCATACCATTCCTACAATTAATGAGGGCATTGGCAGTGGCCAAGAAAGGACACCCTAGAATCACATGGACTTGACTAGCTAAGTTAGACACTTTCTCAGTCTCAATCACAACAAAGTCCACTGGGTAAATGAATTCACCCACTCTAATTAGCACATCCTCAACAATGCCCCTAGGTAATCTGGTCGATCTATCAGCCAACTAAATAACCATCTTAGTAGGCTTAAGCTCACCTAACCCTAGCCTCTCATACTCAATGAAGGGAATTAAGTTGCACTGGCCCCTAAATCAAGCAAGGCTCTATGAATGAGCTGGTCCCCTATAACTATAGAAATAGTAGGGCAACCAGGGTCCTTATACTTCACTGGGATCTGATGAGATAGAATAGAACTAGCACTAGAGGGTAAGAAAGCCTTCCTAGGAACATTGGTAGCTCTCTTGGTTGTGCACAAATCCTTTAAAAACTTAGCATATGGAGGCATCTGCTGAATAGCATCGAGCAAAGGAATGTTGATCTTGACTTGAGAGAAGGTCTCTCTCATCTTCTCAACATGAGCTTGGTCTTTTTTCTTAAGCCTATGGGGAAAAGGAAGCAAAGGTATATGGACTTTCTCAGAACAAGAAGAAGAAGGACCCTTAGAAGGAGAAGGGTCAATTGATTCAGAGGATTCTTTCTTTTTAAGCTCTTCTTCCTTAGACAGTGACTCAAGAAGATGGTGAGAATCAAAATCATTGGGGACACCATCAGTAGCATCCCCTGACTCACTGGATGAGCCAGTCTCTGGAGGTGAAGAAGAAGAAGAAGATTTCTCCAAGAATTGGTGAGGATACCTGCAGGGCTCATTAGGACTTCTAACCTGGTTATCAATCTCTCGACCAGAACGGAGAGATATTACTGCATTTACCTTTCTCACAGGCTCATTAGAGTTACTAGAAGAAGAAGAAGAAGCGTGACCCTTAGGGTTCACCTCAGGCTGACTTGGAAAAGTACCTGGCTCCGTAGAAGATGATGCTAACTGGGAAAATTGTTCATTCATCATTCTCATCATTCTTTCCATGTTCGCATTAATCATTCTCTCCACATTATTATTAATTCTCCTCTCTATTTTATCAATATCACTATAACCAAGAAGAGGTTGAACTTGAGCTACAGGAGGTGGAGGTCTAGGTGCATTAAGTACACTTGGAAAAATCGGTCTCTGAAAGGAACTAGAAGGGTGAGAGATGGATTGGGTGTTAGGAACCGCAACATTAGGTCTGTTACTCCAAGAGAAGTTAGGGTGATTTCTCCACCGTGGATTGTAAAAAGGAGAGAAAGGGTCATTCTTAAGTCTCTGGAAGGCCATATTCGCTTGCTCTTGCCCAGTTGCTAACTGGTGAGCAAAGTAGGGACAAGCACTCAATGAATGATCTAAGGCCTGACAATGAGAGCAAGACACTGAAGAAATCTTGGATAACTGAGTTATCTGTGGAGTCAATCCTTTCAACATGTTTTCTAGAGTAGCAATCTTAGACTCTAAGTGATTCACATCAGAGACAAAATGTAACCCACTCCTAGCAATCCTAGAACTTAAGTTGTCATCCTGAGCGGTTTCCCACTGCATAGTTTTCTCAGCTAAGTCCTCTAAAAATTCCCAAGCATTTGTGGCGCTTTTAGAAAGAAAGCCACCCTGACACATAGACTCTACCATGGTTCTAGTTTGTTGGTCCAGTCCTTCATAAACAATCTGGCACAAACGTACTTGGTCTAAACCATGATGGGGACACTGAGACAACACATTCTTGAACCGATCAAAATATTTCCAAAATGATTCCCTATCTAGTTGCACGAATTGATTAATCTCATTCCTTAGCTTAACAGTCTTGGCATTAGGAAAATATTTTCTTAAGAACAATTTCACAGAATCAATTCAAGAAGTTACAGAATTAGCAGCCAAGCCATACATCCAACGTTTAGCAGAATCTTTCAAAGCAAAAGGAATTAATTTCATGCGCACAATATCAATGGGAATATTAGGAAAATGCATCATAGAACAGACTTATTCGAATTCCCTCAAAAACAAATAGGCATCCTCTAAACCAGTGAATTTAGGGAACATCTGAGTATAGTGAGGTCTTAATTCGAAGGTCACATTGGGTCCAAGGTCAGGTATAGTGAAGCAAGATGGCAAAGCAGTCCTAAGAGGATAAAAGATATCACTCAAAGGTCTCTCTTATGCTATTTCTTCTATTTCAAGCTTGGGTTCATGTTCGGTTTCTAAGTCAGAGTCGGGTTCACTTCTAACAAGTCTATGATTTTCAAGATTTCTAACCCAACCAGTCATATAAATCCAACACCCTCACCCAAAGTTCTTGTTTTTGGATTTTTTCTTTTTCTTTTTTTTTTGTATTTTTTTTTGTATATTTTTTTTCAATCACAAAACAAAAAAATGAATGATAAAACTAAAAACACTATTAAAACAAAAAAATGAACAAAACTGAAAACAAAAACACAAACACAAAGAAACTAAAAGAAAATAAGAAATAAAACTACACCTAAACACCCTAATTCTAAGAATAAAATCAAAACAGAAAATAAAACTCCTAAAATCAGAACTAAATATACAGAAAAGTCCACACAATCACAAAGGGCATAAATATAATTTTTCTCAAATTTTTCTGCCCCTGAATAATGCAAAAAAATGCAAACAGGATATTATTTCTAAAATTCACAAAAAAATCTAAACAGCACCAAAAATTCCAGAAAAATTCACACACACTCTAAAAATGATTCTGAATCTAGGAAAAATATTAGCACAGCATAAATCACACCAGAACAGGTCCATAAAATTCAAACAAAATGCGGAAATTGGTGAAAAATCTGCACTGTCAATATTTTCATATCAGTTTAACCTTGAACTTTTTCACTGCACATAAACCAAACTGATTAGTACTGTTTTTATTTTCTTTTTTTTCAGCAATAAATAGCATCTAAAAATTGAAATTAAACTAATCTTTACACAAACAAAAATCAAAATCAAAATCAAAATATAAACGAAATTCAAAATTAAAACTAAACTAAACGAAATAACGACTCAACTAAAACTAAAAATCATAACTCTAAAATTAAAAACGAAAATGACTCGAACGACTCGATTACTAAACTACGACTTGAGGCAACCAAATTTTACAACGACATCCCCGGCAACGGCGCCAAAAATTTGTTGTGATTTTCCGCAAGCGTACGGTTTATCGTCATAACACTTGAGGGTCGATCCGCAGGGACAAATTGTAAAATTAGGTTGTCAAAATTCCTAAACTAAATTAAATCTAGATACTAAAATTAACACATACCAAGGTCAAGTTATTGTTCCATACATCTTGAATAAATGAAGTAGAGGAAAGAAAACGAAGGAGCCCAACAAAACAATGAACGAATGCAATCGAACCCAGCAACAGAGCAAATGACACTCACTAACTTGTGCCCAGAAATTACCAGAGTCCAACCATGGTTTCCTTTTGTTGCAAACGCGAATTCGAACCAACCAACTCACAATGTCATCTCCAAAATTAGATAACTCTTTCGATTCAAACAAAATTGAGTCAATTACATAAACATTCAATGGCTATAGACGAATTCGGAATTGTAAAAATGAAAAAAAATTGCAAAATGAACTAAGCTAACTCTCTCTGTCTCCATGCTCTGCCCTTCAACTTTTTGTAGCCTCCCCAGATCCAAGCCTCCCAAAACGCCTCCCTCTTCAATTACCCCCATTAATTCTTAAAATAATTCTTTTGAAACCGTAGGGATAATGATTATATTAATTATGGAACTTGAAGGAAGAAAGAGAGAAGAGAGGTCGGGCATGGGAGCTCTGTTCGCTTCATTTTCTGGCTATAGATAAAGTTCAAGGAAGAAGAAAGGTTGAAGAAGACAGACAAAGCTCATGTGCCCAGCACATGGTGTTTAAGTGAGAAAGGACGAGAGCAGGCTGTGAATGGAGGAACCGGGACTGGGCCGACCCAATCGTAGGAGAAAGAAAGAGAGCAGAGACATATGGCACGCCTAGGCCAGACCCAGCGAGTGCAAGAAGAGGGGGAGGGGAAGAATGGAAGAGAAAGGAGGAATTGGGCCATGGCTACTGGGCCGGTTCAACTTCATCTTTATTTAGCTCTAGCACTTGTTTGAATAAATTTGTTTATTTTCTTCAAATCATCTCCAATTCCTACAAAATAAATAAAGACATTATTAAAAATCTAACTTAACAATTTATTTAAAGCAAATATTAGCTAATAAAGGGTATAAAATATCATAATTTCATATTCAACAACATTGCAAAACTTTTTTACAATATTGAGAAATTAAAATTTACATTAAACAAATGCTTATAATAATAAGGAAAAACTGAGGAGACCAACTCCTATAGCAACATTAACATGAAAAGCTACAAAATGTAGGCAAAAAATTGTCATGCCGAGTTTTACAGAACCCCACCACCCAAAAAAAGGCCCAATTCAACCATTACCGTGCCGCCTACAACACCATTTTCAAAAGCATCATTTTCAGACACACCAACTCTATAGACCTAATCCTACGATCTCTGTCTCACCTTATCCTCTTTCCTTTCTCTCTCTGCTCGAGCAGAGAATTGAGCTCAAAACTCCATCTCTCTCTCTGGCTGTATTAGCATCTAACACTCCTCGATCTCAGTGCCCCACTTCACGACGGCTCTTCCTTAATAGCCACAACCAGTACCTTGCCGCCTACAACACCACCACTTGGTAGATAAGCCAAAACCGGCCACCTACCCGATCAACGCGCAACTGAGGTGGTGGTTTTGGTGGTTTTCTAGTCGGCGTTCTTTAGAGAGGTGTGCTACGAGGTAGGAGGAGAAAGAATAAGGAAAGAAACCTACGCCTTTTGTCGTTAGCACATAACACACATACGCCACTCCTCCTTGGATGGGTATGGCTTCATATTTGAGTCTCTTGCTTCTACCCTCTCTCCTTTTTTCTATTTGGTTGTGATGGCAGCGGAGGCCACAAAAAAGCAACACCAGATTTGCCGCCACCGCAACCACGGAGGTGTGGGTGGTGGTTGGGAGATTCTCAGTTTCGCCCCTAACATGGGTCCTTGAGACCCCACCATGTTGGTTGCCGCTATGGCCACAAAAAGGCAAAGTCAAAACCATCGCACAAGGATCGCATACCTAGTTAGGGTCGGGGTTTGAGCTCAAAAACGGCCAAAATTTTTAAGGGTTGAGGGTTGAGGGTTATGGTTCTTGGGTTTGCTACGTCATTGATTGGGGTTCTTGGATCTTTAGCAAGATGAAACAATATTATGCAATCATGCTTTGGTGATTAACTTAGGACACGAAAACATGCTTTACTCACATTAGATTGCATAGTTGCAAAATTAAAACAAACTAATCATAAAAAATTTAGTCTTTAATCAAGTCTGCTGGAGGGTGAACTCAATTAGAGAAGCATGCTTAGCATAATTTGGTTGCGTAATTACAAAAAATTATGCAATTAATCACATAGGGAGATTATGAACGAATTAATCAAGGCCACAATCGAATAGCTTTGGCTTTGATACCATGGTAGGAAATTAAAGAACAGACCTTAGTGCGAAATAGGCTGCTGAAAGTAGCCCATGAAGTATGAATACTGCTAGAATGCGGCAACTAGAGTTGCCTTGAATGCCACGGCCTAAACACGAATCCCTCTAGATCGTTGGGAGGTTGTAAGAGAGGCAGATAGGTGGGAAGTCCTGATTTAGGGCCCTGTGTGATCGTTGTGTGTTTAATCGACCCCCTAAACTTCTTTATATATGTCTAGATCGATTATGTTTTCCGTCACTTAACAGCTTAAGTAGTCATCCACCCTAATTATATTAGAGTCAGCCGACACTTTCGAACTATATTAGGGTCGGCCAACACTTTCAAACTACATACTATCCGTTAATTATGCTCATATATGTCAACATACCTTTTCATACCTTCTGTTGCAGTGCAAGAACATATACATAAGAGCACATACTTCAAGGAGTACGATATACGCGTTGAATTAAGCCAAATATAAATTGGTGTCCCATTTCCTCAACACCAAGGACACATTTTTATCTTTGGCATGATTTCCCGTCAAGTAATTTGGCATACCATAATTATGTAAAAGGTAGAAACAGGCTTTACCGTCGTTGAAAATCTCAAGCGCAGGAACTTTCAACGCATAAGCATGAAATTCGGGCAAAGAAGGCATCAAGTGATCACCTCAACCACCAAAAGACACAAGCACACGAAAACTGACTGCTCATGAAGTATGACAGCAAACGTCAGAATCTAAGAGGACCATACTAAGTGTGATATTAGAGTGCTACGGAAATGGGGCTATTTTCTTCATCTCAGTTGTCACGATGTCAACAGCAAACCCCTTTTTGTGCTTCTTCCAACAATCTGCATTTGGGTTAATTGTGGTTGGACCAGTAATGTCAGCCCTCTGATCACTCAGCTGATCACTCGATATGTTGTACTTTTGGTCCCTATGATGCACCAATGGTGGCTTTACAACACCCGGTGGCTCCTTTTGTGGGGACATCATTAAAGCAGGTTCCCCTACTGGAAGAAGGTCACCTATTTGATCAAAATCAATCCAAAACACAAAATAAGAATGTTAATAAGGTCCATGGTTTTACAAATGCACATTCACATATACATTATCGATCCTTCACATCAAATTCAAGCAAATTCAAGGAGGATAAGAAAACATATTGATCAAACTTGGCAAAATGTAAAGGCTCAATAAGCTACTTGTTATGGGGTGGATATTTTTCTAGATTCAGTATTCAAAATATTTTTAACTATTGACTACGTAACCACAATAAAAAATCCTCATAAATTACTGAGACTCCATTTCAACAATGGAAAAGTTAGTGGGAAACAAACTTGAAAAAGTAACTTTTTTCTTGTGTTTGGTTTACAGAAAATATAAAGTTAGGTGAAAAAATTGTTAGAAATAAGAAATAAAATTTTCCTCATAAAATTGTAAGGAAAGTTCAGGAAAAATTTCCAAAAGAATCCCAACCTCCTCCAACCTTGCACTGCCTAGACAATATCAACATAATTCAAGTAGTTCACCAACATTCAAATTTCTCATTCAAATTCTTGTATTTTTTGCTCAATCCAAACAAAAGAAAAAAAAGCTCACTTTCTTCATACTTTTTTTCCTTCAACTTTTCTTCCCCATAAATTTTCTAAGGATCAAATGAAGCCTAAAATTTTGTTATATATACCTCGATCAACTTGCCAAGTGCACCAGAACTTCCCATATGTCTTGGCCAAGTTATCAACCTCCGGCTTCACCAGTACCGTTTCAGGGACCCCAGGAGTGATCCATAATGCTGATTTGATCTACCATAAAATGAAAACATCCAATGTGATCTTAGTTTGCCTATACATATTAGCAACAAACTTTTCCAAATGTACAAAAAAAGAAAAAGAAAAAGGAAGAGAAAAATAAAAGAGACAATAAAGATTACAGAAGTTTCTTTAGATGGATCACTGTCCAATACCATTTCCCAACATTTTGGGGATGAAAACCGTCTTGGGCTCATTGTCGGTGGCTCATTGTCACGGCCCGATAGTATAACACTTTTATAGTAGCTTTCAGACTTTAGAACTTAAATATGAATTGAATGATCCAACCCGAGTGGCAGATCAAAAAATTCTACTTAATAGTGTCCATTTATTAATTTACTCAAATTTTACAAATAGTAACTAAATGTTTTGGGTGTTCATTTTAATATTTTTCTAAATTTTTTGAGAATTTTTATGTAAATTTTACAAAAAAAAATAAATTAATTAGTTAATAGGTGTCATGGACACACTAGAATCGATCCAGAACCCTCGTACGCTTTTCCCTAAAATTAAATTTTTTAATAAAACAAGCTTATCAGAACAAATATTAATCAACTTGAAGTTAACCCAAACTAAAAATTACCTGGCACGAAATCGAAGTCGAGATGAATCTTATTGACCAGAATATAACGAGAATCAAAATTTAATACAATTTGGAATCAAACCAAATAATTCACTTGCCAGTTTCCGACTCTAAATTTCAACTTGAAACCCACAGTTCATCTTTGATTAAAAAAATGTGGGGATGGTCTTGCATCCTGGGTCTCAGGCAATTCAGTAGGTATAATATTAAACAATTCACAAAAAAACATCCTCAACAACTTCAAATTTGTAATCCTATCAGAATAGAGTAAAAATGAAATGAAGCAGACCTCATAGAAGTGAGAGTGCCAGAGTTTTTGCTCATCAGGAGGAAGAGCATCAAAGAGGCGTTGTGATATGATATACTCGACCCCAATGAGGCGGGCGGAGGGGTCATCGGACTCGTAGACGGCACACTGGCAGAAGTCCTGGTTGAGACGGTGGATAAAGTGGTGAGTCTCGATTTGACGGTGCATATCGTGGCTGTAAATAGCGAAGGTGCAGACGTGCTGGCTCAACTGCTTCACAGGCTTCAATGGCTGCATTATCTCTGCCCCCTCGTCGATCATCTTCTCCTTCAGCGATATCGGCTCTCCCGGCGTCTCCGCGATCTCTCTCTCTCTCTCTCTTCCTCTATACTTTGTCTTCTGATAAGCTGGGTTTGTGTTGTTATGCTGGCTGTGGAAATGCTAGAAATCGAAGCGCAAGTGCGCAACGGAATTTTGGTTTATTTTTTTTAAAAAAGCAATTAGCAACTTTTGGGATGTTCTAGAGGGTACACAAGTGGTCTGGCAGACAGTGCAGGCTTGGACTGGAGCACAAGTCCTTTTCGGACACTTCGATTTTTGCTTGTGTAAAGTCAGTAGCAATTGACATCCTTACCAGCTACCACCGTAATATTTCAATCGATCAATCAATGTTTTAAGAGCATCTGCATTGCAAGGCTCGTGAGCTAAAAATTTGGCTCACGGTCCAAGCAATACCATGCATCAGTGATCCGCTTCGCTCGCCCCACGGTCCAGCTCATGGCCATGATCCGCCCCCCACACATTCTCTCTCTCTCTTTTTTTGCCAACTAAGCATTTAAAAGTCTAAAATCCAATAATATAGTAGTAGTGGGGTCTATAAAATATTATTTTATTTGGTGATCCAAGTTGGTGATCCATAGGATGTAGAGAAGAGAAAAAAAGTTGGCTTGTGAGATGATGTGGAGGTTATGGGTCCCCACTTGCGATCCAAACTTTTGGATCACCAATGCGGATGCTCTAAAATCATCCAATCCGCTTTGTATTGTATATATGCGCAATGAGCGCCCTCCTCTTTTGCTTTGCGTCATTTGTGCTTGGGAAAATTACCACCAATGGCCTTTTAAGTTTCATATTATTTTAGTTTCAAGTTGCCCTTTTAAGGGCCAAGGCTTGCAGGCTGTTTATGAGATGTCAGCTTTTTGTTGATTGGTAATTGACTTTCTTGCCCTTGTTATTTCTTACTTCTTCTGCGGCTTGCTATTGGGTGCTTCTTCCATGGTCAATAGTGGATAGATCAGATCTGTATCCACTCACACCAATCTCTCTTTCTCTCCCCTCTTTCTTCATGCAATCAATTAAATTGACTTTAAAATTAATCAAATACTAACACAATGAAAGTAATTTTTTAAATAATAATAATATAATTTTTTAATTAAAATCTATATTTACAAAAGTAGTTAGGTAATAATTAACAGTCATTTTTTATCAAAAAGGGAATTAACACTAAATGATTTCCTTAATAATAGTGTTTAGAGGAGTGTTTTTAATAACTTTGAGTGAATTATGTTTTACAAGAATAGCTAATATTACATATTTTATTAACTATCTTTCAAGAAAATCAAATCTTATCCCTACTATTCTTTTCTTGATACAAATAAAATAAATTTAAGATATTGTTGTATAATTTTAAATATAAATTTAAAAAGTACAATTAAAATTTTCATTCTAATTCATTACTTGAAAATTATCATTTTTTTATTTTTAGTTTACTTTATTAAGTTTATGATCTATTCATTTGTTTTTACATAAGAAACAACTTTGCTACTGTTTTGAATAAAATTTAATGTTTTAGTTGTATTTTTAAAATGCTATTTTCATATTGTTGAAATATTTTTCTATTTTATTGCTAGTTTCTTCAAATGTTTCTTAACTTTGAGTCATTGAAAAATGTTAAAACATACCTTAAACCCTAACCATAAATGGTTACCTTAAATGGTAAGTGCATAATCCTAAACCTTAAATGCCAAATTTCAAACCCTACACCACAAAACTTGAACCCTAAAATTTTGATTGTTGAAAGTTCAACCATGGAGTTCGACTTTAACCATAATTCTAAATAATAGTATTAAAGTATAAATATCAGAGTTTTGTATCTTGTTCGCTTTTGTCACAATAGACATTATGTCTCCTACTCATAAATGTTATAACTAATATGAGATTATGTAATTTTTAAGTAATTTTTTGATCTAATAGCACAAAACAAAAAGTATTTTAACACGAATATTGAAGAGTGGAGAAATCAAATATGCTTTCTAACTTTTATTTTCTTTGACTGTTAGTCTTTCTCTAATTCAAATAAGACTACCACCGAAGTAATTCTAATATTTAAAGAATTGGAATTCATATTGAATAGTTTTATCAATCCATGCATAATTATTTTTCCTTGTTATTTAAGGGTTTCTTAAAAAAGAGAAACCAAAATAAGGAGTGATAAATAAAGGAACATGGAGTAAATAAATAAAAAAATTGGAAAAATTAGGTAATTTATAGTTTTGGGATAGGGCTCATTATAGAAATAAACATGATACTAAATCCTAGGTTTTGTAGTTTAACATTTAGGCTTTATGGTTTAGGTCTAAACTCTGAGACTAATATCAAGAACTAAGGTTCAAGTGTGAACTCTAGGACTAATATCAAGAAAGCAATATTCATTGTCAACTAGATAGGTCCGCAAATATGTGGGTTGTCATTGAGCATATTAACTTTTCAAATCATATACGTCAACCCAGGTTGACTGTATATGCTAACCTAGGTTGACCTATTAAAACAACCCAGGTTGATTAGACTATACTTGTGGCTGAATTTGGATCTATTTGGTATTGGAGTCCTCACATCTTTCTTTCAAGTACCCTCGGGTTTTATTTGATCAAAATTCACATAATCTCATCAAATTCAAACATAGAAAAGTGTGTGTGTGTGTGTGTATGTTTCCAGATTTATATATATATATATATTAAATTAACTCATAAGATAAATAATTAAAATATTCATAAAATAATAACATGATTTTAATATATCAACGAAATAATAAACTAATCTAATTTTCTTATTTAACATAAACGACGTGGTCAAAATCACATTGATTGAGAAATAGGAAACAAATGGCACAACAGTAAATAGGAGAAGAAAAATATACCCAATGTCCCAATTTTGCAATTACAAAATTCCTATGAATTAATTCCTGTTTAATTATTTTCTAATTTCGAATTAATTATATGGTTACAGGTTCAATCAAATACATGAGTCACAGAAAATTACAGTATTATCAAAAAGGCTTATTCAGCTTGAAAGATTTGTATAAATATGAGGTTATTTAATTAACTCATTTTGGCGCCAATAATTCTATAATATAAATATTTAGATATAAGTGCACATAAATCATGTAGGATTTTCAATCCAAGATTTAGGCCCTGTTCTTTTCGATGAGAAATGAGGGGTGTGGGATGGGTGATTATGGGAAAGGGGGGAAGGAGTGGGTAAGTGTGGTATTTTTTTTAAAGTGTGAGAAAAAGTGGGTGAATGTGGGTGAAAGTTGAATGTAGTTGAATGGAGTTGAAGTATTAGTTATTAATATTTTTTTTTATAGTGTAATAATTTTATTGTGATAGTAATTAATGATGATGAAATTTTTTTATTTTTGTTTATTCTGTTTTGTTCTTTTTTGTTTGGTTTATTTGGTTTATTTTGTTTATTTTTTATTTTTGTATTTTTGTATTTGTATTTTTTTTATATTTTATTGTTTATTTTTTATATTTTTTATTTTTTTATTTTTTTATTTTTTTATTTTTTTAGTTTTATATTTTTCTATTCTTTTATTTTTTTAATTTTTAATTTTTTTAAAAATTTTTTATTTTTTTTTTATTTTTCTTAATTGTTTTAAATTTTTTTAGTTTTATTTTTTTTTGTATTTATTTTTTATTTTTTATTTCTTTGTATAATTTTTTTTTTATTTTTTTGGAATTTTTCGTTGGTTTTTTTCTGGAATAAAAAATAAAAATAAAAAAATAAATACAACAAAATAAAAAATACAAAAAAATAAATACAAAAAATTAAAAATTAAAAATTTAAAATTTTTAAAAATAAATAATTAAAATAAATACAAAAAATTTAAAAAATAAAAAAATAAAAATAAATACAAAAATTAAAAAATTAAAAAATTAAAAATTAAAAAATTAAAAAATTAAAAAAATTAAAAAAAATTAAAAAATTAATAAAAAAAACTTTTCCATAACATCCGAAAAATAAAAAATGCTCATAATTGCTATCAGATTATTCGTACACACAATTACGTAAATTATAAAATTTTTTAAAATATGAAAAATGGTTGTTTTATGTAGGTGTGAGAAGGAGTGGGTGAATGTGAAAAAAGTGGTATTTTTTTTTAATTGTGGGAAAGAGTGGGAAGAGGGGGGAAGAAGTGGGTGAGTGTGGGATGGATGAATTTCCCAACGAAAAGAATAGGGCCTTAGTTAATTTACGTTGGATTCAAATCCTTTTCTATCAAAATAATAAAATAAAATAAAATAGGACCTAACAAAAAAAAATTGAACAAAAATGATGAAAAAGATTAATGATGGGCAAGTTGAGCATGAGAGGGAGAGGGTGGAGATTGAAAAGGCTGAAACACTGGGTCTTTTAAGTGGAGGGCCTTCTTGCCACCCACAATTATATCTCATTTGTACTTGTGACATAGCTGCACAGATTTGCTGGTTCAAGAATCAGCAATTTTTAAAATAGTGCAACACCTGTTGGTAATTTTCCCTTTGTGCTTGCTGTGCGACCACTTTAATATTTCAATCAATCAATTAATGTTTTAAAATTATCCATTCCACTTTAGTATGTATGCGCAACGGGCGTGCTCGGCTTTTGCTTTTCTTCATTTGTGCTTGTTTCGTGTGACATGTGAGAATTGAGAACGAGAGTTCACAGCATGGCACTTGATTAAAAAGAAAAGGTTCAACCGTAGGTGTTCGAGTTCAAAGATTTGGAATGTGTCTTTTGTTCTCCTTATGTCCATACTGTTGGGGCATTTGTGGATAGATTGACTGAATCCATATGATAACATTAACACTTTAATAGTTGGATTCATTTGTTTGATGATAAATTTGTTGGATACTGATATGAAATTGTGGTTACAAATGAGACTTTTTTTTTTTAAGCTTGCTAATCAAAATGAATGTGCATTTCAATGATTAGAAGTCTTAATAACTCCAAGACATAGTTGTCACCGTCAATAGCTGGCATGCAACTGTTGCTAATAGGACTGATGATGGGATTTTTCTACACCTCCTACATATACATTTTGAAATTTGTTGGGAATGTCACACATGAGTAAAGAAGTCCCACATCGGGAGTTTGAAAAGAAGGGTCATGGTATATAAGTCAAGTAGGCTACTCCTCCTATTGCCAATTGGTTTTAGGATGGAACCTCACTTACACTTGTTGCTATGGACCTTGGTTGAAGTGGGCTCCCTCCTTGGATCTCCCCAACAAGCGGTATCAGAGCTTTGGTTTAGGATGTCTTCAATTATGAAGGTTGATATTTAGAAATTTGATGGGGAGATTAGTTTTAATATCTGGAAGATGCAAATGAGAGCAGTTCTCATCCAGCATGGGTTGCGGAAGGTTCTGCAAGGACCTCACGTGAAACCCGAGAAGATGACTGACGAACAATGGGCAACAGACCAAAAGAAGAGGCGTGGATCGTTGACAGACGAGGAATGGGAAGAACTGGAGTTGAAGGCGGTTTCAGCCATTCAGTTGTGCCTAGCACCACATGTCCTGTGAGAGGTGCTCGATAAGGCAACTGTAGTGGATCTGTGGACTCGGCTAGAGGAACTCTACATGACGAAGAGTCTAGCCAACAAGATCCATTTGAAGGAAAGGTTGTACACCTTTTGTATGGCTGAAGATACCCCTGTTCAAAAACACTTGAGTGAGTTTAACTATATTTTTGTTGATTTGGAGAGTCTGGATATAAAAATTAAGGATGAAGATACAACTATTTTGCTTGTTGTGTCCTCACCCCCCTTCTTATAAACACTTTAAGGAGATTATGCCATATAGTAATTCTAATACTATATCGTTTAAGGACGTTAAGTCAAACCTATTGTCTAAGGAGAAATTTGACCATGATATCCATGCTGATCCGGCTGATGGATTAGTTGTTAGGGGTAGAACTGAGCAACAGGGGAACGGTCATAAGAAAAAGAACCGATCTAAGTTTAAGAATCCTCATTCCAATAAGACCTGCAATTACTGTGGTAAATTGGGTCAAATTCAGGCTAACTGCTGGAAACTAAAGAAAAAGAAAGGGAAAGAGGAAAATGAGAAAACTGCTACAACTGATTGTGTAGTAGAGTCAGAGTCTGATGGTGATGTATTGTTTACTACCATATCTTTGGCCACCACCTCTGAAAAGGGGTTAGGTGATGATTGGGTTTTAGATTCTGGTTGTACGTATCACATGTGTCCTCGTAGGGACTGGTTTGTCACGTATGACCCTATTGATACTGGAGTTGTACTTATGGGCAACGATGCTGAGTGCAAAGTTGCAGGAATAGGTACTGTACACGTTAAAACCCATGATGGTATAGTTAGAACTTTGTCTAAGGTTCGTCACATACCTTATATGACTCGTTGTTTGATCTCCTTGGGTACTCTTGAGACTAATGGTTGTAGGATTGTTATGGAGAATGGTGTCCTAACAAGTGGTATCAGAGCTGATGGTGCGTTTGGCTAGGTGACAAAAAAGATGTAGCATGGTGGATCCCATGGACGAGCTTGGTGAAGTGACACACAGGTGTTGATCGAGCGGTAATACGTGTGCTGCAGCGTGGCTCGATGGCGTGAATAAGCTCTTGATGGTGGCTTGACACATTGGTAAAGGCTTCCGCTCAAGGGGGAGCTTGTGCGTTGATGTGGTGTGAAAGAGACTCATGTGTGAGGAGAAGATTATGTGGGACTTCTTTACTCATGTGTGATATTCCCAACAATCTCCACCTTGGACCAAAATCTCTAATCATCAATTCTCTATCGCCGACATCGCACCCCGAAGGGTGACGCCCCCCAAGGGGCAATGCTTCGGAAGACGCTCAGATACAGGGAATGCCAACTAAGTCCAAGCAATGCTTGAACTTAGCTCTGGGAGATGACTTATATGAATCTTTCTTCATATACTCTGTCGTAGTAGATGCCTGCAAGATATAGAGGCATCCTTGCCTCAAACCCTTCAGTAGAATCCAACTCCCTTTAAGACCTTCAGAACCCCACCTTCAACTGAATATTTGCACCTCTTGGATTCAAGGGTGCCCAACGAGATGAGGTTACGCTTCAAGTCAAGAACATGACGAACATTCGATAAAGTCCTAACAACACCATAATGGGTCTTGATTTTAACAGTACCAATTCCAGTTACTTTACATTGGGCATTATTGCCCATGTGAACAACGGTTGAGTCAACTGGATCATATGTTAAAAAGCAATCCTTGTGAGGACACATATGATAGGTACACCCAGAGTCAAGAATCCAATCAGAATCGCTCCCCCTTTCAGTAGAGGTGGCAAACAGAACGTCACCATCAGAATCAGATTCAGCAAACAAAGCTTCAGCAGGCTCACGAGAAAATTCATAGCCATACTAATAACTATATTCAGCTGGTGTTCAAAACTGATACACATATCCATATCCACTGAATTTTATGAGCATACAGATTTTATTCAGGGTAGATAGTATAGACCATAAAAATTTGTACCCGTATTACACTAATATTTCTAGCAATGTATACTGGATGCTTGACAACTTTTTCGAAGATATGACTTCATTTTTCGCATATGATGGCAATGGGAACTGGGCATCAATCGCACATTCACAAAATCTCAATTACAACTGGGCTTTAGGTAATTGGGCATGGGCCATGTTAGTAAACCTGGTATTTTTAATTTTTTTTTTAAATAAAACGGATTTTTGGGTGCTATTTGATGCAGGTTTAGAGGATATATGTTATGGGTGTTATATAAGATGAATAGAACTTAAATTGTACCTGTACGTATCCATAATGTTGTTGTCACCTTACCCGACTTATAGCCATTCCCCTCCCCCAAATTAAACAACCGATTAGGTTTTAAAGGAGCGAGTTATAAATAAATACGGATTTTTGTTCCAGCCGCAGTTTCTAATTAATAAAGGGACTATTTTTTTTTTCATTTTTTTCTTTTTTTGATCTTGCTAAACATTGTCTCCACTACAATGGTTAAACATTGTTAAAATATAGGAATCAATAAGAATATTATTTGGAGCTAGTTAAATAATTTTGAAAACAGTGTCCATAATGAATGACTTAATTATTCGTTTTCACACTGATAGTTGCACGCTATCAATATTGCCCTTGGTTCCTTTATATTCCCCTCCACCAACCCAATCATAGCCACTAACCGGCATCTTCCATAGGCGCTACCACGAAAAATAAATAAATAAATAAATAAAGAACCACCACCTATCACCATGCAAAAGTCAGGGCTACCGCCATTCGCACACCTAATTCACCAACAGACCCACCACGGCCATGACCACTACCAGACGCATTCACTCATTGCTGGCGAAGCCAAACGACACTCTGCTGAAACCAACTTTGCCTGCGAATAAGTATGAACCCTAGTGCCAAATTGAAGCCTTAAAAACAATAATGAGTTTTAGATCTATATAAGTTTTAAAGAATCTATTGAAAAATCGAGCGCCAACATAGATCTAAAATATTATTTCATGGACGAAGAAAAAGAGACAGATCGAGAAATAAGAGTAAGGTTCCCATGCCCATGCTGGGATTGCTGTAGGACTCAAAGGCTGACAGAAGTAGATAGGGGCCGATGAATGTGGTACAGAATAATAATCTCTAGTGAGAGAAGAAAGAAAAAGTGAATATGGCTGGAAAACTAATGCATTTCTTGTGGTGGTGTTCTAGAGACAGAAATTCTTGTGTGAGATGGCTTCATTGCGATTTTTCATGAGACTGCCTACACGGCAATACATTTTCTTTTAAAACAAATTAAGGTGGCAATTAATGAATATGTGAGATATCTCATGATATAAGTGACTGTAAAACGGTTTCATGCAAAACTTACTATTCTGAAAAAAGGTGGGATTAGTTCTACAGAGAGAATGGCAAATGCGGGAGGACAGAGAAAGTAAACAGGCTGGAAATCACAATGATAATTATTATATTAGTAACTATTACAAGACTCTACTTGAGATGCTCATTTAATAAGTCTTATTTATCGTCCAATGTTAGCATTTGCCTTCTCCTTTACATTGTCTTGAAAGTTCCTCTTTTTAATTTGTCTGATCTTCTCCTTTATACCAGTAATTATACCGTCCACCCGGTTGTACAATTACATTTGTACAACCGGGCCCACCCACTACCTAGTTGGCACCCCCACGATACAAAAAGTGAATAACTGGTCGCGTACAAAAAAAACAGCTCATAACTGTTGCAACTTCAAAACACCATGATCCAAAAACTTCCGCTCACTTTCTTTCTCCCAAAACCCACTCAACTTTCTGCTTCAATTGGCGAAATTCTGCTACATTTGCTCACCGATTTTTTCAAGAAATCTTCACAAAATCACCACTAAAGTTTCAAGCAAACAAAAACGAGGTAAGTTCTAACAAATTTGAAATTTATTGGCATGATCGAAAGAAAACGATGAATTCGTTTGGCATTCTAGGTTTTAACAAAATCGCACACTCATTATCGCGTTTTTCAAATGTTTGTAGATGGAAGCTCAACATTCATCAGTATCGAAGAAGAGACCTGCTAGTGATGCATCAAACACTCCTCAGAAGAGGTATGTTGACAACCTTAAAACTTCTTAAACCTAATATTAGTGAGCAGTATGTGCTTGTTCCTGATTTTGTCTGCAAATTTACAATGAACATGTTTACCTTGATGTTCACTAATACATCCAAGACACTTTTACCCCAACTATTAGGATTATGTTTTATAGTGAGTTGTACCTTGTATTGTGGTGAGCCATATCTTCATTTTAGTGAGCTGTGAATTATGTGGTTCTTTCTGTATACATATGTCTGCTACAGTGAGTCATGTATTATAATGTAGTGGGCTAAGGCTTGTATATAGTGAGCCATGACAAACATCTAGTGAACTGTACATTTTGTGCTAGTCCCTGTCACCATATACATCCTCCAGTGAGTTGTGCCATATATTTTAGTGAGCTATGGCTTGAATATAGTGAGTCATGACAAAACTGTAGTAAGCTGTGAATAATATGCTAGTTCCTCTCAACATATGCATCCTATACTAACATCCTATACATACTCACCTGGTGTGCCATACTTAGTGAGCCAAGGCTTGTATGTAGTAAGCCATGACAAAAATCTGGTGAGTTGTACATTATGTGCTAGTGCCTGTCAACATATGCATGCTCTAGTGAGTTGTGCCACATATTTTAGTGAGCTATGGACTGAATATAGTGAGCCATGACAACATATGCATCCTATTGTGACTTCTCTCTTGTAATATAGTGAGTCGTACTTTACATCCTAGTGTGCCATACCTTAAATTTAGAGAGTGGAACCATATATTAAAGTGTGCAATCTCGAACACCAATCTCTTTTCATATACTATTTCATATGTACAGTGAGTTTTACCTTATATTATTGTGAGCCATGCTATTTCCTGTCGACATATGCATCCTATTGTGACTTCTCTCTTATAATATAGTGAGCTTTACTTTACATCCTAGTGTGCCCTACCTTAACTGCTGCTGAGTTGTACCTTTTATTCTAGTGTGCTATCACATTTCCTGTAATATTAACATAATATTCAATAATATTTCATAATATAGATCAAAAACAAAAGGGTCAATCACAAGAGCTCAAGACATCATTATGAAGGTTGTTAGAGACATCTCATCTGAGCAAGTTAACATTAGGTAATTACCACTTGACAAACATGAAAAACAAGCACAATGTAGTCCACTGCGCTAACATTATCTGTTCCTTTTTTATTGAAGCCCAAATGATCAAAATAAAACAAATCAAACAAGTCAGGGATTGCAAGATGATATTCTTCACAATTCAGGCCAAGGTATGCATACATCATATTTTATGTTAATGCCTGTCAAATAGTGAGCCCTGACATATGGGTTGGTAAGCCAATACACATGTCTAGTGAGCTGATAAGCAAATGTAGTGAGCAGAAGATGTATTTTAGTGAACTGACCTGCAATTGTACTGAGCAAACACCTATGTTCAGTGAGCTTACCTATAATTATAGTCAGCAGACAACTACGTTTAGTGAGCTCACACATCATTCTTGTGAGCAGACAACTATGTTTAGTGAGCTGACCTATAATTCTAGTACGTAGACAGTTTATTTTGGTGAGCTGACCTAAAATATTGGTAACCATACCTTTTATTTTAGTGAGCTGAAATATATGTATTGAGACACACATTACATTAAACATTACACATTTATTTACTTATACATCTTGTTCACTTATACAATATACCATGTACAGCTGTAGAAGTAGTAACCAATGCAGCTCAACCAAAGCATTAGCAAACCCTATCCGCCGCAATGGAGACAACCTCTACTGGGAAAACAAGTTCAACAAGTACTACTGCAACTAAGAGAAGGCTGAAACAAGAGGCGAGAAAAAACAAAAATATTTGTACTCCACCTACTTCAGAAGATGAACAGGCACAAGCTCCCACAGCAGAGGAGAAACAAAAAATAGTGCTGGAAAAAACACCGAGTGCGCATGCTATGCAACCATCACAGCCTACTCACCAGGAAGAGGGAAGACAACAGCAACAAAAACCAGCAAACCCACCTCAACAAGGCATTACAACATCAGGGCAGAGATTAAAATTCGTGTTGAAAAAAAGGAAAACAATGCACAACAGAAACTCCCCCACTGCTCCCAAAAACACAGCACAACAAAGCTCTGAAAAAACTAGTACTGACAGTCATATCTACAAAAACACATTGAATCAGCGACGGAAAAAGCTCATATTTCCGACGGAAAAAGCTCATATTTCCGACGGAAAAGTGGATCTCCGACGGACAATACGACGGAGTACGTCTCGTCGGGATTCAGCTCGTCGCAGAAATTATTCCGACAGAGTCCGACGACATGCAACGGAATTTCCGACGAAAATACCCTGTCGGACAGCTTTTCCTGCTCAGACCGCGAGCAGGGCAAGGGAGGGAATTTCCGTCGAAATTTCCCTCTATTTAAAAAAAAAAAAAATTTTGTCATTTGATTTCACCCCAAAAAAAAAATTTCAAAAAAATTAGATTCAATACGAAAGTAATAGTTACCAAATACGAAATTTTTCATATATCTGTCGAAAGAAATGTGCTAAATTAAATATTAATTACGATATTGTTTTGAATGTACACGCTACACAAATTACTAAACTAATCAGAGTCGAAAAAATTTGTGAGGTCATCATCATTGTCATTTTCGGAGTCGTCTTCATCGTCAGGATTCAAGTTGATGTCGTCTTCACATCCATATCTAAAAAAAAATAAATTTGACATTTTAAAATAACAAACCAAACACATCAAAATAAACAGACATGCTTCCATATTAAAATTCACAAAAATAAACGTCACATATCAAAGTAACATAATTTTAAAGAATAACAATTCTACTAACCTTCAAAATCGGAAAATCAAGCGTATTACCAGCGGCGGCGGCGGCGGTCACACTGGAAAAATTTAAAACAAAAAAAACATCAATTAACTTAACCACTTCAACTTTAAACAACATATTAACAGAAAAAATCACTTACCGACCACTAAAACCTCCAACCTTCACTTTCTCTCTCTTTCTCTTTGAAACTCCTTCTCCCTCTAAGTTTTCATTTACTGGCGAAATAACCCCCTCCCCAAAATTTATAAACGCGCCCAAACGAAGGATCCGCGATTTTTTTTAGAACGGCCGTCGGAACCCGACGGATTTTCCGACGGAATTCTATCGGAAATTCTGACGGTCGTCGGGCCCCGCTTGCTTCTCCGTCGGATCCTCTGACATTTCCAGACGCCTATCTTCCGCATCAACAACCATATGAGAAAACAGATGACACTGTGGAGGACACTACTTACAAATTGCCTCCCCCTAGACATCTTGATGAATCAGACTCTGATGATGAAGTATTGGTGAAGAGAATAAAGAAGATAAAAGAATGAACAAAGTCCAGGCCAAAGAAAATGCAACTGAAGGCAAAAAAGTGTGTTAAGTCACAACCCGAGAAGAAGGAAGATGTGCAAAAGAGTCCTAAACCTCCTACAAAGAGTGCACAGCTCTCAGTTACAAAGCATAAACAAGAACATAAATCCCTGAAGCAGAAACAACATGTCCAAAAAAGTGTTGTTGTACCTGTTAAAGGCCCCAAGTCTATGCAATCAGTGCAAGAGCATGCAGAGGGGGACACAAAGCACAAGAGGATATTTCAATCAAGAATGTCACCATCAGAGTTGACCCATACGCAGTCACCTTACACATATCACCAGATAAAAGGATTGAGATTACACCAATGAATGTGCATATCACATTGGGACTCCCCATTGGTGGAAGGAAAGTTGAGGAGTTTTATGGGAAAAAGCCCAAAGATGCCAAATACAATAAAGTCCTTGAAGCATGGAGAAAAGACTGGAATCTGCAAGATGGGACCCCTAAACTGAGCCAAATGCCACAATACATTCTCAGCCAGACTGATGCAGGGGAAAGATTCAAAAGAAACTTTGTAATGTACATGGTATCATGCTTCTTCAATGGTTCAAAAAACATACATTGCGCACCCTATTTTGCTAAGAATGTGGCTCATGCTGAGAACATAGCATCAATTGATTGGTGTCAGTACACCATTGACAGATTATGTGAATCTATCAAAAAGAGGGCTTCAAACTTCAATGACCCTATTCTATTCTTGATGGTAACTTCTTTACACTATATCAGAATATCATGGTTTCATTGAGCACAATGTCATATTTAGTGAGCTAAACATATATAATTAGTGAGCTAAACATACATTATAGTAAACATGTCATATACTTTAATGACAGCAACATACATTATAGTGAGCAGAAGATGTATTTTAGTGAGCAGTCCAGAACTTTTGGTGAGCTTAACATATGCCATGGTGAGCATGGCTTATACTTTAGTGAGCGCAACATACATTCTAGTGAGCAGAAGATGTATTTTAGTGAGCTGTTCAGAACTTTTCGTGAGCTAAACATATGTCATTTTGAGCATGTCATATACTTCAGTGAGAGCAACATACATTATAATGAGCAGAATATGTATTTTAGTGAGTAGTCCAAAACTTTTGGTGAGCTTAAAATATGTCAGGGTGAGCATGGCATATACTTTAGTGAGCACAACATACATTGTAGTGAGCAGAAGGTGTATTTTAGTGAGCATACAAAAACTTTTAGTGAGCTATACAGACTGATAACAAAGAACATTTCTCTTACAGATGCTATATCTTGACAGGGTTCTCTTGACAAGGACTGTTCATAGGCAATTCCCAACAATCAAGGGCTGGACAACAGAAAAGCTAAGGGAAAGAGTGAGAGAAGAGAGAAAATCCAATCAACTTGGTATAACAGAAGGGCCAAAGGGCTTTGGAAAAGGAAGAGTGGAACCTCCAATACAAATACCCAAGGAAGTGCATGCTAACCCACCTCCACAAAAGCAACCTCAGTCACAAAAAGAACAACATAAAAAGATCTTACTAGAAAATGATGAACCATCAGAGCTAGAGGTAACATGTATTTCTTTTTTTCATTTATATCAATCAAGCACAATGAGAATATTTTAACCAAATACATATCTAATATCTTACAATACTTGAATGTTGTCCACATTGTAGAAAGATATGGAAGAAGTGGTTGAAGTAACAAAGGCTTTAGCAAGTGCATTCAAAAGGTACATGACATTCATGGACTACTTGTCAAAAAGGTACGAAAGCAATGAAGCACTCAAGAAGATAAGAGATAAGGTCATAAGCATGTTCACTTCCTACTGTGAGGCTCAAATCTCCAAATCCCCACCAATGACAAAAAGAGAAAAGGGCGATGAAACTGTTGAGATACCATCATTCAGCCAAGATGATGAATAGTGGAACAGAGCTGCTGTACTAGAAGCCATAATTGAGTTGGAGAATGCATTTGTAAGGCAACAACAGACCAGCAGCACCAACAACAAACCTTCTACATCAAGGCAATGTGCCAATGACATGCCAAGTTTTAAGCTGATTAATGAA
The DNA here is from genome assembly GCA_017589665.1 of Selenicereus undatus. NCBI lineage: Eukaryota > Viridiplantae > Streptophyta > Magnoliopsida > Caryophyllales > Cactaceae > Selenicereus > Selenicereus undatus. Next base: position 102,160,409 of record JACYFF010031957.1, on the reverse strand, counting down.
AGCCAAAGCCCAACTACTGCAACACCAACAGCACCAGCATCAATTCACACACCACATTCCCCCCTGCAAAAGTAAATCAAGCACCACCACCCTCCCCCACGGCAGAGACACATCAGACACCACCAACTTTCCCTCATCCACAGACACATCAGTCACCACCACCTTCTCCTCCTCCACAAACACATCAGACACCATCACCTTCCCCCCTACAAAGGAACATCAGACACCACCACCTTCCCCTCCCCCAAAGGTACATCAATCACCACCACCTTCCCCTCCTCCACAAACACATCATACACCGCCGCGTTCCCCTCCTCCAAAGGCACATCAAACATCACCACCCTCTCACCCACAATACCCTTCACAAACCCTTGAGACACAGCCACCACAAGAATCATCTCAAACACCACCACCACCACCAATTCCAGAGACACAAATAGATGGGGAAGAAAAGCAGAAAATAACTGAAAGAGAGCAGAAATTTCAAGGCAGAGAAGAAGGAAAGAAGAAAAAGGGGAAAAAGGATGGTAAGGATTTGCATTGACCACGCTTTCACTTTCAGTGAGAATACCCTATAACTTGGTGAGCAAAAGACATATGTTCATGAGTTGGTGAGCATAATCCATATATTAGTGAGCATAACCAATAACTTGGTGAGTAGAGAACATATGTTAGTGAGCAGAAGATAAAATTTAGTGAGCATAAAGTATAACTTGGTGAGCAGAATACATATGTTAGTGAGCAGAACTTATATTGTAGTGATCATAGTGTATTTAGTGAGCACAACTTACATTCTAGTGAGCACAAAGTATAACTTGGTGAGCAGAACACATGTGTTACTCAGTAGGTCATATATGTGACTATAAAGAACATATATGATTGGGAGAACAACAAATATTTCAGTGAGCTCTACAACTATTTTGGTGAGCACTTACACATATTATGTATGCAGGATAATAGCACCGCAAGAAGCCCAGACATCAACCGAGGAGAGAGAAAGGCCCAATGACAGAGCCCCTCCGCTTTCCTTTTGTGCAGAGAATAACAAACATTACAGGGGATTTGTCATCCCAGGAGATGATGGTAGCTGAATATGTATTCCATCTGTCACAGGACCTTGATTCAAAGTCAACACATAACTCTGATACATACCACACTTAAAAACAATTAAAATAAAATGGATATAAACTTACATTGTTTTTTTTAACTTTTCTTACTAAACCAGTGAAGAAATCTTTGATAACGACATAAATGTTGCATATCATTATCACACGTCTACCATGCATCCACGAGAATACAATGATGCCCAGGTGATCAATGTTTGGGCTGCTATCCTCAACAATTTGGAGAGAAAGAGAAGTGAAGGATCTCTAAGAAGATTCTTTGCACCAGTTGATGCAATGGTAAGTACATACTTATTTTACATCTAAACAAATGCACATAATCAAGCAACTAATTGTACTGCTGCAAACATTCAGTCAGCCTTGGACCCCTCGATAAATCCAGCAAAATCAGTTGAGGCAAGGTACATTGATTTTAATTCTTCAAAAAGAATTCAAGAGATATGACAAATGGATCCTTGCAAGACTTTTGCATCTAGTAAGAAATGATATAATACATTTTAATTGTATATCAAAACATCACATTATATAATATTAATCATTCTCCAATTTCAAGGTGTTCTTCCCCATATGTCACAAGAGGCACTTCTTCGTCTTCTGCTTTGATTTGAAGGAGGACAGGCTTCATATTATCGACAACATGCACATCACTACTCCATACAAAACCACATATGGAGAAACCCATCTGTTAGTGGTATGTTCAAATGCTTACTGAATCATTTCCTTTATAATACATCAACACAAAAAAACTGGTGAGCTTACAAATGTGATGAGCTAGCACATATTATTGCTGAGCTAACACATAATATTGGTGAGCTATCTCATGTACGTGGTGAGCCAATAAGTATGTGTAGTGAGCTAACACATAATATTGGTGTGCTAACACACATATTTGGTGAGCTCATATGTATATGTAGTGAGCTAATGCACATATTTGGTGAGTCAACACACATTCGTGGTGAGCCAACACACATATTTAGTGAGCTAATACCCATTTCCAGTGAGTTGCACAAAATTATTTATTCTACACAGACAAGATCTTTTGGAAGATTTCTTCAAGACAGTGTTGGCCACCCCAAGCATGAAATTGTGAAGAACATGAAACCAGTGCAAATGAGAATGCAATGGAGGACAACAGATAATGTCATACACTATGGAATTTTTTGCATGAGGCACATGGAAACTTATTTTGGACAAGGAGATAAATGGGATTGTGGCTTCAAGAAAAATGAAGTAAGTTCAGCAAACATTTGTTCTCTATAGAAATATGTTCAAAATAAATACAACACTTATTAATGGTTCATTTTTAATTTTTTTTTTGGGGTTTTGTTTGCAGGACAAAAATCTATTTGACGTAATGCGAGCAAGGCACTGCTATGAAATCGTCAACAATGAAGACAACATATATAAAAATAGGGTGAAGAGGCTCGCCAAAGAATTCTATGATAAACAAGAAGCAAGACGGAATGCAAAATCAGCCCA
>JACYFF010031957.1:102142319-102157796 GCA_017589665.1 Selenicereus undatus | reverse complement strand
CCTTGCTTTAAGTTAGAACAATTGTAGAAACTTATGTGTATAGTCTAATTTAGACAACATATATAAAAATAGGGTGAAGAGGCTTGCCAAAGAATTCTATGATAAACAACAAGCAAAACGGAATGCAAAATCAGCCCAGCCTCAAGTGTAAGCATCATGACTAATTAGCCTTGCTTTAAGTTAGAACAATTGTAGAAACTTATGTGTATAGTCTAATTTTTAGCTACACTAATTTTAACTTAGACTGTTACTATTCATACCTTTAATGATAGTGAACTACTAGTAAACAGGATTCACTATTTGATAGCTTTAATCGATTACTATATCAAACTCTAGTGAGCTAGAATACACATGGAGTGAGTTCGTATCAAAATCTAGTGAGCTATGTCTTTTACTATGCTAAATTCTATAAATGCATGCAGAATCAAACTAAAATGATATTTTCTTTGTAATGTTAACTCAAATATTAAAGTGTTCAACATGTCATTGTCATACAATGCTGTTCTTTTACAATTTAAAGTCATCAAAAATATTACATTAGTCTTATGGAAAATAGTGAGCTACCACATAAAACTAGTGAGCTATGAATCTTCAGCAGTGAGCAACAAATTATGAGTGCCAATAGTATTCACCCTACTATAACCTTGAAAATTATTCAGCATCATTTATTTAAACTTCAAAGAACTACATATCATGATGATAAATAATACACATTCGATCACTATTAATCAACAAACAGATTTACATTAAAAATATTTGTTCAAGTCATACTATTGATTCAAATGGTTGCTAGAAATCATATCCCCATTTGTTTTCCTAAACCTTTCATCAAAAATCAAGCTAAAAACCCTATACATTTCATAAAGTCCACCGCTGGATTAGATGCAATTGAGGCATTAGATGAACCTACAACAACAATCTAAACCACCACAACAAAAACGTATTTGTAGTGAGCACATATATGCATATAGTGAGCCAACGTATAAATATAGTGAGTACAACGTGTAAGAGTGACGGTGTGAGAACTGAAAACGTAGTGAGTCAATACAAACATTTAGTGAGCAGAGCCCATATAGTAGTGAGCGGAGCCCAACAATTAGTGAGCTAAAAACACATATTAATTGTACTAGTATTAGCAGCACAATCAGCAAACTCCAAAACGATATTAATATAAGAAATATAGATTATTAAATCAGCTGATCAATAGAATTTTACCTGATCTTGAGACACAACTCCTCCATCTCTTGAACAAAACCTTGCATTCCTTAATCGAACAATGTTTGATATCTTCTCCATCATATTCTTCTTCCTTACATTCCTTTTACCTTTCTTCCTCGAACCTTTAGGGTTACCAATGATTTTGTTACCACCATTGCACTGTTGATCATTTTCAGTGTCAGAAACATAAACAGAACCAACAACCACACCAACATCACCCTTCAGCTTCGCAAAAGCTTCTTCACATAGCTTTCTTGCTTGACTCTTTGATTCACTTGCAAGAAGCAAAGCCTCAAACTGCCTATGCATCTGAACCCTCCATATGGAACCAGGAACACCAGATGCATTACTACAACTTACAGCTTCTTCTACAGCCTGTGGGGGTCTTGCTAGTCTAGTCCATCGTTTCAAAATATATTGATTAGGGACTTTAGCCACACAATGAACATTGAAAATACGCAAGTAGTGGCAGCAAAGAATACCACTCTCACTGTACTTTTTACAATCGCAAACAATGTTAGGGTCCGGTAGATTAAACCTAACCACAAACCCAAACTTCTTTGAAAGGCGATTCTCATACGCAACATATGTATGCTATGTACCGTACGGGGTTTTACTTAAGCTAAGAGGATTTTGACAACACCTTTCTCCTTTAATGTACTCATTCTCAAACACTTTGTACACGTTGTTTGTATAGATCTTTGAAGCATGCTGCAAAATGCTAGCATGTGGCAAGTACATTTTGGAAAATCCATCCTTATTTTTCAGATTCTCGTCCTTCTCCTTAATTCTCCACTCAGTAACAACATCACAGAATATATTGTAAAAATCAAACAACTCACAAGTGGCGTTGACTCTCTTTGACCAAGAAGCATTTGTCGACTCACTTCTTTGTGATGATAAAATGCAACCCGAGAAAAAATCTTTACAATAGGCTGGACACCATTTTTCTTTCAACCGAAACAGTCTAACCAACCAAGCATTTTCAGCACAATTATACTCTTTAACCAGCCTAACACACAAAACCAGTTACAAAAAAAATAATAAATTAGTGAGCATTAAATCTAACCATGGTGAGCAGACAACATAGTCCATGAAGCAAAACATATAGCCTTGGTGAGCAGGCACTAAAAATTAGTGAGCACAAAGCAATAACTTGGTGAGCACATTAAAAATCAGTAAGCACAGACAGGGCTTACCTCAGCCAACAAAAGTTAAACTCTACTTCTGTATCACATCTCATCAAAACATGGTCAAACTTATCAACAAATGCACCCAATACTCTAAGATGACCAATATTCTTTTTAGAATTCTCCAAGATGTGCCAAGTACACAACCTATGCTTTGCCAAGGGGAACACCTTTTTCAATAGCATTTGTCAGAGAAAATGCTTGGTCCGTCATCATAGTTTTCGATTGAACATTACCAATAGCTTCCAAGAACGTTTCAAAGAACCACACAAAACTCTCAATCTTCTCATTCATCAAAAACCCATATCCCACCATAACATTCTTTGCATGATGATTCATACAAACAAAAGGTGCACATATCATCTCATAACGATTGATCCTATATGTTGTGTCAAATACAACGAGATCGCCAAACAAAATGTAATCACATTTCATTTGTGTATCTCTCCAAAAGAAGCACATCAAACAATCGTCCTTGTCCAATTTAAACTTATAAAAAAAATCTTCTTCATTACCATACCTTGCTTCTAAAACACGCATCAAATGGTTGGCATTGCCCCCATCTAAAGTCCTCTTGACTTCTTTTGCAAGACTATTGTACGCATCCCTCTTGCTAAAACCAAGTGATGGTGAACCCCCAGCCTCATTTCTTAGAAGCCGATATGCATGCAAAACTTTCATACCATTTCTCCTCATCTTTTGGAAATAGTCCACATGAGCTTTCTCGACTTTTTTATGTGACCTCAACTTATGCACATCATCTTCCAAAAGCAGTTTATGATTATGAACCATATCATGCTTCTTACAAACTCATTCCCTATTTGGTTCAATGTAAAATATAGCCATAGCTTTACAATTACACCTCCGGTTCCGTTTGGTAAATGTCTTGTCTTGTTTCCCTGGACACCTTCTAACACCTTGTTTGCTGCAACAAAACTCCCTTGAACGAACTTCTTGTAAACTCTCTCTCCTTCGCAACTTGTCACACCTAATGGAAAAACCCTTACGGAAAGCATACTCGTTGTATACCTCAAATGCAGCATCTAGAGAACTGACCCTTTTACCAATTAGTTCTGATTCTTCACATTCCTTTACTTCAACAACACATTCATCACCATCTACAAATTTTTCCTTATCAATCACAACATAGTTAGATACACCACCAGCACCATTACCATCATCAGAAGCCACACCTTTACCCTTTGAACCACCAGTATGATTACACAAAATCCTAACATAATCATCAACATCAACTGCCTCAGCAACACAACGATCTAATGTAGATGTGTAAAATGAAGTATCATCTGCATAAAAAAAAGTTTTTTGTGTTGAGCTATATTGTAACATTGGTGAGCACAAGCTTCATTCCTTCCAGTGAACCAAAAGCTTGTCTTAGTGAGTACAGAATACTATGTAGCGTGCTCGAATGCAATAAATTTTGTTCCATGATAGGGCAAGATTGAATATAGGAATTACATTTTGTGAGCACAGAACCTGACAAATGATTCATGCATACAATCTGAACCTAAGTGAGCTGAAGGTATTTTTATTACTGAGCCAACGAGTATATGTAGTGAGCACAGAACGCATATTGGTGAGTTGTTGTTTCTAATATGTACATAGCAACAGTAAAAAAACCATATAGAAAAACAATCATACCACATGTGGTGAGTTATAATGCAAACTCTGTGAGCCCACGCTTCAATCCGGGTAAACTAAACGTTTCTATTAGTGAGCAAAAAACTGCTATGTAGTACAACATAACATATTATGTTTAGTGAGCATAATATATATCACCAGTGAGTCAACGACTATCTTTAGTGAGCCAAAAACTTATGATGATAAGCAATCGTTTCTCATATGTCAGCAGCCAAAATTCATGGAATATTCAACAATTAAACTAAAAAACCATTGTAAACTTGATCTTAACCGAAATTAACACAGAACACAACTAAAACCACCAATCAAACATTCTGCCAAAATGCAGAACAGCAAATCGCAAAATAACACATTCAATAAAAATTGTATTATAATGTCAGGTCACGAAACCACAACAATGAATGCATACCAGTTTAAACAACTCGAAACTAACTAATCAAAAATCCATGCATTAAACTTCAAAATATGAGCACAAAAACAGATATCCAAAAACGATATCAAATCTGACGACGAAATCGCGTTTGATGAAGATTCAACATCAATAGCAACGTTAAGATCAAATTCAACCATTTGGTAAGAATTGGCATAATACTAAAGCAATTGCAACATCGACCACTGAGTGTGAGTATGAGAGAGAACGAAAACGGCAAATGGCAATTTCAAAAATTGAGAACAATGAATATATATATATTTTTTTAGTGGTAGTTCAGATAGGCAACGCATATAACCGTTGGGAGGTCGGACCAGGTGGACAAATGAATTGTCCAACCGATTGTACGTAATAATAATTTACGCCTTTATACTGTCTTGAAAGTTCCTGTTTTTGATTTTTAAAATTTGGTGAGAAGAAATATTAATTTTCTTTTACTGTGGAAGGTAACTTAACATAAGAAAATTATGTGTTAAGGATTTCTACAATAATCACTGCTAGACGAAATGTTTTGAATATTAATAATTTCGCTGCTTTGTGTCTTGTTAAGTGGTTTTGTTTTTTTTTGGTTGGGGGGGGGGGGTGCTAGAGGAGGTGTAAAAACCCTACATAACTACAAGGGGAATTCTTCTCTAGATACGGTTTATGTAAAAAAGAGCTACTTACTATTACGATCACCTTAGTACTTGGAATAAAGAGGTCTTTGGCAACTTATTCCGGAAAAAAAGGACTGTTTGGGGACGCATCGAGGGGATTCAAAGACGTCTTGCAGAAGGAGGACCCACACATTTATTAAAATTGGAGGAAAAGCTTCGGAGCCAACTTGATGATATTTTGTACCAAATCGAATTATTCTAGTTTCAAAAATCCCGAATGGATTATATAAGGGATGGTGACCGCAATACTCGCTTCTTTCACCTCAGCACTATTGCGAGAAGGCGCTTAAACAGGATTGAGGGTTTGCAACATACAGATGGATGCTGGGTCACTGATCCGGAGGATCTTAAAACGTTGGTTCTGGACTTCTACAAGACCCTCTACACTGATGAGGGCAATCATGCATGTGATGCTACACAGTTAGACCATCGTTTTCCAAATCTCACACCAAATCAACTTTGTGGTCTTAGCAAGCCGTTTGAACCCGAAGAGGTGTGGAATGCCTTGAAAAGCATGAACCCCTATAAAGCTTCGGGCTCCGATGGTTTCCAAGCCGTGTTTTTCCAACGGTACTGGGGCATAGTAGGAAGGGACGTGACACAAGCGGCCTTAGGAGTCTTGAACGGACAACCCTTGTCGGCAATGATGAATCATACTTTCCTGACTCTCATACCAAAGGTGGAAAATCCCCAATTTATAACGCAATTTCGTCCAATTGGATTATGCAATGTGATGTACAAAATTATTACTAAGGCCATTGTGGAGAGACTCAAAGTGATCCTACCATGCGTCACCTCGCCCACCCAAGCTAGCTTTGTTCCAAAACGTCAAATTACGGATAACGTGGTGATTATGCAAGAGATATTACATATGATGCGGAAAAGAAATGGTGCTAAGGGATATATGGCTATCAAAATCGACTTTGAGAAGGCTTATGATCGGCTTTGATGGGACTTTATCAAAGATACCCTTCTTAAATTGAGGCTCCCATCCTTGCTTGTGAATGTGATATATACATGTCTCTCAACCTGTTCAATGAGTATATTGTGGAATGGGACACCTACGGAATCGTTTCAGCCAACGAGAGGGATTAGACAAGGAGACCCACTTTCGCCATATCTTTTCGTACTGTGTATGGAACGTCTAATTCATGTTATTGAATCAGCAGTAGCCCAACGCAGGTGGAAACCGGTCTCTGTTTGCAGAGGCAGCCCTGCCATTTCGAATTTAATGTTTGCAGACGATGTAGTTTTGTTTGCTGAAGCCTCGATAGAGCAAGCCCAGATTATCAAGGAGTGACTTGAGACCTTTTATGCTGCGTCCGGCCAGAGGATAAACCTTGCTAAGTCAAAAATCCTCTTCTCTACTAACCTGAACCAATCAGAGGCTGAAACTATCAGTGACATCATCGAGATTCCGATCACAGAGGATCTGGGTAAATATTTGGGGGTGCCCACCTTATCAAAGAAGGTCACCAAGGCAACATTCCAGCATGTGATCAACAGAGTTGACAAGCGACTTACGGGGATGACGAACGAAGTGTCTCTCCTTAGCAGGTCGAGCTACGCTTATCAACTCAACCATGACGGCCATTCCAGCATATACTATGCAAACCTATCGATTGCCAAGAGTAGTATGTGATGAGATGAATCGAAAGATTAGGCGGTTCTTATGGGCAGGCACCAGCACAGAACGAAGACCTCATCTTGTTGCATGGCCTACAGTTACGCGTTCCATATCCAAGGGTGGATTAGGGATTCAATCCATGAGAGAGCTCAACTCGACGTCAATGGCAAAATTAGGATGGAGAATGATTCATGAACCAGATGCCATGTGGGTTCGAGTTATGAAACATCGTTATTGCAAAGGAAGTTTGGGTATTGATATGTTTACGAGATGTCGAAATCCATTGAATCTATAGAAAGGGATCAGTGAGAGTAAACCTATCCTCCAAAAGGGTATGGCATATTCTATAGGGGATGGATAACATACGTTTTTCTGGAGCCAGAGATGGGCTGCGGAAAAGCCTTTGATGGAGCTAGCAACTCGACCCATACCTATGACGGACCAGCTCAAAACAGTCGCAGATTACTGGCAATATGATGAAGGATGGTTGTGGGGGGACTTGGAAGGTCTATTGCCGCTAAACATTCATAGCCGAATTGCCGCTGTTCAAGTTTATCCAAACATGGGAGTTTGAGATAAACCTTTTTGGGGAGGGACGAGCTCGGGCAGCTTCTCCATACAGTCAGCCATAGATATTCAGCGAGAGGACGACTCACCAGTGGGTGAGGACAGATGGAAGACACTTTGGAGGATTAAGGCGCCGTAAAAAATGAAGATGCTACTATGGATTATTCTCCACGGAGGACTCATGACAAATGAGCGGAGAGTTAAAAGAGGCCTGACCTCTAATCCACAATGCCACAGATGCCCAACAATCACAGAAGATACCAGGCATATTCTTCACACATGCAGTGAAGCGCTAGGAATTTGGAGACATTTTGAGCAAATGGGGCAAGGATTTCATGACCCAAGCTCTGACTTGGGAGAATGGGTTTACTGTAATATAGGACACACGAAGCATGACAGTTATTAGCCCATGAAATTTGTCATCATCATATGGTGGCTATGGCGATGGAGAAATAATGCTTGTTTTGGAAGATCATTGGATACCCCAACGGATAAAATCAGGTTTCTGCTAGATCAGTTTGCGGAAACCACTAAAGCTTACATTAATGAGCGCAAGTGGTACAATCCGAACAACAATATGAGGGCTGAAATATTTGTGGGATGGGAGCCCCCCCAGCTGACTGGGTTACACTGAACATGGATGGCGCCTCGAGACAAAACTCGGGCTTGGCTGGATGTGGAGGTGTCTTTCGAGGAGGAAAGGGTGAATGGTTGGGTGGTTTTATTGAAAAATTGGGTATCTGCTCGTCGGTCAGGGTGGAACTGAGAGCAGTGTTGAGAGGACTCCTTTTAGCAAGGGATAAGGGTTTTAAAAAGGTTATAATTTTTGTCGATTCGATTATGGTAATGGGAATGCTAAAGGGAAACATGAATTGCAACGCCAGACACCATACGATTGTCCAGTGCTGTAAAAGCCTTATGGAAGCAAACGACTGGGAAGTTAGGATATGCTATTGCTATCGGGAAGCTAACCTGGCAGCGGATACACTGGCAAATTTAGGGATTGGACTTACTTGTAGTTTTGCTTACTTCAATGAATTTCCTAGGGAGGTTTCGCCCTCCTTGTACGCAGATCAAATAGGGGTTAAATTCCTCAGATTTATTGTGAATCAATAAAAGTCTTTTCCAGGGGTTGTATCCCCTCTTTTGCACCAAAAAAAAAAACTATTACGATTATGGGGTTTTTTTGCCAATTTGAATAGAAATTAGCCCATGCATGTATTGATATTTGGATTAAAAAAATATTAATTTATCATGTATTCAGCAAACACTCTTCAATGAGTTAATGTTAAACTAATTATATGTAATTAGGTCTACGATATCTAATTGTTTGGCTCATAATAAATGGTTGTTTTTCTTATGGCAATCTATGGTTGTTACGTAGTACACTAAATAAGGTGATAAAATTTTAAAAAAAAACATGACGACGAACAAGGGTGAAAATATGTTGGTGTAAGAGGTGTCAATTGACACCCTAACTTTTTGGGGAAAAAATTTTAAATATTGAAATTTCTAAGGAAAAGAAGAGAAGACTTATACATATTATTTAATTCGCCCATATAGCCGGAAGCATGTAATGCCCAAATGGTGGGAGGCACTTGGATTTTGCCGGTGTGGGGGTAGGTTGCGTATTTGAGTCTAGGTAACTGCAATTGTATGGCTTTTTTTTGTAATTAAGATGCATAATGTATTTACCATTAATTTTGGCATGTAATATTTAATTAATTCCTCCACCTTGCATAAATGGAAGATTTGAGGTTTGCTTCTAGCTTGATATGTCACTGAAAACAAGAAAAAATTAAAGCGTAAATTTATTTTATGTTGATATCAACCTAGAAAGGAAATAGTATGAAATTAAAGGCTTATCTCCAAGTGCATAATCGAGGGCAAACATATTCCTTTTATAATTTACAATCATTCTTTGCAAACGATTGTGTCTAATTTAGCGATTCTAGTTAAATTTGTATCTAACAATTATGTTAATGCAATTTTGAAAAAAGCCAATGGGAGTTAATTTTGATAAACTTGTGAATTTGGAAATCAAACTTGGCAGCTTAAGGATGGAATTTGCTGAATTTCGAATCTCTTGTAGGTTTAATACCAACATAATTGCAATGTTGTGTCATAAAAAGATACGCAAGAAAATCTATTAGAAAACCAGAGCGCAAATTAAACGAACATTAACTGTATTGTACAACATAGTTTGACAACTCAATGTTTGAACCCTGGCTCCGCCACTAACGACGAATCCACATCTTGCAAGAATTGCATATAATGCTTTAGCCAAAATTTTAATCAACTTGTTTAATTTCCTTGCTCGAGTAAAAGTTCGTGAAGCTGTTGCTCAAAAAAAAAAGAAAAAAAGAAGAAATTCACAGTATCTATGTTAAATTCAATCAGTAATTAGCAGAGAAAAGAGTAAGCTTGAAGAACAATAATAAGAGTAAGCCTTCACGAACTGACTGACTTGCCAGCTCAATCGTCGTTAGTTACTCCTACTAGCTAGCTGTGCAAGAGTTTCTTAAGCAAACTAACTCACTCTCTCAACACTTCCCCTCTAGTTTGGGGTTGAATAAGGTAACAACTCCTAACTTAACTAACAATTCGCAATACTTACTTGTAGACTTGGCAAACGGGTCATTCGATTTGGATTCGGATCGGATTAAGTTCGGTTCGGGTTATATTCGGTTCGGGTCAATTTCGGTTCGGATGTGGGTTCAATTCGGATTGATTTCAGTTCGGGTTAAATTCGGATTTATCAAATTTGGTTCGGGTTTGGGTATAATTTAGGTAAAGTTCGAATCGGGTCAAATTTGTATTGAACTTGTTCGGGTTGATTTGGGTAGGGGTTGGGTCAAAGTTGGTTCGGGTAGGTTTTAGTTATAAGTTTGGGTCAATTTTGGGTGGGGTAGAAATCGCATTGGGTTACTGTTTTGAGTTTGCTTGTATTTCAACTGGGTCAGTTTATATGTGATTTGAGTTTGACATCTTACATGCCCACATAAGCCACATAGTTTTGGACGGCTTAGGAGGAGGTTATATGACCATGGATTTCAATTGGATTAGTTTTTTTATCTCCTTCTACTTCATCCAAGATTATATTTTAATTGGATTAGCTTCTAATCTTCCACAAAAAGAAAAAGTCATATCAATTAGAATTTTGGGTCAAGTATAAATCGCCTTTTTTCAATTCGTCCAAGATTTAGGTTCAATTGAGCTACTCCCAATGCATCACACAGGGAAGTAATCTAGTATACGAACAAACAGTGCTATAAATCCCCTCTTTTCCCGGCCATCAAATCAAAGATTAAAAAAAAATAAAATCGAAGAGTCGTGCTTTATCAATGTAAACCATAGAATAACTTTAATTGCTTTATTCTATATTTCCATTTTTGTTACTCAAATGATTCAAATCTTTATTAAGTCATTTCCTTCCAAAATTGCAAATGCATTATTTTATTTGTCCAAAGTAAGTTTTTGTCATTTGCTTTCGCCTATCGCATCTTAAATATCAAGTGAAGTTATGCAGCCAGTATCATTATTTAATGCTTTAAGTTTGAATTAGATCGAGTTAGAATCGGGTTGAATCAAACTTGAATTCAGGTCGGTTTGGATTGGGGTCATTTTTGGCATGAATCGGTTCAGGTATGAATTGATTCAGGTTTCATTCGATTTCGGTCATTTTGGCTTTGGGTCCAAATCAGATTAATAAGACTTTGGGCCAATTCAGATTCAATTTAGGTGGCTTTCGGGTCATTTCGGATCAATACGGTTTCAAGTCGGTTCGGTTTTGGGTCGGTTCAATTTCAGAATTCAGGTCTAGATCGGTTCAACTCTTGCAGATGTCAGTTCAGGTCTGGTTTCGAGTTGTTTGGGGAGGGTTATTCGGATGAGGTCAGTTTTGCGATGTCAACTTATCTGTGGTGGCTTTTTTCAATATGTGAGCAAGCTAATTTCTGCTAAAAACATAAGCTAGTTTGATGTGCTTAGCTGTGAATATGTCTCTTACATAAATGACAATCTATTTCAATACATTTTGTTCTCTAATAAAACCCTGAATTGGCCGTGATGCACAATACTTGATTGTCACAATAAAGATCTAGTATTTCCAACTTGGTCACCGTGAAATCTCTAAGTAGAGATAGTAGTTAAAAAATTCCATGGCAAGGTTCTATTAAAACTCTACGCTGTGCCTCTACCCCATGAACATCGTAAAAAACCCCTTGCTCCTTAGGTCTCCAAAAAATTTGGTGATTTTCTAAACATGTAGTATCCTATTGCTAAATTCATTCCCGCTAACAAATATAAATTGATTATTTTGGATGAGACAATCTAATTAATTTAATTAATCAAAATAAGTTGGGGTCAAATCAACTAACAAGTCACAATAGAAATGACTATGAATCAATGATCTAATAGACTGCAAAGTTACAAGCTCAATCAACAACACATAAGTCACTAATAAGTCACAAACTCTAAGTAGGTCAAGGGGTTCTTTTCCTCTAAATAGAATATGCTAAGGGGATAAAAAAACTCATTCACGTTCGGGGGCATTCTGAACACTCAAACTCTCAACATTGTCTCTCTAGAAAGGACAAGAAGCACCTTAAGCGTGTGGCATTTACTCTTGAAGATAAAAAAACTCTTCTTGAGATTAAGCTCTTTGGCATTCTTTCAACATCAAATTCATGTAGTTCTTCAACGAAGTCAAATAAGTCGACTTGATTGAGATTCAAGCCAAAGTAGCCCTTCTTCAAGTTATTAATTGGAGATCGAATTAGAGAAATTATGTATTTGTTCATTTTGGTAACAAATATATAGAATTGAACACATATCTTATAGAGTTAATGTAAACTAAATGTGTCTATGTTTCCTGTCTTATTTAATTTAGACTTGAAATTTAGACACATAGATAAGTTATCCTATGAGCCTACTGTATTTATCCGGATTGTTCAAGTAATTCACGTATCAGTCATTAACTTTAGATTAGGAGCCATACGAAGTTTTAATGGTCTGTAGTGTGTCATAGCTATTTTTTCTAGCAAATCAAAGCATAATTTCTTTAAGACACAAAAATGCTTTCCTCTAACGTGGCTGTGTTTAATTTAAGGAAACACTTGAGTTGTCCAAAGTCCGTCATGTTAAATTGCTAAATAAGCTAGCCATCAGAGTTTTGATAGTAGATGGGTCATTATAGTGTTGAGTATTGTTGACCATGTGATCAGCATAGACCAAAACAATAGTAAAACTTTGTCCTTGTTAATGAGGAATAGTCTGCCTTTGCCAGAAGAAAGGCAAATGAAAGCGAAGGACTATAAAAGCTTGGTGCATCACAGTGTTGGTGCATGCTTCAACACATACACAGACTTTCCTAGCCTACATACCTTGACTCTCCCCCTAGCTAAACTACTTTATGGAAAAGAACGGAGTTTATTCTAATGATTGTACCATGAGAATGGTAACTTAAGGGTAGTGTTATGCACACCCCCTAATCTAAACCACCATGAAAGAAGGCATTTGAGACATCCATTTGATAGATGGTTCCATCCTTCAAGACAACTACAATGGAAAGAGTTCCCATAGGCACAATGACTATTTTGGCCATTAGAGCAAAAATTTATTGGTAGTGCCATATTGCTATCTATAGTCCAAAATGACAAGCTTTGCCCTGTATTTTTCCATTGAAGCACCTATTTAAACTTGGTTTTATAAAGCCATTTGTGGCAAAAGGCTTTTTGCTCTTTAGGCAACATAGTAATCTACCTTAAAGAGCCCTTAACTTTTGATTCATGCCTCATACCATGTATAGTGTTAAACAACTTCATGAAATGTCTTAGGATCTTCAGTGGAATCCATGGCAATGAGAAAAGCTTTGTGACGACATTGGCCATAGAATACAAAGGTGTAGATGACTTCATACTAACAATTTAAGCAAAACCTAAAAATCTTTCTGGTGGTTTAGTGGTTCTAAAGGAGTTCCTCAAACAAGGAGGTTTTTCGCAAGGTTTAATTTGATGTCTAAAGCATTTGTAGGCAGGTTTGTATGATGTGGTGCAGATGGAAACTCAATGGTAACAATAGGTGACGAAGGAGTTGGCATATTTGTAAGAGTTGGTTTTTCAAAAAGATATGATGTGTGGATTTCTAAACACAATAAATAATGACCATAAGTGCCTAAGAAATCACTTATCTAGAGGAAATCCTTAAAACTGGGGGTGGAATGTGGTGCATATAATGTTGTAAACTATTTTGACGAAAATGAAACACTTGTTTATAAAAACTGCAAATCTCTACTCACAAAAGTCTTTTTGATAAGCGTATTGAGCACAATTTTTAACCTTTCTATGTGCATGAATCACCTAAGGCCTGTCTTTTGCTAGTAAATCTACTTTTACCAACTTTTACCAACCTTTATCAGCTCTTTCCAAAAAACCGCAATCATTTCTAGGTTTAACCAATCTTTCCCAATTCTATCCAACTTCTACGAATTCTTACCAATCTCCTCCCAAATTTTCACAATTTTTAAATTGTCATGTGCAAATTTTAGTTTTCAACCATAAAACTACTCCTTGGTTATTTTTTGGGTTTGGTGTATTGAAGGAGCGCATAGCTGAAATTGTGATTTTGTATTCTTTATAAATGTGATCTAATAACGTTTGTTCGCTCGTAAGACAAAAATAATGATATTTATATAGTTATAGAAATTATTACAACAATCCATTTCGAAAAGTAAGTGACAAAAACATTTAAGCACATGTCACTACCAACTTTACAAATGTTTAATATAAAAATTATATGTATACATATGAAAAGTCCCACAATGGTCACATTAAGAAATGTCATAAATAACATAAAAGTTGTTAACATGTAAACATTTAAAACAACACTTATCAATTGAATTATTAATACGAATATAATCCACAAGTTTATCAAATTTTAGTTAGTGTTTTAATTATGAGAAATATTATATCAAAAATTAAATAAAAAATATGATCACTATTTTACATTTCTTACCAACATCTTCCAACTCTTACCACCTTCTACCAACTTCTTCCAATCTTTCATAACCTTAACCAACCCCTTCCAATCATTCCAAAAAAACAAAAAATTGAAAACCAACTTCTTCCAACTCTTACCCACTTCTACCAATCTTTATTAACTTCGTCTATTTACCAACTCATATTTACCAACAAAAAGAACAGACCCATAAGACACCCCCTATGGTGAAATTTTGCTTCAAACCATCTAGATTGCTACCAAAACCTAGACAACGAAATAGTATCAAGAGTTTATGATCTATCACTCCAAAAAAAAGCTCATAAAGAATGTTGTGATGAATATAGTTGATAGAAGGTTGTTGATGATATGTGTTGCAGTTAAGACACAATCAACCTCGACACTTTAGAGGCAAAGTCTCTTGAAACCATAAAGTTATGGAAATATCTAAAATGTGTCTTTGCATTCTTTGCTTTCAACTCTCTTATTTGTTGTGGTTTGTCTACAAGTGATGTTTGGTGCACTACACCAAGAGAGTGAAAGAATTCCTTATATGGAATAGAGTCAAGTTCCAAGGCTTTCTTTAACCTAATGATCTAGATTGATGCACCAAAATGATTATAAGAATATTTGCAGCAGATTTTTAACATTATCAAATGCCTTAATTTGCATTCAAATTTCAAACGGATGAGTGCATGTTGTTGCTAAAGTCATCAACAACGGTGAGAAAACATATTTTGGTTGAACACAAAAATTTGCCTTCTCTTGGTAAATTCACCCTGTTCATCACAAGCTTTCATTAACTAACTAGTTAGCGCAAGATAAGTTAGTTGCACTCACTGGCAATCCTCGCAAGAGTTTGTATGCCTGTATTTATGACAGGCTTTCAATTCACCAACCAAACTCACCCATTCAAAAAGCCACAGTGCCACAGGGCCCACACCTAGTAATGAGTCTATTCTAGAACTCAAAAATGAATCCACTACATAAATGAATTGGTGAACCAACAAAAAAACGCACATCTAGCAAAATTTCTCGATGAAAAAAGCATAAATACCGAAAGTTGGCTTTGATAACTGTAACATATATATATATATATATATACATATATATAAATATATATATATATATATA
>JACYFF010031957.1:102090367-102108563 GCA_017589665.1 Selenicereus undatus | reverse complement strand
ATTATTATTATTATTATTATTATTATTATTATTATTATTATTATTATGATTATTACTACTACTACTACTACTACTACTACTACTACTACTATTGTCATTATTATTATTGTTGTTATTGTTGTTGTTGTTGTTATTATTTGTTATTTTATCCTTATTATTTACAGGAAAATTAATGGATTCAGATCAAATGGAGTATGAGGAAATGGATTATGATGCGGCTTGCGATGAAAAAGAACATGACGACATGGATTATGAGGACACGTTCCATAAATTTTGGACTATGGCTTCATGTATAATGGCATTGATGGTTGCATATTATTATATCTACTAGGAGCCTTCCATGACTTCTTCTTTAATAGAAGAAACATGGATCAAGGAGTTGATAAATGGTGACCCTATTCGATGGAAGGCTCCTTGTAGATATAACAATATGCAGCCATCAAGGCCATTATACATGAAGCCATCGAGGCCATTATACATGTTTCTTCTATTAAAGAAGAAGTCATGCAAGGCTCCTTGCAAATATAATAATATGCAGCCATCAAGGCCATTATACATGAAGCATTAATGCGTTTAAATATGAAGCCATTATACATGTTTCTTCTATTTGATGCATTAATGCGTTTAAAATGGAGCCAAATTTATTTGTTAGATTGTGTAAGGAATTGTCTACAAAATATGGGTTGCGACAAAGTAGTAGGATGCTAATTTTTGATAAGGTTGGCATCTTTTTGTATACCTTTGCTTTAGGTGTTTTAAATAGTGTTGTTGGGGAACGCTTTCAAACATTCATGTGATACTATGAGTAGAATATTTCATGAAGTACTAAATACAATTTCTGCACGTGTCTAAGGGTTTTGCATGTGATATCATAAGATCAAGAGATTTGGAATTCAAGCATATACCACTCCAAATTGCTAATGATGAAAGATACATGTCTTACTTTAAGATGAAAATATATCATTAAACTTTTTTTCTATTGACTTCGTTTGCGAAGGTTTAATGTTATGAGTTATGGTTTAATAATAGGATTGTATTAGATGCATCGACAACACATATGCGACAACATGTGACTTTTATATGTATTTTACATTTGTGTCAGCCGAATGGAAAGGATCAACACATAATACTCAAGTTTTTTTTTTTTAACATGCAACTGAAACACCAAAATTTGATTTTCCTAATCCATCATAAGTGTGTTGTCATGCATTTTAACTTTGTAGTACATTTTTTTTTTGGGACAACAAGCTAATTTTATTGGCAAATGTAATTAGGTTGGTAGTATTTGATTGATAAAGGATGTCTTGATAAGAAGGGTTGTCTAGCACCATATTACTAAGCCACCATGAGAATGTTAAGGAAGCCTTTAACCATGAGCGCTCATCCTTTCGGAGCTATATTGAGAGATCATTCGGAGTCTTGAAGGAAAGATAGAAAATACTCAATAGAATACCTCAAATTAGTATTGCTATGCAAACAAGGATCATAGTGACTACATTTGCACTACACAACTACATTTGAATTAATTCACCGAATGATCAAGATTTTCAAGTACTTGAGCAATATCATGATTACACACCTATTGATAAGCTCTCATATAGTACTTCTGCAAATAAGGAAAATGTAAGGTGAGGATCTGAAACAAAAGATGTTTGTAATCAAATTGTTGAATCTTTGCGACTTGCCAAACTATAAAATTAGTATGGTCCTTGACTTTTTCCATTATGAATTTATTTGTGAGTTAGGCAGTACTTTAATTAGGTTTTATTTATTGATCCTTTATTGTCCAAAAAAAATTCAAGACATTAATTCTATTAACAATACTTTAAAAATAAATTAATATTGCAAATCTTACACCATTCAATTATAGTAGTAGTTGTAGTTATTGTTATTGTTGTTATAGTTTTAATGATAGTAGTAGTAATAATCGCTGTATTATTAGTAGTAATAATAATAATAGTGTAAACAAGAACAAATATTAGTAATGTCCTTTCTCATTATTTATGTTAATCAGCTAATTTAACATCTAATTTTACTACACACATTCTTTTTAAACAGGTAGTTAAACAACTATCAGCTACCCATTAAAATCCAACAGCTATGCACAACTCAAGCAGTTATCCCTACTTAAACCACTAATTTTTCCAAATAAGGCCTAGATGATATGTCTTTTATGTCATAATCATATATATGATAATAATTAACGTTATATAATTATAACTAATGCACATTCTTTAGAGTAATTTAACTATTTAGTGGTTAAACTGTACAAGATTCATAATTTGGCTGTTAAACTTTGCAAACTAAATGTCTAAGTTTATTAACCTAATATTATTTAAAAAAATATTGGCACTGTTAAAAATTCTCTGCTTTTTCTCCCTCCCCATCGTTTTTGTGAATTTCATCTCTTCTTTGTCTCTACCCAGTAAACATCACCATAGCTGTTGGAGAGAACAACACAAGCCCACGAGTTAGTTATGCTGAGGTGGAAAGGTTTGTTATGTTAAGTTGCAACTAAATAGATATTTCTTCTCATCACATTATGTATATATATAAGGGAGAACACAGCCTTGTAAATATACAGAAATATACAAACATTATCTCTCTTATTTCGGTTGCATTCTTCTGTTCATCCATCATGATTACTATGAGGTGATTTCAGTTCAAGAACAAATTCTAGATTGTAATTTGGAATTTAGCATGGTACCAGAGCGGGTTGCTCGATCTTAATTTGCCACCGTCCCTGTTTGATTGAAATTGTGTGCACGTGTTTAGCTTTGTTAGTAGCCCACACGTGAGGGAGCATGTTGGAGTATCAAAAGTAGGTATTATCCAATATTAATGAAAAATACAAGAAAGTGGGTGTTGTCCCATATTGATAAAATGAAAGGCTTGAGCATGTATATAAACTTGTGAGTTAGTCTACCCATTGCCAATTGGTTTTGGGTTGAAATCTCATTTGAGCTTGTATACATGACTCATTTGTTTAAAGCCCAATTGTATAAAAAAAATTTAACATGGTATCAGAGCCTTAGATCTTGGCAAGCATTTCAATATTTCTTTCTCTTGTATTTTCTGTTTGATCGATTTTTTTTACATCATTCTTTGATATTAATCTTCGTATTGAATCTGTTCGATTCAATTTCTTGATTCTATTAATTCTGGAGTCTTTTTGTAGACATATTCTCTTTTGTTCTGCATTTTCTTTCTTCTAGCTTGATACAAGCATAATATGGTTGTTGAATCAGAAAATCGTACTACTATGAGCAATTACAGCCTTGATCCAGGGCATGTTTTGTATTTACATCACTATGATAATCTGAATTGTAGTCTAACCACTAAGCTGCTAGATGGTAACAACTATGCACAGTGGAAAAGGTCACATGAAGTATCTTTGAGTTCTAAGAACAAATTGCCTTTTGTGAATGGAGACTATGAAAATCCTGAAGGTAATTGCCTCTTCTTCCTCTTTGGGAGAGGTGTAACAGTATGGTAATTTCTTGATTATTGCACTCTGTCAACAAGAGCATTCAATTGAGTATCATTTACACACCTTCTGCTGCTCAAATTTGGAAACATTTATCATAAATGTTTAGTTTCAGTCAAGGCACTAAGATTTATCAGTTATAGAAGGAGTTGAGTAACATGTCTCAAGGAAATCTTTATGTTAGTGCATATTTCACTAAATGCAAGCAACTCTAGGATGAATATGTTGTCTTGGTTGGACCTTGTTGTTGTGCTTCCATTGGTTCGACATTGAAATTGATAGAAAGGCAATAGTTAATGCAGTTTTTGATGGGACTCAATGATAGTTATCAAGTAGTGAGAAGCAACATATTAATGCTAAAGCCTTTGCCTTCTGTGAGTCAGGCTAGCAGCATGGTACTTCAAGAAAAACAACAAAGGGAAATAAAGAGTGTTGTCAATCCTCTTGAGACTGAGTCTTCAGCTTTCTTAATTCATCAGAGGCAACAACCTTATTCAAACAAATCTTTAGCTTATCCTGCATCACATGGTTTTCCTCCTGCACTTGCACTTGCACTTGCACTTGCACCTTTTGGTTCACAGCCTCCATCTTATCCACATACCTTTCACAACAATCATGGTAGTAGAAGGTCCACTTTACAGTGCAACTACTATAGGAAACCAGGGCATACAACTGATAAATGCTATAAGTTGCAGAGAATGAGAGGCAAAAATGACAGAGGAAGGAGATTGGCAGCCTCAGTCCAACAAACTGATTCAAGAGTATCTTTTACTAAATCATCTTTAACTCAGTCCACAGGACTTCGTGCATTGACCTTAGAACAATATGAACAGCTCATTGCTCTATTAGGCAAGTAGAATATGGAAGTTATACCAAATTTGGAGAACCAGCAGTCCACGACTTATCTAGCTGGTAAGTCATTCTGTTTGCTTACTACAAAACCTTGTATGAAATGGATTGTTAACAATGGAGCCACTGATCATATTACTCTCGATCTTTCCTTGTTTAAACCTTATGTACCTATTTCAAGAACCTGCTTCATAACCATGCGAAATAGAAGGCAAGTTCCTGTCAAGAATATTGAAATTGTGGTTCTCAATGGCAACATTACTTTGCAAGATGTACTACATGTGCCAGATTTTCAATTCAATTTGCTCTCAGCAAGCAAGCTGGCTAAGCAACTATCCTCTAATGTTGTCTTCACCCCTAATTCCTGTTATATACAGGGCACTTTGAAGAGCAACCAATTGGCTCTTGGTAAGGAACATGGAGGTTTGTATTTGGTCAGTTCAGGACCTTCAGCCACCAGTTCAATACAGCAGTCAGAGTTTGGTGCAAGTTGTTTGTTAGTGTTAGAGTTATGGCATTGCAGATTGGGGCATCCATCGTCTCAACATATGAGTCACATTCAGGATTTACCTTGCAAGGGACCTAATAGAATATGTAGGATATGTCCACATGCTAAGTAGCATAGGTATTCTTTTCCTTTAAGTACTACAAGAGCAAATAAAGCCTTTGAGTTGTTACATGTAGATATTTGGGGTCCATATAGGACAACTACATATGATGGTTACAAGATGTTTCTCTCTATTGTTGATGACTATTCAAGAGCTACTTGGATTTTTCTCTTGTCTCACAAAAGTAATGCTTTCTCCATATTGGAATCCTTCCTTACATACATTGATGTTCAATTTAAAACTCAAGTTCGAATCATTAGGTCTGACAATGGCCAAGAATTTAGAGATCAATATGCAATAGCATTTTCTAAACAAAAAGGCATTATTCATCAAACATCTTGTGTAGATACACCAAACCAAATGGAACAGTAGAGAGACAGCATAAACAACTTTTAGAGGTTGCAAGGACAATAATGTTTCAATCTCAAGTACCTATAAGATTCTGGGGTGAGTGCATTTTAACAACCACTTACTTGGTGAACAGATTGCCTAATTCTGTGCTTGGCTTCAAAACTCCTTATGAACTACTGTTCAATACCAAGCCTACATATAATCATTTGAAGAATTTTAGGTGTTTGTGTTTCATGTCGGCTTTGAAGCATGGTAGAACCAAGTTTGAGCCAAGGGCACAACCCTGTGTTTCCTAAGCTGTCCTACTAATAAGAAAGCTTACAAGGTTTATAATCTGGTTACTAAATAGATACATCATAGTAGAGACTTAGTGTTCATGAACACTATTTTCCCTTTCAGCATATACACACTTCAGATTTGGTGCTATCAAATAACATTTTTCTGTCTTCAAAATATGGAGATGATGGTTCAGTAGTGTTCCCTAATGTCCTCATGTCTGAAGATCAACTAGTTTCTTCTAAAATTCCTAACACTGCTCAAACTTCATCACCTAATGTGCAATTTCAATCTTTCACGTCATCATCTCCCCCAGTATCAGTTTCTCACCCTCATGTTCTAGTATCATCAATTCAACCACAGCCTAGAAGATCTATTAGAGCTATAAAGCCTCCTTCATATCTGCAGGATTATATGTGTTCTTATGGCTCTCAGGCTCATTCTTCTACATCATCACATTGGTGCAATGTAGTACATTTTTCTACCTTTGACTCAAGCACAACAGCAGAGCATCACTCAAGTAAATCACTTGCATGAACCTACTTCTTACAGAGAGGATGCTACTTCTCCTCACTGGGTAAAAGTTATGCAAGTTGAGATAGATGCTTTAAGGGCTAATAATACCTAGATTGAAGTTGATCTACCACCTGGTAAAAGAGTTATAAGTTCCAAGTAGGTTACAAAATTAAGCTCAAGGCAGATGGTTCCCTTGAAAGGTACAAAGCAAGACTGGTCATTAGAGTTAATACACAAAAGGAGAGTATTGATTACACTGAAAAATTTTCACCAATGGTTAAGATGACCACCATTAGAACAGTTATTACATTAGCAACAGCAAGAAAGTGGTCCCTTTATCAGCTAGATGTGAACAATGCTTTCTTACATGGAGATTTGCATGAAGAGATTTATATGAAAATGCCAGAAGGAATCTCTAATCCTCATAACAAAGTATTTAAACTCCAAAAGTCCTTGTATGGTTTAAAACAAGCTTCTAGACAATGGTACTCTAAGCTAGTTGATTTTCTGAAAAGCCAAGGCTACACTCAATTTAAGAATGACTACAGTCTCTTGTTAAAGCAAACACAACAACACATGACCATTGTAGCTGTGTATGTTGATGACATATTCATAACTGGGTCTAACTATGAAGAAATACAAGCTCTCAAACATAGCTTACATGCAACATTTAGTATTAAAGATTTGGGCCTACTAAATTACTTCTTAGGTTTTGAAGTATCTCATCTTCTAGATGGAGTGAGCCATACTCAGAGGAACTTTACTCAAGATTTATTAAAAGAGTTTGGTCATTTACATGCCAGACCTATTGCTACTCCTCTTCCAATCAATTTCAAACTTCTGGCTGACTCTAAGTGTTCCTTTAAAAAACCCTACTGTGTACAGGACATACATTGGCAAGTTAAATTTTTTATCAAACACAAGACCTAACATTTCATTTGCTATACAAACCTTAAGCCAATTCATACAATAACCTACTTCTTCTCGTATGGCAGCCTTAGATCACTTATTGAGGTACCTATCTGGTACATTAGGACAAGGCATCTTACTCAAGGGTGTTGATTCCTTACATCTCTCAGCCTATTCAGATTCTTACTAAGCTTCATGTCCCATGAGTAAAAGGTCAGTTACAAGATATGTGGTGCTTTTGGATAAATCACCAATCAGCTGAAAATCCAAGAAACAAAGCATAGTGGCTTGTTCATCAACAGAAGCTGAATACAGAGCAGTGGCTCAAGCTGCAACCGAGATTACTTGGTTGGGTATCCTTCTTCAAGAATTGGGAGTTAGCAAGCTTAAGCCAATGACTTTACATTGTGATAACCAATCTGCTTTGCACATCGCCCGTAATCCAGTATTTCATGAACGAACTAAACATATCCAGGTCGATTGTTATTTCACAAGAGATAAAATCATGGAAGGCTTGATTCAACTAAGCTACTTGCCTACACACTCACAGTTAGTTGATGTTCTGACCAAAATTATTCCTTCTCAACAACACTGGTCATTATTTCACAAGCTTGGTATGCTTCCTAATCACACCAACTTTGAGGGGGAGGGGGAGTGTTGGAGAGAACAACCAAGCCCACGAGTTAGTTATGTTGAGGTTGAAAAGTTTGTTATGTTAAGTTGTAACTAAACAGACATTTCTTCTCATCACATTATGTATATATATATATAAGAGAGAACACAGCCTTGTGAGTATATAGAAATATATGAACATTCTCTCTCTTATTTCGGTTGCATTCTTCTGTTCATCCATCATGATTACTTTGAGGTGATTTCAGTTTAAGAACATATTCTAGATTTTAATCCAAAATTTAACAATAGCAATGAAGCCATCTTTCTAATCAAATACTAAGAAAATGAAAATGAAGATAGGTTTTCGAATTTGTACACAAGGATTAAATTAATTAAAATCGATCAAAATTGCCACAATATAATGCTAATCATAGATCTAGACATTGGGAAGTCTACCTCTTCCCTTCCTTCTTGGGCAGTTCCTTGCACCCAAAAAGAAACAGAAGTGAAGTCTTATGTGTGCCTGCTATCTTCTCTTGTTTTCTTCCTCCCATTGACATAGATGGAAGAAAAGAAACAAGAGTTGGGTTTTTTCGATTGATCATTTTGGGGTTTCGGTTAATTGACGACTAGAAGTGGGTTAGTTAACTAAATTATATTTAAGTAAAAGTGTAATAAGATATTATAGAATAATTAAAGTATGTTTTGTTACATTTTCAATAGACTTAGAACAGATACTCGCTTAAACCTTTGACCTAAAAAATTTAACCATCAAAATTATAATCCTAAATAGGTTAATATTAAATTGTTAAATTGCTGTACTATCCAGAGACTCCAATATAAAAAATAGTTAATTAACACTATTGTGTCATAGTTGTATAAATATTAATGTTACATTACTTTACAATGTTAAGTCAGTATTTGCATATCTTATGTACGTGTATAGGTATTCCGCTTTCTTTTTTCTGGTGCAAATGAATTGGGTACCTAATCTACAATAGATAAAAATATTCATTTTAGGGAAAAATGGTACATAAAATAAAAAATATGATTGTAGAAAACGACTTACTCAAATTTGTGCAACAAGTGAACATTTTTCTATTCTTATATTTGGTATACAAGATTGGGTTATATATTTAACACTACCCGAACCAATCCTGGGCGGCAAAAACCGGACAACAGCATAGTTGTCTAGCAGTCTGGAAAGGGTCCACTTCTCAATCCAAACAAATAAGTATTACTCGAAATTTGACCTTTGCTAGTAAGAATCAAATAAAATAAATTCCTCCAGTTCATCTCAGCCAAGTTGGGGCGGTGTTTAATTAGATGGACGCAGTTATTGTTCAGTCATTGTAAGTTCACAACAAAAGATCATAAGAATTTTTGGGAAGTTTTTGACCATGAATATTACTCCGCCCACCCCCCCCCCTCCCCAAACGAAGATTGAAGACTGTTTTGTAACAAAGTCAATAAATACAATCACTAGATCTCAAATAATTAATTCAATTAATAAACAAATGGAAATTCAAGATTGTAATTTTACAGACGATACATTCCAAACTAAGAAGTTTTTCGCAATTTGTCTTCAATTAATTGTACAATTATTTTACTATTGATAGTAAACTTTTTGTTAGTTTCAAATTTCAATCAATAGATGAGTTGACTATAAGATTATACTCTTTCATAAAAAAGAATAAAAAAAAGTCTCGCTTCTCTAACAATAAGAGTGTTTGATATATAGCTTTTTGAATGACTTTTTGCATCAAAAAAAAGAAAAAGAGAAGTTGAGAGAACTAACCTCATAAGAAGTCGTTCTTTAAAGGTATAACGATAAATAGGTCTCCAACGAAGTGATTGAGTGAGAATCCAGTAAAAACCAAACCAAATCTCAGCACAAAACATTGCTATTAAACCCCATAACTCAAGTAATTTTCCCTCTTCTCTATACTCAACCATAGCCTTCTGAATGGTGATAGCTCTGTAAATCCATACGATACATATGGCTAGCAAAATAGTGCCTGCAAATATCCTGTATATCAACCTCCCCTTTGCTTCCTTGGTCTCATACAGTGGTGTATACCCTTCTCCAGTTCCCATTCTCTCTTCCTCTCTCTCTCCCTCTCTAGGATTATCAGTCATGCCATCCAGAGCTGTACAATATATCTTATAAATATACGGATAGGTCCAAAAATGTTCGGCAACTGGGCAAAAGAGCCTGGCCTACATGCTGCTTAGTTAATTAATATTTATTTTCCCTTTGAATTATCTATTTATGTTTAGAAATAGGAGTTGTACTCGAATTTGAAAAGTTCAACTCGAACCCGTCCTATTTATAAGACGTATGAGAATGAAAAATTGGGAAAAAAATAGGCATGAAGCGAGTATGCTGAAAACGAATATGGGTTTAGGCACGGCTTCGGGTACAGGCACCATAAGCCTCATACCATACTACCCGAATCTTTTTGGGGCTAAAATAAATTGTTGAGTAGAGTTTGAGTTTTGAACGTTGGTAATTTGTTTAAAAAAAAGGCACAATACCTCAACCCAGGCCTAACCATACAGTTTATCCATTTGTGTCGCTTATTTACTGTGCTAATACATGAAGTCACGTGACTTACGACTTACAAACCTAACATCGTAACTCGTTTGCTGTGTCCCTTACTCCATCATTTCAAGCACTTCTAGAATGTCCAAAATGCAGTTTCTGTTTATGAGCTAAGTATGAGTTCTTGCATTTAATCCAATGAGTATTGTATTTCTTTAGAACATTCTGCTTAGTTGAATTCAGTTTTATGAATTTTGTTACATAAAAGAAATTATTGTACGCAATGGGTATTGTATTTCAACACCCGTATATACCCCGAATAAAATTCAAATTGCCCAAAATATTTGAAGGGCATATGAGGATAGATTTTGAAAATCCAATAAGTATAAGAGTAGGTATGAGGATTTTAAAAATAAGTATGGATCCGAATATAACTCTACGCACCCTTCCTATACTTGTCTTATGCCCATCCCTATTCATGGTAGCACTTCAAAGTTGACAAGCTGATAGTCACATGACCGGCAACATTATTGTGCTTCTCGAAAAATATCAGCTCGATTAATTGATGTTATTAAAATTGTCTACTTGAACTCATTCACCTTAGTATCTCCATTTGAAGTTTTGAAATATGTAAAATATTTATGGAGAACAAATTTCTCAAATTAATCAGCCATGAGATTTGCACAATATCTTCAATATACATACACGTGAGTTTGATGACTCATTTCAATTTATTGTTTATAAATTATAGTATATATTCTACTATTAAATCTTTTTTTTGGGGGGGGAAGTGGGTACAGTTATTTATAACAAAATATCTCCCTTTCTAACAAGCATGTGTTGGCCTGGTGAGAGACAAGGAATGATGATAAGAACCATAGAACGACTTAGTGGAAAAGTTTGCTACTAGCTAAGTGGAACTAGGGATGGCAACGGGGCGGGTTGGGGACGGGGAGTATATTCCCCGTCCCCGTCCCCGCTGGAATCCCCGCCCCCCGTCCCCACCCCGTTCCACGCTGCGGAGAAAAAATTCCCCCCCCGTCCTCATCCCCAGCGGGGATTTAATCCCAGTCGGGGCCCCAACGGGGATTTTTACCCGCTGATTTTTCCTTACATTCTAAACTCTTTACGGCCATGACTACCAAATCCAGTATATACCTAATATTTTTACAAAGAAAATTACATATATAACCTTAGTTGTTTCATTTAAAATTTTTGAAAATAAGGTTATTTTTGTAATTTTAATTAAAATTGGGGGCGGAGGCGGGGATTTTTCGCCAATCGGGGAATTGCGCACGGGGATGGGAGCGGGGCAAAATCCCCGGCGGGGAAATGGGGACGGGGACGGGTTGAACTATGTCCCCGTCCCCATCCCCATCCCCGAGCGGGGATTAATTTTCCTCCCCGTCCCCGTCCCCGTCCCCTTTGGGAACGGGGATTTTCCCCTACTTCGGGGCGGGGCTCCGGCGGGGACGGGTATTCCCCAACTTTTTGCCATCCCTAAGTGGAACTGACATAGACGGCTTGAAAGAACCCTTCTAAACTTTATCTTGCACATAATGGCAGTCAACATTTAAATGCTCAGTGCAATTATGAACCACAAGATTTTGAGCTATACACTGAGCTTCCTTATTATCACATCCAACAGAAACAGGTTAAACTACTAAAACAAGCAAATCCTTCAGTACACCTGCCAACCAGACTAGCTCACTAGAGGTTGCTGACATGCTTCTGTACTCTAACTCGGCGAAGGACTTAGAAGTTGTCTTTTGCTTCTTGGTTTTTGCTAGGAAACAAGGGAATCTCCAAGCTGGAAACATGATGTAACCAGTCATAGATTTTTTGCTAAAGTTGCATCCTCGCCAAGTCTGTATCACAAAAACTTCTGAGATGCAGGCTGGAGTTGGAAGAGCTATACTCCTGTTAATAGTACCCTTCAAGTATCGGAGAGTGTGAAGAGCTGCATCCAAATGAGACTTCCTGGGTGCACTTAGAAATTGACTATTATGCTGCACTATATAGGTCAAGTTAGGCCTAGTAAAATGCAAGTAAAGGAGCCTCCCTACTAGCCTTCTTTATTAATGAGGTTGAGGCAAAAGTTCCCCTGAAGAGGACAATTGTGCTCCACTAGGTAAGTGAGTATAAGCTGGTTTGCGACCCAAAAGTCCGGCATCAGTAAGTAAGTCAACTATGTACTTTCTCTGGTTCAAGGTAGTCCCAGCTAAATACCTGGTAATATCTACTCCAAGAAAATATCTTGCTGCCCCAAGATCTTTGATAGTAAAAGCCTTGTCAAGGGCTTGTTTAACTTTAACAATAGTCGCCACATCAATGCCTGCAAATAATAATATCACCTACGTAGACTAAAGACGCAATAAAGTTGTCTTCTTGACCCCTAGTCAATAAAACATTGTTTGCTTTAACTTAGTAAAACCAATTAAGGTCTTTAAAATTGAGTTACCTGTGGATTCCATTGCTTGGAGGCTTGCTTAAGGTCGTATGATGACTTCCTCATCTCGAACACCTTTCCTAGCTGAACCGGATATCCTTTAGGAGGTAAAATTTACACCTCCTCATTGAATGCCCATGAAGAAGAGCATTATTCACATGTAATTGATGAAGTGGCCAATGATTAATAATGACAACGGCTACAAGAACTCTCACTGTGGGCAACTTAGCGGGAGGAGAAAAGGTATGTTTGTAATCTTTGTTTGTTACTTGGGTGAACCCTTTCGCAACAAACCTAGCCCTATATAAATCTATGGTATACCATTTGGCTTGAACTTTATCTTGTAATGCCATTTAGACATAATGGCCTTTTTCTGAGGTGGTAAATATGTCAGTTTCCAAGTCTTATTATCCTCTAAGTTACCTGATTCCTTTTGCATATACAACTTCTTCCCTTCGAAGACCCCCTTTTAGCTGACCTGTTCATATGTAAAGGGTTCATATATATGCAAAACGTTACACAAGGAGGCCACACAATCGCTAGTAAGATGTTTAAACATATTTGAATCAAATAAAGGACATCAAGTAGCTGAATTAAGATAGTCTTACATCCATATTGGTCACTAAATGGATCTGGACAACCTCTTAAGAAGAAGAGTTGGTTGTACAGGAGAAGCAACAATAGGATAGGAAGAATAAGAGGAGCTAGAATCCGTGGATTCTACTGAAGCAGGCAATGATAAAAAAACCTGGATGTTGTTCTAAATCATCAATGGGCACAGGATGATTTGGAAGTAAGAGCGGAAGATGAGCAATTATATATTGTTCTCGCTAGGAGAACAACTTAAAAGGGAGCATTTCCTTAAAAAAATTTTAGATCTCTGCTGACAAAGATATTATGTGTGTTCCAATCATAAAGTTGGTAAGCCTTTTAGTGTAGAGGGTAACTAAACAAGATGCACTTTCTACCCCTTCTTGCCAAATTTATCAGGAACTTTGGTATTGAGGATATAATAGAGACAACTAACCACTTTTAGCTTAGGACAATCTAGTTCCTTCCTATACAACTTCTCAAAAGGTAACTTCCTATGCAAGACAGCAGTGGGGAATTTATTGACGATATGTCTGGCTACCAATATACAAGTTCTCCAAAACTTGACAAGAACATTACATGTAATCTGATCGACTGAGTTGTCTTAACCAAGTGTTTATGCTTCTTTTCCACTCTCCCATTTTGTGGCGTGTCCTAGCAACGCTTTTGTGCTGAAGAATTCCGTACTTCCCAACCAAACAATGACATTGATTCTTAATGAATTCTATCCCATTATCACTCCTCATAGTGTTAACACAAATGCCAAAGCGGGCTTTGACATATGCAAGGAAATGCTTTGTAATGTGCATTTTATTATATTTTGTAGTAAGAAAGTCCAGTTAGTTCTAGTTGTATCTTCAAGAATAGTAAGAAAATGAGAAGCACCACTAACATCAAGTGTGTTGGGAAAATATTAGAGCAACAACAATAGCGGAAGCAATAGGATGAGTTAGAGATTCAGAAATTCAAGTAGAATAACAGAAACAGAAATAAGAAGACAAGAGATTTAACGTTGAAAACCCAATGCGGGAAAAACTACGGACGACGACAGCACCAAAACAATTAACTATGAGTAGGAAGAATACAACACGATCACAATCACCACAGTGATTTGATCTAAGAGCAGAATTACAACCTATCTCTTGTAATTTCTCACAAAGTACTTCTACCTCTCAATGTGTTTATAAATACTGGAGTGATCAAGTTAATTTTAGATCCTAGGTATGTCCCCTTTATATAGGGGCAGGAAGGTTAGGATGAGGAAACCCTAGCCACCACGGTATCTTGGTCACCAAACCTCATCTTTCCAAAAAGGAAGAAAATCTTCAACCCAAACTATGAAAATAATATAATTTTCATAATATAGAAGATCTCAAACACACAATATGATCTTAGATTCCAAGTAGCCGGTAAAAGGGATTTGGGCCATAAACCCAACAAAGTGTTTTGTAGGGAACCATAAGTCCATGTCCATAAGATCAAAAGATTTCTCAACAATGGATTCACTTATGTTAGCTTTCTTACAGAGTTTTTATATGTTTTGATAAAAGACAAAAAGAGATTAATCAATTGACATATTCGTCATGTTACATTTGTATTATCTTGATATTACAATGGTGATTATAACAGAAAAATATTATGATTGATATTATCCCTTTGATTATGATTGCTTCCTTATTATTAGGGATCCTTATGAAGTAAATATCAAGATTTAAATTCTCTTTAAATGCTTGATATTTGACTTGATCTTTTGGAAAACAATTACAAATCTTATCAAGACAATCCTCTCTTGCTCAAAGTGGAAGTAGCCGTTAGAAAATATTCAGCAGCTCAAAAATGGAAGTGGAAGTTGGAAGAATATCAAATCAAGCCAAAATTAGCCTCCTAGCCATTGGTTGCTGAGATTGCTAAGATTTCAAGGGCACTGAACTGCAGTCAAAGGCACTAAACCGAAGTAGGAATCCAGATTATGTCTAACGGCTAGTTTCCAACAAATCCTCCAAGTTTCCCCTATAAATACAAACCTGAATCAGAGCCGATGAATTGAAGAATTGGAAGCACTCATTGGCATATTACTCAAGCAATACATTGGCATACATTGGCATACATTGTGCTCAAACTTAGTTCCTTTACATTTGAATTGTATTGTTGAAGGTGTAAGTAAGGTGGGATTATAGAGTTGAAGGGTCAACTCTACCAAGCCTAATTGAAGGTTCAACTGGTGACTTGGAACTTAGAGTAAGGTGTATTCTAGAGTTGTAACAATCCCTCTTAATCTAATCGGGTTAATCCTAGAGTTAGGGAACTCTAGGCGGGGATTGAGCCTAGTTGAGGTTATCCTCGTTAAAAATTTCTTGTGTTTTGTCCACGTTTATCTTTCTGCTCTTTACTTGATTAATTTGCAATCTTGATTATCACCCTATTCACCCCCCTCTAGGGTGATTTAGTAGCCTTTAAACTTTTAACTTTTGGTAAAAAACGGGCTATGAAACCTGACCAACATGTAAGTTTCACAATGAAAATCCTCATGACCACGATGCTAATAGAATGCTTTGTGCTTCAATTTGGACAATAATTAATGAGCAAAACGCGTATATAACAGATGAATATTCACAGGAGTACTCGCTTTATTACAACCATGAAAATAAGTCAAACTACTTCGTGCTAAGCACTAGATTTATCAAGCCTTTTAACTTTGTTATCTTTAGCAGCCACAAACTTATATATATAAGCCTACAACTTGTGTCCCAAAAGCCACATTGACCCTAGTAATAGGTCCTAGAAAACACAACCATTCTCACTAAATAGGGTAGTGAGACCGGTGTCATCAAATAATTTTCCCACAGAAAATATAGGTTGTATATAAATCTTGGGACATACCAAAATTTCTATCGAAATGATGTCTGGATGCTTCTAGGTATCCTTGACTAGATTAATAGTCTTGAAAGTACCATTAAGAAGACCAACAATCATTGGCCTATGTACGGTGCTTTTTGTAAGAAAATGATCCAACTAGGGAGTCATGTGGTTTGAAGCACTAGAGTCCACATCCTAACTAGATGCATCAAAACCATCACGCATATATGCATAATTAGATACTGCCCAAGTAAGAGTGATCTTACCAGCAAAACTGACCATACTAACCATATCAGAAGCTATAATACACTTGCCTTTCAGAGACTTGACAACTTCTTGACAAACACTTTGAAACACATGAGAATCAACCTTCCCTTCATGAGAGGCACCTTTATTAGCATGGAGATAAGTCTCTAGAAGGTTCACAACAACACTTTGAACTTGTGTAGCCATCTTGGGACTTAACTCGCTTCTATCTCCTTTATACCACTTAAGATAGCCATATTTCTTAAGACATTGATCAACTGTGTGCCTCCTACCTTTACAATGTTAACAAAACTTATCTTCCTTACTCTTCTTCATGTCCTTTTTATTTACCGCATGTTTAGATTGAGGCTTAGGAACAATAAGGGCCTCAACCTCAGCCTTTACTTGAAATACATTAGTCACCTGCCTATACTTCTTAACTTGTTGCAAATTATAGAAAGAACAATTCATAGGTGGTGATGGATTCATTGTAATAGCCTGAACATAATCTATGCCAATTACTTCTGTTAATTTCAGTTTAAGTTGGGCACCACATTTCGATTCAACATTTGAAGAATTTATGCTATTACAGGTTGAAATGACAAAGTGGCCTCGAAACAAGCTTAGCAATGTTTTATATCATTTGCTTGCTTCGCCAAATTGAATGGAAAAATCAAATAAATAAAATATAGAAATATCTAAAGATTGTTGAAAAACATCTAAAGATTTTTAGCAAAATATCTAAAGACTTTCAGAGAAAATATATGAGATTTTTAATAAAATATCTAATGATTTTTAGCGACAATATCTAAGATTTTTTTAAAAAATATCTAAGGGTTTCTTTCAAAAATATCTAAGATTTTTTTAAATGAGGGGTCTAGCCTTATATAAACCACTCTCCACTTCCTTTTTGTACCCCCCTCTCTTTGCTCCATGCCAAGGGGACCGTCACCCGGACTCCTCCTCATTCTCTTTCTCTCCTTCCTTTCACCTAATTAAAAAAGAAGGCAATTTTTATCATTATCAAACCGTAAATAATTGCCTTCATAAGAATGAGATATATATTTCAGGTACATTCACTGCCTATATCTTTTAAAAGTTCACATCTTTTTACACATATCAAAATCTCAAAAAGTATGGTTATTTAATAAATCGTTTTCAAGCATTGTTTTGCTACATAATCAAGTGGGCTTACTACTTATCAATTATTAGGACTAACGCCCTTCAATTCACCTACATGACCTCAGGTCAGGCTACCCGATCAGCCTGGTTAGTGTACACCTATCTCAATGATCGCTTTAGTTGTCAACAAGAGGTTCCTCTTCTAGATAATATCCAGTGAAGCAGTTTTATTTACATCCTCTTCCTCTCTTATTTTCGAACCAAAATGAATTCAAATGCGATCGCTCACTAAAAAATGGATTTATATTTTTACCATATAGGAGTAAGCGTATTAAGCTTTGGATCACTATTCGAATATCTTGTGTTTTTATGTTTTACGTAAGTAAATTGTGAAGTCCTGATTTTACAATACTTCAGAGGCGATGAGATTGTCGATGGAGTTGAACAAGCTCACAGTAGCATCTCTTAAAGTCGTGAGTTATCAGAGTGTGCACCATTTGGACTACATGTAAGCTATAATGTGTTATCATGTTTGTGTAAATGAATTAACTAAGCCTTATCCCCTCAGTGATGGGAGTAACACCCTGACCCTGGCGCTTCCGTTGTACTGACCACTAATTGTTGGTTAATGATGAACGATAAATTAACCCATTTTACGTGCCTCTTTCGCCCACTTTTAACTCGTATAATAACTTAATTCTTAGGATTTTTACTTGTTTTATTTATGTTTAGTAGGAAATAACTCCAAATCAAGCAAACGTTGCGAAAAGGGACGAAGA
>JACYFF010031957.1:102036751-102075230 GCA_017589665.1 Selenicereus undatus | reverse complement strand
CAGAAACCACCAGAACTAGCGGCAACTGCTGCCCCTTTTTTCTGCCTATGCGTGGGGTAGAGAGAGAAAGAAGAGGGTTGGGTTTTTGTTATTTTTGTTTGCTGAATTTTGTGTGTAAAAATTGTCAATTTATAGCCACATATGGCTGTAAATTTTCAACCCAAGAAGTAGCTTTTTGCTAATTAAAATTAGATGCTAAAATGAGCAATTAGTGAATTAACAAAGTTAGCAAAGCTTTGGGCTTTTATTTTGGGCCCAACAAGCTAAGATCGGGCTTGAAATGCTATTCGAAATGTTGGAAAAATTTTATATTGCTCGGGATTAAAGTTTACCGAAGGTAAAAAACTAATTAGTCACTAAATTATACTTTCCGAGGATGAATATCAATTCACCTGATATTTAATCAATCATTGAAACTTGAATGAATAGTAAATGAAACTTGAATTGCAAAGTGGGACCTAAATAAAATATCCCCCAACGGGGATGATTTAATATGATAAATGAAAGTGAAGAATTTAAATGACTTAAGGAAATTTGGTAAATATGTAAATTGAGTGTAATTGAATTAATAAACACGATTTGGTTAAACAAATAACAATGAGTAATTAAATCAATAAACATGATTAATTAAATAAATAAATATGACTAATTAAATAAATAAATATGATTTAAATAAATATTTATGGGTTAGGGTTGGATTATTACAGCCTTCCCCCCTTAAAGAGTTTCGTCCTCGAAACTTATGATTTTTGATCATGTATGCTATGCCCTCAAGTATGGATTGTTGATTTTCACTGCTTCCCTCCAAAAGGTATGATTAGCACAAAATGCATAGCTGCTTAGCCCTGTGATCGAGTAACAAGAACTCAATTATCTCTGATATCCAGTCTCTTGACCCCCCTTGACTAGAGAAGCCCTTTGGAATACTTTATATCTCATCTGAACTTTGATTGTCTCATTCTTTGATCAATATGACCATATGACTCTCGTGTAGTCCTTGTGTCACCTTAGCAGGTACTTGAGCTATCTCATTATTCGTGATGCTCCTTCTAACTTCCTCTAATACTGCTATGCATTATTTGAGATTATGCCATTATCAAAATGTCCTTATATGATATTCCTAATGCATCACATGATCTCCCCTCATCAGACAGTTCAAGGATTTGCTCCTGGTCGATAATGGACAATGAAATGACCTTGCTTAGGAATGAGAGTGATGAAACTCTTAGCCAAGCGAATCATTGCATACAAAAGAAATGAACAATGAGACTAGAAAAGATTTATAATAGAGGGACTAAAATGGGAGTTAGAATAAAGATAACCATGAGGGTATCCAGAACTCTGAACCATAATACCATAAGAATCATGGTTTATAAATATTGATTGTAAAGGATACAATACATAGTTATCCAACAAGATAGATGGACTAGTCACCTTTGAGTTTAGCTAAGGATTTTTTTTTTAAAAAAACAAGATGGCCAGCAACGGAGTTCTAATTGGGCGACTTTCTAGATACCATTGACAGGATAAATGCAATCGAGGGAGTGGCCAAACAAAATACAATAAATAGATAAATAAATAGCTTGAACAAGCAAGGTCTAATGAATAGATAAATGGTTGAATAGGCTGCAGTAGAAACATGCATTTGGTCATATGGAGCCAAGTCAAGTACGACAATAAGATTAAATAAGGATTACTGAAGTTTACTTATGAGGATATAAGATATAGGTGTCAGAATTGCAAGTACAATAAACAAATCAATCGATTGAACCGGTAAAGTGCAATGGATAGATCAATAGATTGAACGAGCAAAGTACCAATGGATAAGTAAATAGATTGAACAAGTGACATTAGAAACGTTCCTTTGCTCATATGAAACCAATTCACAGCCAGTAATAAGATTGAACAGAAAAGCTAGAGTTTACTTATGTGCATGTAAGATATATGTGTGGGAGTTGAAGTTCAAAATAAGGAGAGTAAGAGGATTATGACAATCGCAATCACCCACACCAATGAGAGTTGAATTACATTATAAATTCAGAACAAGTTATACAAGCTTATCATTATGAATAAATGAGATGTAAGATAGATGTGTGAATCAGCTTTCAACGGAATGAACTACAACTCATGATCATGAAATAAAGATGGCGAAGGTCGAGAGCTTTATTATGTTGCCAATGATATAAGGTTGAACAAAAATGTATTGCACATTTAACAATAAGTTTGCAAAGACATAGAAGATCATGCTAATACGAAATATCGGGTTGAAATGTAAGGGAGATTAAACAATATTGGATAATATCAAGTTTTGAAGATGAGACAAGCAAACAATTGCAAGAATTACTATAAAAGGGCATTCTTGTAAAAGATAAACTATGGTTGCATGGTTTAGGTGTGACATCCGAACCTCAAATCATTCCTGGAAAAGATTTCTGTTGTTGGTAGTTAATCCTATAACTCATTTGTTCAAGGTATAGGGCACTTATTTTGATAGTGATCCTATGCAACTCTCTGTACATAGTACACAACCATAAGGTTTTGTCTTTCTTCTTCATATAAACTTGAGGTTCCCCACGGGAACACGCTTGGTCAAATAAATCCCTTACAACTCATCCACCGAATCTTTAATTCTTGAACTCTACTGAGGGTCATATGATAAGGGCTCTGAAAATGGATTGAGCACCTAGAAGTAGGTTGATATGAAAATCAATGTTTCTTGGGGGAAAACAATCCTAAAAGTCCTCAGTTGTACATCTCTAAATTCGCAAACTGTGATTACGGATATGTATATACCGATTGTGGTCGACATATCACTAATATTCAATGCATTACACACACGATAACTCGCTTGCACAGTGCAATTAGGGCGAAAATAAGGTTTTTCTTCCCTCGGTCCATAGGAACACACATCTAGTCTTCCCTCATATTTGTCAAACTAACCATAAGATCTTTACAAGTCATCTTCTATACGTACACGATCAGTTCATCCCCATAATGGTAACAATGTCTGCCAATCAAATTGGATTGAATGCCCAATGAATATGGTTCTAGCAATACTAATAGAGGCATATTTATAAAAGACAACACATTCAACTGCCTACTGGTCTCAGTAAATTTAAAAGACAAGGGTGCGATCTAAAGTGTCAAGAGATGTAACAACACCATGAAGTCTTACAAAGATATTTCTTTATTGGTTATAAAGGACCGACATGTAAGCTGAATGAA
Organism: Selenicereus undatus; assembly: GCA_017589665.1. Classification (NCBI taxonomy): domain Eukaryota; kingdom Viridiplantae; phylum Streptophyta; class Magnoliopsida; order Caryophyllales; family Cactaceae; genus Selenicereus; species Selenicereus undatus. Next base: position 102,072,005 of record JACYFF010031957.1, on the reverse strand, counting down.
TGAAAGGACAAAAATTCGTAATGAAAGTGGTAAGGCATATAAATGACTTGTATATACAAGACATGCAATTTATTCATGATGGTTATGATAGTAAAGTAAATGAACGATGTTATGATGTTAAAAGCGAGTATTAAGCATTGAAGCTGAAGAAATCTAACAGATTACCAAAGAGGTAGTTGAAAAGTCATCGGTGCCCAAATGTGAGTAAATCGATGAAGATGAGCGTCAACACCAGTAGAAGGGAAATTTTATTCATCTGGTGTTTGAAAGGCCAACACATCAAGATGAAGGAGTTAGTCTTATGATTGAACATGATGACATCCATTAATAACACATTCTGCAGTAAATGAAAATCTTGGGTAGGCACATAAACTTTGAAATTGCTGGCAGATGGAAATAACGCGAATCGTTGTTTCTCGTTACTAAGATAGGTTGTACTAGTAAAGAAAGGATTGCCAAAATAACTTCAGTAATGACATGGAGTCATTACCATAGAGTAGCATACCAACATGATGTTTGGTTCTATAGAAAAACGAACAATATGGATCCATTTAATTGCTGAAAAGGCGCTCAATGACTGAGTCTGAAGCAACGAAAGGCTTTGCAAGCAATAAATGAATAGTGCCCAAATAGAAGCAAGGAGTTAAAGTAGGTGACAGTAAAAATATGAACATGGTGATAACTGAACTGTAAGTAAAATGGGTCAAATATGCTTAGGAAGAGCTGTAAATCACATAATAACGCACACCGAGGGTCATTATAGGCTCCATTATGGAAATAGAGAATTAAACGATTATGATTGTCAAGGTTTGGATCACCTATAAGAAAGGTTGCTTAGATGTTGAACTAAACTAGAACATCATGTATCCCACTCATTCTATAACCTTACTACCATGTCATGAGTTGAGATAAACTGATGCCCTTCTGAGTAAAGTAATCTAGTCTCATGTATCCACTTGATATTACTCTAAGTGGTTTCTACATCGTTGACTCTTATTGAGAATGCAATAGCGGAAGCTGGTCGATAGATATAGCCCTATAAGAGATTCGAGTAATAAAAGATATGGCTTGTGATACTTCTCTGATCATTTTCATCACCCATATAATGCCAAGCAGCACACCATGAGCTACTAACTGTTATCACCAAACATAAGCACTCATTATAATGTTCATCTCATACTGATTCACCTCAAAGATATTGGCCCACAAGGCATTTCCTAATATAAAGATTTACATCTAACTTGACATTAAACTAATCCCTTAAGAAGTTGCAAATGGCATCCCCACATTGGGTTTCAACCATCATTGTGCCCAATATCAGGTATATTAAGACACCTCAATAAAACTCTCAAAGTTGGGGAAAAAACGGACAGAGTTTCACCTAAAAACTAACTAAAACCCGGCTTAAAGCCTTACAATAGATATCTAAAATGGAGAGAAGCATTTCAATAGCTCAACAACCACACGCTGGAGTTCGTAACTCAACAAGTCACGCACCCAGAGTGCACGATTGCAAAAATTTAAACAAATGAGGGAAATGAAACATACAATACAACTCCCAGATGAATGAGTGCATGTCTCACTAACAGGTCCTCGAAATGGTTCCACACTCCACTTTGCTAATGCTTGAATCTCAGGATATTACCAACCTATACATATGCTCTTATAATCAATAGCTCACTCAACTGGTCAAGCATAGCCCATAAACACCTTATAGCCAACTCATAAACACTTGATAGCTCACAGTGGCCCTTGAAACCTTTGCTCTGATACCACAACTGTAACCTCCCCAAAATACTAATGACTAGATTTAAGGAAAACTACAGCGGAAGACTTAATGATTGAAGGCGCTACCGCCGTCCTAATAAGGACAAGGTTCACTGAAACCATTTAATCTTGTAACTCAAGTTCGAATCATAATATATATTAAACTAAAACACTTCAAGACCAAGTCCATAATAGTTCAATCTTCAATACAATCGGCTTAATCATACCATATGCTAACTCGCACTCCACACTTCCCAAGTATAGACCCAACTTGACCATGAGATCGATCCCAACATTCATGTTGTGCTGAATCCACTGTGAGCATCTAATGACTTCCAAAAGGGCTTGCTAAATGAAGAAACATATGATACTTCATCACCTAAAATGGAAAACATGAAAACAATTCGAAAATATGAGCAAAAACTCAGGACATGAGTTCCTGCATTGTAAAATGAGCGTAGAAATACTATTGATGGGTACCCGCCTTTGCAATTCATTTAGTTTGCAATAACAATGAAAATGAAAGTAATATGAAACTGAATTGCTCATTATTATCTAGATGTGAACCCCTTACAATGATATGATCTATACATAGGTGCACACCTGCTAGTCCGACCAAGAGTTGGCCTGAAGCTGCAATGGTAAATGATGGGCTGAGGTCCTATAGATGATAACTGACAGGGTCACAAGTTAAATGACAAATCACTGTATAAACTGATTTATTGATAAACCCATTAAGAGTTGTAACTTGATAAACATTTTCTGCTTTCTGAAGATACAGGCAATAAACGTACCTTGAGTGTTCAAAAATGTCATCTGACTTGATATAAATGTCATCTGTTTTATAAATGTCATTTGACTTGATAAATATGTTCTGACTTGATAACAGTAATGCATAACGGGGAACGATAACTAGGCCTCGACTCTGTTTCATAAATGATAATGTAGGTATGTGTAGTTAGTAAATGATCCTTACTCACATAATTGAGTAAGTAAAAGTATGTGTAATAGAAATTGAGTAATTAAATGGTGCACATAACTTGGGTATTTCAATATAACTTCAAAACTAAATTAATGAAAGTAATTAAATCTAATATGAAGTAAATGAAAGTAAAATACACCACAATGAGATAAATAAGATTACCAAGGAAAAGGCCTTGATGGTGACAAATGGAAGAGTGGTTTTGGCCTTTTCTGATATAGATTGCTGATACCATTATGAATTGAGAAAGTATTAAAGGTTTAAGGCCAAGAGAGATATATCTTGGTTCAAAATTGCATAAACTGCAATAACTTGGTCTGATAAATATGATTTCTAAGTCAAAACTCTCCCAACTTCTCATATTTCATTCACAAGTCCATTCAATACGGTTTTTCACCTCGAATAGATTATTGACCTCAACGAATGCTATTAAACTCCCCAAACTTGGTACTTTATTTGTAATATTCATAAGCGATTCAAAACTCACAGTTAAGCTCCCAAAATGCATGTTTCTCTTCTTTTCTCTTATAAATCGAGCTTATAGCCCCTATAAAATCCATGAATATTTATTTCCCCTTATGATAGCCTTAATTTGGCTAAAATGCTCAAAAACCACTCCATGATAAACCTTACAAAATTTTCAGTATACTTCTTTACATAAATATCTAGAATCTCCCAATAAATCCATTTACTTACATAATTAGTCCAACCAACCTCTCTTGGTCACAAATGGGACTTTCCATGATTTACCAATTTAGCCAAAAATTTACATAACATCTATTTTTGAAGCCATTAATATATCCAAAGTCCAAACAACTTCATTTATACCTAATTACATAATTCGTATCCAAAAACAGGGCAACTTTCCTCAAAATTCCATAACTCATAAAATACATCTTCAAAATTCGCCAAATTTTTCCAAAAATTTACCAATATCATCTAGAATCTACAGTATAAATTTCACAAATTTTGGACTAGCCAATTATTCCCAGTAATTCAGAAAGTGGGTTACTGTAGCAAAAATGTGAAAATATCCATAATCCAAATATGAAAAATAAGCCATAGACTATGGCCATCTCAGGTAAACATCCAAAACACCACAATTAGATATAAAAATATCACTTAAGGCCTTATATACATAACTCATATCAAAATCACAACAAATGAAACAAGCAAGCTTGGATTCAACTTCTATTATTCAACTCATTTGATCACACTTCCAATTCATCACCTACAACTTTAAACATCTCCAAACTCAATAAAAATTACCTAATAACTATTAGTTTGATCATGTAAACAATAATCACCGCTAAAACAATCCCAAAAATTCAAAATAAAACAAGTTGGAGTTGTGGATATACCTTACTTAAGACTTGAATTAGAGGGAGGGGGGGCTGTGTTGAATTATTTTGATGGTTGGAAACCACTGCATTTCCTAACAAGTACTCTAATACTGACTCATAAAGCCCAATGTAACGAGAACTCAATTATCTCTGATATCCAGTCTCTTGACCCCCCTTGACAAGAGAAGCCTTTTGGAATACTTGATATCTCATCTGAACTTTGATTGTCTCCTTCTTTGGTCAATATGACCATATGACTCTTGTGTCGTCCTTGTGTCACCTTAGCAGGTACTTGAGTTGTCTCATTATTCCCGATGCTCCTTCTAACTTCCTCTAACATTGCTATACATTGTTTGAGATTATGCCCTTATCAAAATGTCTTCATCTGGTATTCCTAATGCATCACATGATCTCCCCTCATCAGACAACTCAAGGAATTGCTCTCGGTCGATAATGGGCAATGAAATGACCATGCTTAGGAATTAAAGTGATGAAACTCTTAGCCAAGCGAAACATTGCATACAATAGAAATGAACAATGAGACTAGAAAAGATTTATAACAGAGCGATTAAAATGGGAGTTAGAATAAAGATAACCATAAGTGTATCCAAAATTTTGAACCATAAAACCACAAGAATCATGGTTTATAAATATTGATTGTAAAGGATCCAATAGATAGTTATCCAACAAGATAGATGGACTAGTTACCTTTGACTTTAGCTCCTGTTTTTTTTTTAAAAATAACAAGATGGCCAGCAACGAAGTTCCAATAAGGTGACTTTCTAGATACCATTGACAGGATAAATGCAATCGAGGGAGTGGCCAAACAAAATACGATAAATAGATAAATAGATTGGATAAGCAAGGTACAATGGATAAATAAATAGTTTGAACAAGCAAGGTCTAATGAATAGATAAATGGATTGAATAGGCTGCAGTGGAAAGCAGTGGAAACATGCATTTGCTCATTTGGAGCCAAGTCAAGTACGACAATAAGATGAAATAAGGATTACTGAAGTTTACTTATGAGGATATAAGATATAGGTGTGAGAATTGCAAGTGCAATAAACAGATCAATCAATTGAAACGGTAAAGTGCAATGGATGGATCAATAGATCGAATGAGCAAAGTACCAATAGATAAGTAAATAGATTGAACAAGTGACATTAGAAACGTGCCTTTGCTCATATGAAACCAATTCACGGCCAGTAATAAGATTGAACAGAAAAGCTAGAGTTTACTTATAAGCATGTAAGATATATGTGTTGGAGTTGAAGTTCAAAATAAGGAGAGTAAGAGGATTATGACAATCGCAATCACCCATACCAATGAGAGTTGAATTACATTATAAATTCAGAACAAGTTATACAAGTTTATCATTATGAATAAATGAGATGTAAGGTAGATTTATGAACAAGTGATTTTCCATTTAACTTGTGATCCTGTTAGTTATCATCTATAGGGCGTCAGCCTATTATTTACCCGCGCGGCTTCAGGACAACTCTTGATCAGATTGGCAGGTGTACACCTATGTATAAATCATATCAGTGCAGGGGGTTCACATATAAATAATAATGAGCAATTCAACTTCATATTACTTTCATTTTCATTGTTATTGCCAACTAAATGAATTGCAAAGACGAGTACCCATCAACAGTATTTCTATGCTCATTTTACAATACAGGAATGCATATACCGAGATTATGCTCATGTTTTCAAATTGTTTTCATGTTTTCCATTTCAGGTGATGAAGTATCACATATTTCTCCTTTTAGCAAGCCATTTTGAAAGTCATCAGATGCTCACAGTGGATTTAGCATAGCACGAGTGTTGGGATCAACCCCAACATCTATATTCAATATACATGTGTGTAGTGTGGAGTGCGAGTTAGCACATGGTATGACTAAGTAAATGGTATTGAAGAGAGCTATTGTGGACTTTGGTCTCAAAATGTATCAGTTTAATAGAGTTTATGATTGTGATCGTGGGCGGTAGGATTAAATGGCTCAGTTAGCCTTGTCCTTATCAGAACGGTGGTAGTGTCTTCGTTTACTGAGTCTTCAATCACAATTTTCAGTAATCATGTCATTAGTATTTTGGGGGCATTACAGAATTGGTATCAGAGCTAAGGTTTTAAGGGGCACTGTTAGCTATCAAGAGTTTATGAGTTAGCTATCAAGGTGTGTATGAGTTATGTTGGACCAAATAAATGAGTTATTTACTATAAGTTCGTATGTATAGGCATATATGGAGGAACCATTTCCATTTGGGCGACTCAATCATTTGGTAATATCGTGAGATTCAAGCATGAGCAAAGTGGACTATGGAACCATTTGGGTCACCTGTTAGTGAGGTATGTTCTCATTTATCTGGGAGTTGAAATTTCTCTTATTTCTTTAAACTTCTTTAATCGTGCACTCCAGGTGTGTAACCCGTTGAGTTATGAACTCCAACGTGTGGCCGTTGAGCTATTGAATTGGTTCTCTTCATTTCAGGTATCTATTGTAAGGCTTTAAGCCTGGGTTTTAGCCAGTTTTTAGGCGGAACTTTGTTCGTTTCGTTCCAGAATTTGAGAGTTTCATTGAGGTGAATTAATATACCTGACCTTGAGTACAGTGATGGTTGATGTCGATTTGGGGGGGCCATTTGGAACTGCTTAAGGGGATTTATACAATATCAAGTCAGATGTGAACCTCTACATGAGGAAATGCCAGGTGGGTCAATATCTTTGAGGTAAAGTACTATGAGAAACACACTACAACGAGTGCTTATGTGTGGTGATAACAATTAGTAGTAAATGGTGTGCTATTTGGCATTATGTGGGTGGTACAAGTAAGATTAAGCTTCCATGTATCGGAATCATTTGGTGTTGATACTAAGACCTCACATTAGCAATACTCTCATTACTTCCTGTCATTGACTTATTTCTGCCCTAGCTACCTTGAATTATTCAGATGCATCATTTCTTTAATGTTAACACTCTCTTGAGTTGTAATGGAGTGTTTATGGGAAATTACATGTGTTGTCTATGGGGAGTTCTTTAAACACATCTGAACAACCTTTCTTATAGGTGATTCAAACCCTGATAATCTCAGTCGTTTAATTCTCTCTTTCCATAATGGAGCCTATAATGACTCCCAATGTGCATTACTATGTGATTTGCAGTTCTTCCTAAGCATATTTGACTCATTCTACTTGCAGCTTAGTTATCACTGTGTTCATATTTTTACTGTTACCTACTTGAACTCTTTGGTTCTACTTGGGCACTACTGATTTATTGCTTGCAAAGCCATTGGTTGCTTCAGACCCAGTCATTGAGTGCCATTTAAGCAATAAATGTATCCATATTGTTCGTGTTGTTATAGCACCGTAACGTCATGCTGGCATACTATTCTATGGCCATGACTGCATGTCGTTATTCAAGTTATTTTGGCAATCCTTTCTTTTCTAGTACAGCTTAGTTTGGTAATGATAAACAACAATTTGTGTTATTTCCATATGCCAACAGTTTTGAAGTTTATATGTCTACCCAAGACTTCCATTTATTGCAAATTGTTTTATTGATGGATGTCATCATGTTTAGTCATGAGATTGACTCCTTCATCATGACGTATTGTCTTTTCAAACATCAGATGAATAACATTTTCCTTTTGATTGTGTTGACCCTTAACTTCGTCATTTTTGTCACATACGGATACCGTATGACTTTTCAAAACCCGCTTTGGTAACTTGTTACATTTCTTCACCTTCATTACTTAATACTCTCTCTCAACATCACAACATAATTCATTTACTTTACTATCATGACCATCATGAATAAACTGCATGTCTTGTATACGCAGGACATTTATATGTCTTACCTCTTTCATTATGAATCTTCGTTGTTTCATTCATGCAGCTTACATGCCTGTCCTTCATAACCAATAAGGAAATATCTTTTGAAGAGTTCATGGTGTGGTTGCATCTCTTTACACTTTAGATCGTCCCCATATCTTTGAAATTTACTGAGACCAGCAAGCAAGTAAATGTGTTACATATAGTATTGTTGGAAACATATTCCTTAGGCATTCAATCCAGTTTGATTGACATACCTTGTTATAATTATGGAGATGAACTAATTGTGTACTTATAGAAGATGATTTGTAAAGATCTTAAGGTTAGTTTGAGAAATGTCAAAACACTAGACGTGCATTTCTACAGGTCGAGCGAAGAAAAGCCCTATTTATCTCCCAAATTACATTGTGCAAGCAAGTGAATTATCATGTCAGTAATGCATTGAACATTAGTGATTTGTCAACCACAGTCGGTATACCCTATCCATATTTACAGTTGGTGGATTTAGAGATGTTTCATCTGAGGACTTTCAGGACTGTTTCCTTCGAGAAACATTGATTTTCAGATCAACCTAGTTCGAGGTGCTCAATCCATTTTCAACACGCCTATCATATGACCCCCAACAGAGTTCAAGGAATTAAAGACTCAGTGGATGACTTGTAAAGGATTTATTTAACCAAGTGTGTTCTTGTGGAGAACCTTAGGTTTATACGAAGAAGAAATACGGAATCTTATGGTTGTGTTACTGTGTACAGAGAGTTACACAAGATCACTATTAGAATAAGTGCCCTATACCTTGAACAAATGATTTATGGGATTAACTGCCAGCAACAGATGTTTTTTCCAGGAATGATTTAAGGTTCGAACGTCACACCTAAACCATGCAACCACAATTTATCTTTTGCAAGAATACCCATTTATAGTAATTCTTGTTTGCTTGTCTCACCTTTAAAAATTGATACTATCTAATAATGTTTCATCTCCCTTGCATTTCAACCCGATGTTTCTTATTAGCGTGATCTTCCATTTCTTTGCAAACCCATTGTTAAATCTGCAATACATTTTGTTTAACATTATATGGTTGTCAACATTTCTGTGCTCTCAACCTTCACCATCTATATTTCATAACCATGAGCTGTAGTTCATTTCCTTAAGAGCTGATTTCCATGTCTACCTTACATCTCATTTACTCATAATAATACGCTCGTATAACTTATTCTGAATTCATAATGTAATTCAACTCTCATTAGTATGGGTGGTTGCAATTGTCATAATCCCCTTACTCTCCTTATTTTGAACTTCAACTCCCACATAGATACCTTACATGCTCATAAGTAAACCCTAGCTTTTTCGTTCAATCTTGTTATTGGACGTGAATTGGTTTTATGTGAGCAAAGGCACGTTTCTCATGTCACTTGTTCATTCCAATTACTTATCCATTGGTACTTTGCACTTCAATCTATTGATCTATCCATTGTATTTTACCAGTTCAATCTATTGATCTATTTATTGCACTTGCAATTCTCAAACCTATATTTTATATCCTCGTAAGTGAACTTTAGTAATCCTTATTTAATCTTATTGTCGTACTTAGCTTGGCTCCATATGAGCAAATGCATATTTCCACTACAGCCTATTCAATCCATTTATCTAATCATTAGACCTTGCTTGTTTATCCAATCTATTTATTTATCCATTACACTTTGCTTGTCCAATCTAGTTGTCTACATATTGCACTTTGCTTATCCAATCTGTGTATCCATTTATTGCGCATTACTTGTCCCATCTATCTATTGCACTTATCTTGTTCCTTGTGGCTATAAAGTCACCTAGTTGAACCTCGGTTGCTTGTCATCTTGTTTCCAATTCATCAGTTAAGCCCGAGTATAACCATGCCATCTTTCTCCTTGGTTGATTATTTGTTGGACCCTTAATGATCCATATTTATAAACCACAATTCTTGTGGCATTATATTTCAGAATTCATGATACACTTATGGTTATCTTTATTCTAACCACCCCATGATAATCTCTCATTTATTTGCCTTTTCTAGACCTTTTGTTCATTTCTTTTGTATGCAATGATTCCCTTGGCTGAGAAATTCATCACTCTCATCCCTAACCATGGTCATTTCTTTTCCCGTTATCGACTGGAAGCAGATCCTTGAGTAGTCTGATGAGGGAAAATCATGTCATGTATTAGGAAAATCAGATGGTGACATTTTGATAAGGGCATAATTTAAAACACTGTCTAATTATATTGGAGTGTGCCAGAAAAAATATTGAGTATAAGGTCAAAGCTACCCCAAGCAAACATTAAGAGGGAAAATTCAAGTACATGTCAAGGTATTACAAGGTTAACAAACAGTTGTGCTGCCAATACAAAGAAATAGCCAAAGTCTCATATGCGATATAAAGTATTCCGAAGGGCTTATCTAGTCAAGGGTGTCAGGAGACTTGATATCAGCGATAATTGAGTCCTTGTTACTTTGGGCTTTATGAGTCAGCTGTGTAGAATATCTCATTTGCAACAGCAAGGTTCTTTTCTTTCGAAGAGAATATCACTTTTGAAGCAAAGTAATTGAGTTCATTGCGGCTATTGTGTGAAAAGTACCCGAATCTACTATTGAAATATGGGATTAAGAAGTTATACAATATGTACACCCTTAGTCGGAGTACATTCAACAAATTATACCTCATCAGAGGAGAGCAATGGGAACCAATAGTCCATGTGTTTTAAAGCAGCATTGCATATAGTTGACAAGTGTTACAAGTTTCGAGGACGGAAGTCTTTAAGCGGGGAGGGCTGTAATAACCCGACCCTAACTCGTATTTATTTATTTAAATCATCTTTATCTATTTCATTAATCATATTTATTCATTTACTTTATCATGTTTATTGAATTCAATTGCACCTAATCACTCATGGTTATTTGCTTAACCAAATCATGTTTATTAAATCCAATTACACTCAGTTTATTTATTTAACGAATTTCATTATGTTATTTAAATTTTTCACCTTCATTTATCGTATTTAATCATCTCGGTTGAGAGATATTTCATTTTGGGTACCACTTTGCAACTCAAGTTTCATTGATTGTTAATTCGAGTTTCGTTGATTGATTAAATGTTGGTTGAATCGATATTAGGCCTCGGTGAGTATAAAGTAGTGATTAATTATTTTCTTACCTTCGGTAAACTTTAATCCCGAGCAATATAAAATTTTTCCCACATTTCGAATAATATTTCAAGCCCAAACTTAGCTTTTTTGGGCCCAAAATAAAAGCCCAAAACCTTGCTAACTTTGTTATTTCACTAATGGCTCATTTTAGCACCTAATTTTAATTAGCAAAAAGCTACTTTTTGGGTTGAAAATTCACAGTCATATGTGGCTATAAATTGATAATTTTTACACACGAAATTCAGCAAATAAAAACAACAAAAACCTAACCCTCTTCTTTCTCTCTCTACTTCACACACAGCAGAAAACAGGTGCCGTCAGTTCTGGTGGTTTCGGTTGCTTTTTTGGCCACCTCCCACGTGCCCCGAGTTCTCCTTGCTGCTAGTTATCATATCCAACCCATCAAATCACTCAAAACAACCTCCTCCTCACTCTAATTCAAGCCTAAAGTGAGGTATATCCCAAAACCCTAACTTGTTTTATCTTAAGTTTTATGGTTGTTTTCTTTATGGGCTATGTTTGGACGATCAAATTCATAGTTATTGTGCAATTTTTATTGAATTTGGAGATGTTTGGAGTTATGGGTATTTGATAAAGAGCATGATTTCATGATTTTGTATTTGTTGAATTGCCACTGTTGAAAATTCTAGCAATTATGGGATTGTCCAAAAATTTGAAATTTTTTACTGTAGATTCCCTATATTATTTGGGATTTTCTGGAAAAGGTTCATGAATTTTGGAGGTGTAATCAGTGAGTTATGGAATTTTGAACAAAACTGCCTTGTTTTGGATACGAATTATATAATTATGTATTAATGAAGTTGTTTAAAGTTTGGGTATGTATATGAGGCCTTAAATGATATTTTGCATCTGATTGTGGGGATTTGAAATGATTTCAAGTGAGTTTTACATTAAAAAAGAAGAGAAAGTTAAATCAGTGAAGGGCTGGAATTTCAAGAAATTAGGGTTGACTTTGGGATTAAACTGGTAATGAATGGTCCAGAAAAAAATTATGAAATTTTTTGGGTAGATAGCTCAGTGTGCTATATTTCAAATTCCTCTTGAATCACCTCAATCCGAGGTCTGTGGAAAACGTTATGGTCGTTTTGCCGAAACTGCACAGAATGGACTAAAAACTGACACACATGTATTTTAGCCCCATTTTGGGAACCCTATTGTGGGAATCATATTTTGTGTTCTACATGAAAGTTTTTCGAGACTTATTAATATTTTCATATTGGGATTTTAGGCCTCCATTTGTGGTCTATAATGAAAGTTATGAATTTTTGAAATGAACTGACCTGCTTGGGTGTAAATCAGGCTGTTATTCCAATTTCTGTGTAGCGTATACCAGGAGGAAAATTCAGAAAATTATACTGTAGATTTTTCATATTATTTTCGAACTTCCTAGAAGATTTCATGAATTTTGGTTGAGTATTTTGAGTTTGGTGATTTTTAGAAGCATTTTGAGTAATTATATAAAGAGCAATAATAAAGATTAAGTGAGATTGTTGATGCACTCATTTTGTGTATTTTGGGCCAAGTCATTTAAAGGGGGAAATGAATGTTCATGGACTTTTATGGAGCTTTTAGCCTGTTTATGAGCTTGTTTGTGAGCTTTGAATCAATTATGAATTTTACCAAGAAACTACCATGCTTGGTGAGCTTAATCGCTTCTATTGAGTTCAATGACCCATTTGAGGCGGAATTGTTTATCTAATAGATGTATAAATGAAATATGAGAAGTGGGGAGAGTTGTGACTCAGAAACCATGTTTAACAGACCAAGTTATTGCAGTTTATGCTATTTTGAACGAAGATATATCTCTCTTGGCATCAAACCTTTATTACTTACTCACTTCAGCTTACATCAAATGTATCTATCAAGCCAATCTAGTGCACTTGCTGTCATCTTGAACCAAGTTATTCATCAGCAAACCTTAAACCCGTATCAGTAACCTATTTCAGAAAAGGCCATAACCACTCTCTAAATTATCACCATCAAGGCCTTTTCCTTTGTAATATCATTTATCTCGTTGTTGGCAATTTTACTTCTATTTACTTTATATTGAAATTAATTATTTTCATCAATTCTGTCTTTAAGTTATGTATACCATTTAATTACTCAATTTCTATTACACATACTTTTACTTACTTAATTATGTGAGTAAGGATCATTTACTAACTACGCATACATACAATGACATTTATGAAACAGAGTTGAGACCTAGTTATCGTTCCCCGTTATGCATAAGTGTTATCAAGTTTGAATATATGTCTCAAGTCAGATGACATTTATGAAACAGCTGACTTGTATCAAGTTAGATGACATTTTTTAAAGACCCAAGGTACGTCCATTGCCCATATCTTTAGAAAGCAGATCATGTTTATCAAGTTACAACTCTTAGTGAGTTTATCAATGAATCAGCTTAAACAATTATTTTTCATTTAACTTGTGACCTTGTTAGTTATAATCTATAAGGCATCACCCCATCATTTACCCGCGCGGCTTTAGGCTAACTCTTGATCAGATTGGCAGGTGTGCACCTATGTGTAGATCATATCAATGCAAGGGGTTCACAACCAGATAATAATGAGCAATTCAATTTCATATTACTTTGATTTCCATTGTTATTGCCAACTAAATTAATTGCAAAGATGGGTACCCATCAAAAGTATTTCTATGCTCATTTTACAACACAGGAATGCATGTACTGAGTTTTTGCCCATGTTTTCGAATTGTTTTCGAGTTTTCCATTTTATGTGATGAAGTATCACATATTTCTCCTTTTACCAAGCCATTTTGAAAGTCATCAGATGCTCACAGTGGATTCAGCATAGCACGAGTATTGGGATCAACATCAACGTCTATATTCAATATACATGTGTGTAGTGTGGAGTGCGAGTTAGCACATGGTATGATTAAGTAAATGGTATTGAAGTGAGCTATTATGGACTTTGGTCTTAAAGCATATAAGTTTAATAGAGTTTATGATTGTGATCGTGAGCAGTAGGATTAAATGGTTCAGTTAGCCTTGTCCTTATCAGCACGGTGGCAGCGCATTCGTTTACTGAGTCTTCCGCTGCAATTTTCAGTAATCATGTCATTAGTATTTTGGGGTCGTTACAGATTTGGTATCAGAGCTAAGGTTTTAAGGGCCACTGTGAGCTATCAAGTGTCTATGAGTTAGCTATCAAGGTGTGTATGAGTTATGTTGGACCAGTTAAATGAGCTATTGACTATAAGTTCATATGTATGGGCATATATGGAGGAACCATTTCCATATGGGTGACTCAATCATTTGGTAATATCGTGAGATTCAAGCATGAGCCAACTGGACTGTGGAACCATTTGGGTCACCTGTTAGTGAGGCATGTTCTCATTTATCTGGGAGTTGAAATTTCTCTTATTTGTTTAAACTTCTTCAATCATGCACTTTGGGTTTGTAACCTGTTGAGTTACGAATTCTGGCATGTGGCCGTTGAGCTATTGAATTGCTTCTCTCCATTTCAGGTATATATTGTAAGGCTTTAGGCCTAGGTTTAGCCAGTTTTTAGGCGGAACTCTGTTTGTTTCGCTCCAGAATGTGAGAGTTTCATTAAGGTGAATTAATACCTGACCTTGAGTACAGTGTTGGTCGAAGTCAATGTGGGGGTGCCATTTGCAACTTCTTAAGGGATTTATACAATGACAAGTTAGATGTGAAACTCTAGATGAGGAAATGCATGGTGGGGCAAGATCTTTGAGGTGAAGTACCATGAGAAGAACAATACAATGAGTGCTTATGTATGGTGATAACAATTAGTAGCCTTTGGTGTGCTATTTGGCATTATGTGGGTGGTACAAGTAAGATTAAGCTGCCAAGTATCGGAATCATTTGGCCTTGATTTAAGACCTTACGTCAGCAATACTCCCATTACTTCCTGTCAGTGACTTATTTCTACCCTAGCTACCATGAATTATTCAGATGCATCATTTCTTTAATATTAACACTCTCTTGCGTTGTAATGGAGTGTTTATGAAAAATTTCTTGTGTTGGCTATGGGGAGTTCTTCAAACACATCTAAGCAACCGTTCTTATTGGTGATTCAAATCCTAATAATCTCAGTCGTTTAATTCTCTCTTTCCATAATGGAGCCTATAATGACTCCCGATGTGCATTACTATGTGATTTGCAATTCTTCTTAAGCATATTCGACTCATTCTACTAGTAGTTTAGTCATCACTATGTTCATATTTTTACTGTTACCTACTTGAACTCTTGTCCTCTATTTGGGCACTATTCATTTATTGCTTGAAAAGTCGTTGGTTGCTTCAGACCCAGTCATTGAGAGCCCTTTCAGCGATAAATGTATGCATATTGTTCGTATTGTTATAGCACCGTAACGTCATGCTGGCATACTATGATATGGCCTTGACCGCATGTCATTGTTCAAGTTATTTTTGCAATCCTTTTTGTCTAGTACAACCTAGTTTGGTAATGATAAACAACGATTTGTGCTATTTCCATCTGCCAGCAGTTTTGAAGTTTATATGTCTACCCAAGACATCCATTTATTACAAATTGTTTTATTACTGGATGTCATCATGTTCAGTCATAAGATTGATTCCTTTATCTTGAGATATTGTCTTTTCAAACATCAGATGAATAAAATTTTTCTTCTGATAGTGTTAACCCTTATCTTCGTCATTTTACTCACATACGGATACCGTATGACTTTTCAAAAGCTGCTTTGGTAACCTGTTACGTTTCTTCACCTTCATTACTTAATACTCTCTCTCAACTTCATAACATCATTCATTTAGTTTACTATCATGACCATCATTAATAAACTTCATGTCTTGTATACGCAGGACATTTATATGTCTTACCTCTTTCATTACGAATCTTCGTCGTTTCATTCATCCAGCTTACAAACCTATCCTTCATAACCAATAAACAAATATCTTTGGAAGAGTTAATGGTGTGGTTGCATCTCTTTACACTTTAGATCGTCCCCCTGTCTTTTAAATTTATTGAGACCAGTAAGCAGTTAAATGTGTTATATATAGTATTGTTGGAAACATATTCATTGGGCATTCAATCCAGTTTGATTGACATACCTTGTTATCATGATGGAGGCGAACTGATTGTGTACTTATAGAAGATGATTTGTAAAGATCTTAAGGTTAGTTTGAGAAATGTGAAAAGACTAGACGTGCATTTCTACGGGCTGAGCGAAGAAAATCCCTATTCATCCCCCAAATTATATTGTGCGAGCAAGTGAATTCTCATGTCAGTAATGCATTGAACATTAGTGATTTGTCAACCACAGTCGGTATATCCTATCCATATTTATAGTTGGTGGATTTAGAGATGTTTCATCTGAGGACTTTCAAGACTGTTTTCCCTCGAGAAACATTGCTTTTTAGATCAACCTAGTTCAATGTGCTCAATCTATTTTCAACACGCCTATCATAGGACCTCCAACAGAGTTCAAAGAATTAAAGACTCAGTGGATGAGTTGTAAAGGATTTATTAGAACAAGTGTGCCCTCGTAGGAACCTCAGGTTCATACGAAGAAGAAAGACAGAATCTTATGGTTGTGTGCTGTGTACAGAGAGTTACACAAGATCACTATCAAAATAAGTGCCCTATACATTGAGCTAATGATTTATGGGATTAACTGCCAGCAACAGATGTCTTTTCCAGGAATGATTTAAAGTTCGAACATCACACCTAAACCATGCAACCACAGTTTGTCTTTTACAAGAATACCCATTTATAGTAATTCTTGTTTGCTTGTCTCATCTTCAAAACTTGATACTGTCCAACATTGTTTCATCTCCCTTGCATTTCAACCCGATGTTTCTTATTAGCGTGATCTTCCATGTCTTTGCAAACCCATTGTTAAATATGTACATTTTGTTCAACCTTATATGGTTGTCAACATTTCCGTGCCCTCAACCTTCACCATCTCTATTTCATGACCATGAGCTATAGTTCATTTCGTTGAGAGCCGATTTCCACATCTACCTTTCATCTCATTTATTCATAATAATACGTTCGTACAACTTGTTCTGAATTCATAATGTAAATCAACTCTCAATTGTGCAGGTGATTGCAATTGTCATAATCCCCTTACTCTCCTTATTTTGAATTTCAACTCCCACGCATATACCTTACATGCTCATAAGTAAACTCTAGCTTTTCTGTTCAATCGTATTATTGGACTTGAATTGGTTTTATGTGAGCAAACGCACATTTCTCATGTCACTTGTTCAATCCATTTACTTATCCATTGGTACTTTGCTATTCAATCTATTGATCTATCAGTTGTATTTTACCGGTTCAATCTATTGATATTTTTATGGCACTTGCAATTCTCAAACCTATATTTTATATCCTTATAAGTGAACTCCAGTAATCCTTATTTAATCTTATTGCCTTACTTAACTTGGCTCCATATGAGCACAAGCATATTTCCATTGCAGCCTATTCAATCCATTTATCTGTTCATTAGACCTTGCTTGTTTATCCAATCTATTTATCTATCCATTAGACTTTGCTTGTCCAATCTAGTTGTCTATATATTGCACTTTGCTTATCCAATCTATGTATCTATTTATTGCACATTGCTTGTCCTATCTATCTATTGCTCTTATCTTGTTCCTTGTGGCTATAAAGTCACCAAGTTGAAGCTCAGTTGCTTGTCATCTTGTTTCCAATTCATCAGTTAAGCCCGAGTATAACCATGCCATCTTTCTCCTTCGTTGATTATTTATTGGACCCTTAATGATCCACATTTATAAACCACAATTCTTGTGGCATTGTATTTCAGAATTCATGATACACTTATGGTTATCTTTATTCTAACCACCCCATGATAATCTCTCATTTATTTGCCTTTTCTAGTCTTTTTGTTAATTTCTTTTGTATGCAATGATTCCCTCGGCTGAGAAATTCATCACTCTCATCCCTAACCATGGTCATTTCTTTGCCCGTTATCGACTGGAAGCAGATCCTTGAGTAGTCTGATGAGGGGAAATCATGTGATGTATTAGGAAAATCAG
This sequence comes from Selenicereus undatus, assembly GCA_017589665.1. Classification (NCBI taxonomy): domain Eukaryota; kingdom Viridiplantae; phylum Streptophyta; class Magnoliopsida; order Caryophyllales; family Cactaceae; genus Selenicereus; species Selenicereus undatus. The sequence goes on along the minus strand of JACYFF010031957.1, from coordinate 102,053,846 downwards.
ATGGTGACATTTTGATAAGGGCATAATTTCAAACACTATCTAATTATATTGGAGTGAGTCAGAAGAAACATTGAGTATAAGGTCAAAGCTACCCCAAGCAAGCATTAAGAGGGACAATTCAGGTACATGTCAAGGTGTTACAAGGTCGACAAACAGTTGTGCTGCCAATACAAAGAAATAGCCAAAGTCTCATATGCGATATAAAGTATTCCGAAGGGCTTATCTAGTCAAGGGTGTTAGGAGACTTGATATCAGCGATAATTGAGTCCTTGTTACTTTGGGCTTTATGAGTCAGCCGTGTAGAATACCTCATTTGCAGTAATAAGGTTCTTTTCTTTCGAAGAGAATATCACTTTTGAAGCAAAGTAATTGAGTTCATTGAGGCTATTGCGTAAAAAGTACCCGGATCTACTATTGAAATATGGGATTAAAAAGTTAGACAATACGTACACCCTTAGTCGGAGTACATTCGGCAAATTATACCTCATCAGAGGAAAGCAATGGGGACCAATGGCCCATGTGTTTTAAAGCCGCATTGCATATAGTTGACAAGTGTTATAAGTTTCAAGGACAAAACTCTTTGAGGGGGGAAGACTGTAATAACCCGACCCTAACTCGTATTCATTTATTTAAATCATCTTTATCTATTTCATTGATCATGTTTATTCATTTACTTTATCATGTTTATTGAATTCAATTACACCTAATCACTCATGGTTATTCGCTTAACCAAATCATGTTTATTAAATTCAATTACACTCAGTTTATTTATTTAACGAATTCCAGTATGATATTTAAATTTTCCACCTTCATTTATCGTATTTAATCATCCCGGTTGAGAGATATTTCATTTTGGGTACCACTTTGCAACTCAAGTTTCATTGACTGTTAATTCGAGTTTCGTTGATTGATTAAATGTTGGGTGAATCGATATTAGGCCTCGGTGAGTATAAATTAGTGATTAATTATTTTTTTACTTTTGGTAAACTTTAATCCCGAGCACTATAAAATTTTCCAACATTTCGAATAATATTCCAAGCCCGAACTTAGCTTTTTTGGGTCCAAAACAAAAGCCCAAAACCTTGGTAACTTTGTTATTTCCCTAATTGCTCATTTTAGCACCTAATTTTAATTAGCAAAAAGCTACATTTTTGGTTGAAAATTCATATGTGGCTGTAAATTGACAATGTTTACACACAAAATTCAGCAAACAAAAATAACAAAAACCCAACCCTCTTCTTTCTCTCTCTACCGCACGCACAGTAGAAAACAGGGGCAGCAACTGTTGCCCCTTTGTGCCGCCAGTTCTGGTGGTTCCGGCCACTTTTCTGGCCACCTCCTAGCAGCCCCGACTTCCCCTTGCTGCTAGCTATTATGTCCAACCCCTCAAATTACTCAAAACAACCTCCTCCTCTCTCTAATTCAAGCCTAAAGTGCCCTATATCCCAAAATCCTAGCTTGTTTTATCTTGAGTTTTATGGTTATTTTCTTTATGGGCTGTGTTTGGATGATCAAATTGATTGTTAATGTGCAATTTTTATTGAGTTTGGAGATGTTTGGAGTTATGGGTATTTGATTAAGAGTATGATTTCATGATTTTTTATTTGTTGAATTGCCACTGTCGAAAATTTCGGTAATTATGAGATTTCCAAAAATTTGGCAATTTTTACTGTAGATTCTCTATATTATTTGGGATTTTTTGGAAAAAGTTCATGAATTTTGGTGGTGTAATCGGTGAGTTCTGAAATTTAGAAGAAAGCTGCCTTGTTTTGAATACGAATTTTGTAATTATGTATTAATGAAGTTGTTTAGAGTTTGGATATGTATATGAGGTCTTAAATGATCTTTTGTATCTGATTGTGGGGATTTGAAATTATTTCATGTGATTTTTATGTGAAAAAAGAAGAGAAAGTTAAATCATTGAAGAGGTCGAATTTTAGGAAATTAGGGCAGACTTTGGGACTAAACTGGAAATGAATGGCCCAGACACAAATTATGATTTTTTTTTGGGTTGATATTTCAGTGTGTTATCTTTCAAATACCTCTTGAATCTCCACAATCTAAGCTCTGTGGAAAACATTATGATCATTTTACCGAAACTGCGCAGAATGGACTAAAAACTCACACACATGTATTTTAACCCCATTTTGGTGTCCCTATTGTGGGAATCATATTTTGTGTTGTACATGAATGTTTTTCGAGACTTCTTAATATTTCCATATTGTGGTTTTAGGTCTCCATTTGAGGTCTAGAATGAAGGTTATGAATTTTGGAACTGAACTGACATGCTTGGGTTTAAATGAGGCTGTTATTCCAATTTCTATGTAGCGTATACTTGGAGGAAAAGTCATAAAATTATACTGTAGATTATCCATATTATTTTCGAACTTCCTAGAAGATTTCAAGAATTTTGGTTGAGTATTTTGAGTTTGGTGATTTTTATAAGCATTTTGAGTAATTGTATAAAGAGCAATCATAAAGACAAAGTGAGATTTATCATGCACTCATTTTGTGTATTTTGGGCCAAGTCATTTAAAGGGGGAAATGAATATTCATGGACTTTTATGGAGCTTTTAGCCTGTTTATGAGCTTGTTTATGAGTTTTGAATCAATTATGGATTTCACCAAGAAACTACCATACTTGGTGAGTTTAATAGTTTCTATTGAGTTCAATGACCCATTTGAGGTGGAATTCTTTATCTAATAGATTTATGAATGAAATATAAGAAGTGGGGAGAGTTGTGACTCAGAAACCATGTTTAACAGACCAAGTTATCGCAGTTTATGCTATTTTGAACTAAGATGTATTTCTCTGGGCCTCAAACCTTTATTACTTACTCACTTCAACTTATATCAAATGTATGTATCAAGTCAATCTAGTGTACTTGCTGTCATCTTGAACCAAGTTATTCATCAGCAAGCCTTAAACCCCGTATCAGTAACCTACTTTAGAAAAGGCCATAACTACTCTCTCAATTATTACCATCAAGGCCTTTTCCGTTGTAATATCATTTATCTCATTGTGGATTGTTTTACTTCTATTTACTTTATATTGGAATTAATTATTTGCATCAATTCAGTTTTGAGGTTATGTATTCCATTTAGTTACTCAATTTCTATTACACATACTTTTACTTACTCAATTATGCAAGTAAGGATCATTTACTAACAACACATACATACAATGACATTTATGAAATAGAGCTGAGGCCTAGTTATCGTTCCCCGTTATGCATAAGTGTTATCAAGTTAGAACATATGTCTCAAGTCAAATGACATTTATGAAACAACTGATTTGCATCAAGTCAGATGACATTTTTTAAAGACTCAAGGTACGTCCATTGCCTGTATCTTCAGAAAGCAGATCATGTTTATCAAGTTACAACTCTTAATGACTTTATCAATGAATCAGTTTATAAAGTGATTTGCCATTTAACTTGTGACCTTGTCAGTTATCATCTATAGGGCGTCAGGCCATCATTTACCCGCGCGGCTTCAGGCCAACTCTTCATCAGATTGGCAGGTGTACACCTATGTATAGATCATATCAGTGCAAGGGGTTCACATCCAGATAATAATGAGCAATTCAATTTCATATCACTTTCACTTTCATTGTTATAGCCAACTAAATGAATTGCAAAGATGGGTACCCATCAACAGTATTTCTATGCTTATTTTACAATACAGGAATGCATGTACTGAGTTTTCGCTCATGTTTTCGAATTGTTTTCATGTTTTCCATTATATGTGGTGAAGTATCACATATTTCTCCTTTTATCAAGCCATTTTGAATGTCATCTGATGCTCACAGGGGATTCAGCATAGCACGAGTATTAGGATCAACCTCAACGTCTATATTCAATATACATGTCTGTAGTGTGGAGTGCGAGTTAGCACATGGTATGATTAGGTAAATGGTATTGAAGTAAGCAATTATGGACTTTGGTCTTAATTGTATTAGTTTAATAGAGTTTATGATTGTGATCGTGAGCGGCAGGATTAAATGGTTTAGTTAGCCTTGTCCTTTTCAGGATGGTGGTAGCGCCTTCGTTTACCGAGTCTACCGCTACAATTTTCAGCAATCATGTCATTAGTATTTTGGGGGCGTTACAGATTTGGTATCAGAGCTAAGCTTTTAAAGGCCAGAGTGAGCTATCAAGTGTTTATGAGTTATCTATCAAGGTGTGTATGAGTTATGTCGGACTGGTTAATTGAGTTATTGACTATAAGTTCTTATGTATGGGCATATATGGAGGAGCCATTTCCATTTAGGTGACTCAATCATTTGGTAATATCACGAGATTCAAGCATGAGCAAAGTGGACTGTGGAACCATTTGGGTCACCTGTTAGTGAGGTATGTTCTCATTTACCTGGGAGTTGAAATTTCACTTATTTGTTTAAACTTTTTTAATCGTGCACTCTGAGTGTGTAACCCGTTGGGTAATGAACTCCGGCGTGTGGCCGTTGAGCTATTGAATTGATTCTCTCCATTTCAGGTATCTATTATAAGGCTTTAAGCCTGGGTTTTAGCCAGTTTTTAGGCGGAACTCTATCTGTTTCGCTCCAGAATTTGAGGGTTTTATTGAGGTGAATTAATATACCTGGCCTTTAGTATAGTGATGGTTGAAGTCGATGTGGGGGTGCCATTTGCAACTTCTTAAGGGATTTATACAATGACAAGTTAGATGTGAACCTCTAGATGAGGAAATGCATGGTGGGGCAAGATCTTTGAGGTGAAGTACCATGAGAAGAACAATACAATGAGTGCTTACGTATGGTGATAACAATTAGTAGCCTTTGGTGTGCTATTTGGCATTATGTAGGTGGTACAAGTAAGATTAAGCTGCCAAGTATCAGAATCATTTGGTCTTGATACTAAGACCTTACATCAGCAATACTCCCATTACTTCCTGTCAGTGACTTATTTCTACCCTAGCTACCTTGAATTATTCAGATGCATTATTTCTTTAATATTAACACTCGCTTGAGTTGTAATGGAGTGTTTACGAGAAATCCCATGTGTTGGCTATGGGGAGTTCTTCAAACACATCTAAGCAACCGTTCTTATTGGTGATTCAAATCCTAATAATCTCAGTCGTTTAATTCTCTCTTTCCATAATGGAGCATATAATAACTCCCGATGTGCATTACTATGTGATTTGCAATTCTTCTTAAGCATATTCGACTCATTCTACTAGTAGTTTAGTCATCACTATGTTCATATTTTTACTGTTACCTACTTGAACTCTTTGCCTCTATTTGGGCACTATTCATTTATTGCTTGAAAAGCCGTTGGTTGCTTCAGACCCAGTCATTGAGTGCCCTTTCAGCAATAAATTTATGCATATTGTTCGTATTGTTATAGCACCGTAACGTCATGCTGGCGTACTATGATATGGCCATTACTGTATGTCTTTATTCAAGTTATTTTGGCATTCCTTTTTGTCTAGTATAGCCTAGTTTGGTAATGATAAACAACGATTTGTGTTGTTTCCATCTGCCAGCAATTTTGAAGTTTATTTGTCTACCCAAGACATCCATTTATTGCAAATTCTTTTATTAATGGATGTCATCATGTTCAGTCATAAGATTGATTCCTTTATCTTGAGATATTGTCTTTTCAAACATCAGATGAATAGAATTTTCCTTCTGATAGTGTTAACCCTTATCTTCATCATTTTACTCACATACGGATACCGTATGACTTTTCAAAAGCTGCTTTGGTAACCTGTTACGTTTCTTCACCTTCATTACTTAATACTCTCTCTCAACTTCATAACATCATTCATTTATTTTACTATCATGACCATCATTAATAAACTGCATGTCTTGTATATGCAGGACATTTATATGTCTTACCTCTTTCATTACGAATCTTCATCGTTTCATTCATCCAGCGTACAAACCTATCCTTCAGAACCAATAAACAAATATCTTTGGAAGAGTTCACGGTGTGGTTGCATCTCTTTACACTTTAGATCGTCCCCCTGTCTTTTAAATTTATTGAGACCAGTAAGCAGTTAAAGGTGTTATATATAGTATTGTTGGAAACATATTCATTGGACATTCAATCCAGTTTTATTGACATACCTTGTTATCAATATGGAGGCGAACTGATTGTGTACTTATAGAAGATGATTTGTAAAGATCTTAAGGTTTGTTTGAGAAATGTGAAAAGACTAGACGTGCATTTCTACGGGCTGAGCGAAGAAAATCCCTATTTATCCCCCAAATTACATTGTGCGAGCAAGTGAATTCTCATGTCAGTAATGCATTGAACATTAGTGATTTGTCAACCACAGTCGGTATATCCTATCCATATTTATAGTTGGTGGATTTAGAGATGTTTCATCTGAGGATTTTTAGGACTGTTTTCCCTCGAGAAACATTGCTTTTTAGATCAACCTAGTTCAATGTGCTCAATCTATTTTCAACACGCCTATCATAGGACCTCCAACAGAGTTCAAAGAATTAAAGACTCAGTGGATGAGTTGTAAAGGATTTATTAGAACAAGTGTGTCCTCGTGGGAACCTCAGGTTCATACGAAGAAGAACGACAGAATCTTATGGTTGTGTACTGTGTACAGAGAGTTACACAAGATCACTATCAAAATAAGTGCCCTATACCTTGAACAAATGATTTACGGGATTAACTACCAGCAACAGATGTCTTTTCTAGGAATGATTTAAGGTTCGAACATCACACCTAAACCATGCAACCACAGTTTATCTTTTGCAAGAATACCCATTTATAGTAATTCTTGTTTGCTTGTCTCATCTTCAAAACTTGATACTATCCAATATTGTTTCATCTCCCTTGCATTTCAACCTGATGTTTCTTATTAGCGTGATCTTCCATGTCTTTGCAAACCCATTGTTAAATGTGTAATAAATTTTGTTCAACCTTATATGGTTGTCAACATTTCCGTGCTCTCGACCTTCACCATCTTTATTTCATGACCATGAGCTGTAGTCCATTTCGTTGAGAGTTGATTTCCACATCTACCTTACATCTCATTTATTCATAATAATACGCTCGTATAACTTGTTTTGAATTCATAACGTAATTCAACTCTCATTGGTGTGGGTGATTGCAATTGTCATAATCCCCTTACTCTCCTTATGTTGAACTTTAACTCCCACACATATACCTTACATGCTCATAAGTAAACTCTAGCTTTTCTGTTCAATCTTATTATTCGACTTGAATTAGTTTTATGTGAGCAAAGGCACGTTTCTCATGTCACTTGTTCAATCCATTTATTTATCCATTGGTACTTTGCTCTTCAATCTATTGATCTATCCATTGTATTTTACCGGTTCAATCTATTGATCTATTTATGGCACTTGCAATACTCACACCTATATTTTATATCGTCATAAGTGAACTTCAGTAATCCTTATTTAATCTTATTGTCGTACTTTACTTGGCTCCATATGAGCAAATGAATATTTCCACTGCAGCCTATTCAATCCATTTATCTATTCATTAGACCTTGCTTGTTTATCCAATCTATTTATCTATCCATTACACTTTGCTTGTCCAATCTAGTTGTCTATCTAATACACTTTGCTTATCCAATTTATGTATCTATTTATTGCATATTGCTTGTCCCATCTATCTATTGCACTTATCTTGTTCCTTACGGCTATAAAGTCACCTAGTTGAAGCTCAGTTGCTTCTCATCCTATTTCCAATTCATCAGTTAAACCCGAGTTTAATCATGCCATCTTTCTCCTTGGTCGATTATTTATTGGACCCTTAATGATCCATTTTTATAAACCACAATTCTTGTGGCATTATATTTCAGAATTCATGATACACTTATAGTTATCTTTATTCTAACCACCCCATGATAATCTCTCCTTTATTTGCCTTTTCTAGTCTCATTGTTCATTTCTTTTGTATGCAATGATTCCCTTGGCTGAGAAATTCATCACTCTCATCCCTAACCATAGTCATTTCTTCGCCCGTTATCAACCGAAAGCAGATCCTTGAGTAGTCTGATGAGGGGAAATCATGTGATGTATTAGAAAAATCAGATGATGGCATTTTGATAAGGGCATAATTTCAAACACTATCTAATTACATTGGAGTGAGCTAGAAGAAGCACTGAGTATAAGGTCAGAGCTACCCCAAGAAAGCGTTAACAGGGAAAATTCAAGTACACGTCAAGGTGTTACAAGGTCGACAAACAGTTGTGCTGGCAATACAATGAAATAGCAAAGTCTCAGATGCGATATAAAGTATTCCGAAGGGCTTATCTAGTCAAGGGTGTCAAGAGACTTGATATCAGCGATAATTGAGTCCTCGTTACTTTGGGCTTTATGAGTCAGTCGTGTGGAATACCTCATTTGCATTAACAAGGTTCTTTTCTTTCGAAGAGGATATCACTTTTGGAGCAAAGTCATTGAGTTTATTGAGGCTTTTGTGTGAAAAGTATCCGGATCTACTACTGAAACATGGGATTAAGAAGTTATACAACACATACACCCTTAGTCGAAGTACATTCGGCAAATTATACCTCTTTAGAGGGAAGAAATGGGAACCAATGGCCCATGTGTTTTAAAGCAGCATCGCATACAGTTGACAGGTGGTATAAGTTTCGATGACGAAACTCTTTTATGTGGAGAAGGCTGTAATAGCCCGACCCTAACTCATATTTATTTATTTAAATCATCTTTATCTATTTCATTAATCATGTTTATTCATTTACTTTATCATGTTTATTGAATTCAATTACACCTAATCACTCATGGTTATTTGCTTAACCAAATCATGTTTATTAAATTCAATTACACTCAGTTTATTTATTTAACGAATTTCATTATGTTATTTAAATTTTCCACCTTCATTTATCATATTTAATCATCCCAGTTGGGAGAGATTTCATTTTGGGTACTACTTTGCCACTCAAGTTTCATTGATTGTTAATTCGAGTTTCGTTGATTGATTAAATGTCGGGTGAATCGATATTTGGACTCGGTGAGTATAAATTAGTGATTAATTATTTTCTCACCTTCGGTAAAATTTAATCCCGAGCAATATAAAATTTTTCCAATATTTCGAATAATATTTCATGCTTGAACTTAGCTTTCTGGGCTCAAAACAAAAGCCCAAAACCTTGCTAAGTTTGTTATTTTACTAATGGCTCATTTTAGCACCTAATTTTAATTAGCAAAAATCTACTTTTGGGTTGAAAATTCACAGTCACTTGTGGCTATAAATTGACAATTTTAACACACAAAATTCAACTAACAAAAATAACAAAAACCCAACCCTCTTCTTTCTCTCTCTACCTCACGCACAGCAGAAAACAGGGCCAGCCATTGCCCCTTTGTGCCGCCAGTTCAGGTGGTTCCGGTCACTTTTCCGGCCACTTCTCAGCTGCCCTGAGTTTCCCTTGCTACTAGCTATCATGTCTAACCCCTCAAATAACTCAAAACAACCTCCTCCTCTCTCTAATTTAAGGCTAAAGTGAGGTATATCCCAAAACCCTAACTTGTTTTATCTTGACCTTTATGGTTGTTTTCTTTATGGGCTATGTTTGGATGATCAAATTGACAGTTATTGTGCAATTTTTATTGAGTTTGGAGATGTTTGGAGTTATGGGTATTTGATCAAGAGCATGATTTCATGATTTTGTACTTGTTGAATTTCCACTGTTGAAAAATCTGGCAATTATGGAATTGTCCAAAAATTCAAAAAATTCTACTGTGGATTCTCTATATTATTTGGGATTTTGAAGAAAACTGCCTTATTTTGGATACAAATTATGTAATTATGAATTAAAGAAGTTGTTTAGAGTTTGGATATGTATATGAGGCCTTAAATGATATTTTGTATCTGATTGTGGTGATTTGAAATGATTTCAAGTGAGTTTGATGTGAAAAAACAAGAGAAAGTTAAATCAGTGAAGGGCTGAAATTTCGGAAAATTGTGGCTGACTTTGGGATTAAACTGGTAATGAATGGTCTAGACAAAAATTATAATTTTTTTGAGTAGATATTTCAGTGCGTTGTCTTTCAAATGCCTCTTGAATCGCCTTAATCCGATGTTTGTGGAAAACGTTATGGTCGTTTTACTAAAACTGCGAAGAATGGACTAAAAACCGACACACGTATTTTAGCCCCCTTTTAGGAACCCTAATATGGGAATCATATTTTGTGTTGTACATAAAACTTTTTCGAGACTTCTTAATATTTTCATATTGGGATTTTAGGTCTCCATTTGAGGTCTATAATGAAAGTTATGAATTTTTGAAGTGAACTGACCTGCTTGGGTGTAAATTAGGCTGTTATTCCAATTTCTGTGCTTCGTATACTTGGAGGAAAATTCAGAAAATGATACTGTAGATTGTCCATATTATTTTCGAACTTCCTAGAATATTTCATGAATTTTGGTTGATTATTTTGAGTTTGGTGATTTTTAGAAGTATTTTGAGTAATTGTATAAAGAGCAATAATAAACATTAAGTGAGATTGATCATGCACTCATTTTGTGTATTTTGGGCCAAGTCATTTAAAGGGGGAAATGAATATTCATGGACTTTTATGGAGCTTTTAGCCTGTTTATGAGCTTGTTTATGATCTTTGAACCAATTATGGATTTTACCAAGAAACTACCATGCTTGGTGAGCTTAATAGCTTCTATTGAGCTCAATGACCCATTTGAGGTGGAATTTTTTATCTAATAGATTTATGAATGAAATTTGAGAAAGGGAGAGAGTTGTCACTCAAAAACCATGTTAGCAGACCAAGTTATTGCAGTTTATGCTATTTTGAACCAAGATATATCTCTCTTGGTCTCAAACCTTTATTGCTTACTCACTTCAACTTATATCAAATGTATTTATCAAGCCAATCTCGTGTACTTGTTGTCATCTTGAACCAAGTTATTCATCAGTAAGCGTTAAACCCGTATCAGCAACCTATTTCAGAAAACGCCATAACCACTCTCTCAATTATCACCATCAAGGCCATTTCCTTTGTAATATCATTTATCTCGTTGTGGACTATTTACTTCTATTTACTTTATATTGGAATTAATTATTTTTATCAATTCAGTTTTGAATTTATGTATACAATTTTATTACTCAATTTCTGTTACACATACTTTTACTTGCTCGATTATGCGAGTAAGGATCATTTACTAACTACACATACTTACAATGTCATTTATGAAACAGAGTCGATGCCTAGTTATTGTTTCTCGTTATGCATAACTGTTATCAAGTCAGAACATATTTATCAAGTCAAATGACATTTATGAAACATATGACATTTATATAAAGTCAGATGACATTTTTAAAGACGCAAGTTACGTGCATTGCCTTCAGAAAAGATATCATGTTTATCAAGTTACAACTCTTAATGAGTTTATCAATGAATCAGTTTATACAGTGATTTTTCATTTAACTTGTGACCCTGTCAGTTATCACCTATAGAGCGTCACCCCATCAATTACCCGCGCGGCTTCTGCCAACTCTTGATCAGATTGGCAGGTGTACACCTAAGTATAGATCATATTAGTGCAAGGGGTTCACATCCAAATAATAATGAGCAATTCAATTTCATATTACTTTCATTTTCATTGTTATTGCCAACTAAATGAATTACAAACACGAGTACCCATCAACAGTATTTTTATGCTCTTTTTAAAATACAGGAATGCTTGTACTGAGCTTTTGCTCATGTTTTTGAATTGTTTTGATGTTTTCCATTTTAGGTGATGAAGTATCACATATTTCTCCTTTTAGCAAGCCATTTTGAAAGTCATCAGATGCTCGCAGTGGATTCAGCATAGCACGAGTGTTGGGATCAACCTCAACGTCTATATTCAATATACATGTGCGTAGTGTGAAGTGCGAGGTAGCACATGGTATGATTAAGTAAATGGTATTGAAGTTAGCTATAATGGACTTTGGTCTTAAAGTGTATCAGTTTAATGGAGTTTATGATGGTGATCGTGAGCGGCAGGATTAAACGGTTCAGTTAGCCTTGTCCTTATCAGGATGGTGGTAACGCCTTCGTTTACTGAGTCTTCTATTGCAATTTTCAGTAATCATATCATTAGTATTTTGGGGGCGTTACACAAAGACATGGAACATCACGTAATACGAAATATCGGGTTGAAATGCAGGGGAGATTAAACAATATTGGATAGTATTAAGTTTTGAAGATGAGAAAAGCAAACAATTTCAAGAATTACTATAAAAGGGCATTCTTGTAAAAGATAAACTATGGTTGCATGGTTTAGGCGTGATCTTCGAACCTCAAATCATTCCTGGAAAAGATTTCTGCTGTTGGTAGTTAATCCTATGACTCATTTGTTCAAGGTATAGGGCACTTATTTTGATAGTGATCATATGCAACTCTATGTACATAGTATACAACCATAAGGTTTTGTCTTTCTTCTTCGTATAAACTTGTGGTACCCCGCGGGGACATGCTTGGTCAAATAAATCCCTTAAAACTCATCCACCAAATCTTTAATTCTTGAACTCTACTGAGGGTCATATGATAGGGGCTCTAAAAATGGATTGAGCACCTAGAAGTAGGTTGATATGAAAATCAATGTTTCTTGGGGGAAAACAATCCTAAAAGTCCTCAGTTGTACATCTCTAAATTCACAAACTGTAATTATGGATATGTATATACCGAGTGTGGTTGGAATATCACTAATATTCAATGCATTAGTGACACGATAACTCACTTACTTGCACACTACAATTAGGGCAAAAATATGGTTTTTTCTTCCCTCAGTCCATAGGAACACACATCTAGTCTTCCCTCATATTTGTCAAACTAACCTTAAGATCTTTACAAGTCATCTTCTATATGTACACAATCAGTTCATCCCCGTAATGATAACAATGTCTGCCAATCAAACTGGATTGAATGCCCAATGAATATGGTTCCAGCAATACTAATAGAGGCATATTTATAAAAGATAACACATTCAACTGCCTACTGGTCTTAGTAAATTTAAAAGACAAGGGGGCGATCTAAAGTGTGAAGAGATGTAATAGCACCATGAACTCTTACAAAGATATTTCTTTATTGGTTATAAAGGACCGACATGTATGCTGAATGAATGAAAGGACAAAGATTCGTAATAAAAGTGGTAAGGCACATAAATGACCTGCATATACAAGACATGCAGTTTATTCATGATGGTCATGATAGTAAAGTAAATAAATGATGTTATGAAGTTGAAAGCGAGTATTAAGTACTGAACGTGAAGAAATCTAACAGATTACAAAAGAGGCAGTTGAAAAGTCATCGGTACCCAAATGTGAGTAAATTGATGATGATGAGAGTTAACACCACTAGAAGGGAAATTTTATTCATCTGGTGTTTGAAAGGCCAATACATCAATATAAAGTAGTTAGTCTTATGATTGAATATGATGACATCCATCAATAACACATTCTGCAGTAAATGGAAATCTTGGGTAGGAACATAAACCTTGAAACTGCTGGCAGATGGAAATAACGCGAATCATTGTTTCTCATTGATAAGATAGGCTGTACTAGTAAAGAAAGGATTGCCAAAATATCTTCAGTAACGACATGGAGTCACAACCATAGAGTAGCATGCCAACATGATGTTACAGTCATATAGAAAAACGAACAATATGGATCCATTTAATTGCTGAAAAGGCGCTCAATGGCTGAGTCTAAAGCAACAAAAGGCTTTGCAAGCAATAAATGAATAGTGCCCAAATAGAAGCAAGGAGTTAAAGTAGGTGACAGTAAAAATATGAACATAGTGATAACTGAACTGTAAGTAGAATGGGTCAAATATGCTTAGGAAGAACTGTAAATGACACAATAACGCACATCGAGGATCATTATAGGCTCCATTATGGAAACAGAGAATTAAACGATTATGATTGTCAGGGTTTGGATCACCTATAAGAAAGGTTGCTTAGATGTTGAACTAAACTGGAACATCATGCGTCCCACTCATTCTGTAACCTTACTACCATGTCATGAGTTGAGCCAAACTTATGACCTTCTGAGTGAAGTAATCTAGTCTCATGTATCCACTTGATATTACTTCGAGTGGTTTCTACGTCGCTGACTCTTATTGAGAATGCAATAACGGAAGCTGGTCGATAGATATAGCTAATTATAAGAGATTCAAGTAATAAAATATAATGCCAAGTAGCACACCATGAGCTACTAACTGTTATCACCAGATATAAGCACTCATTATAATGTTCATCTCATACTGGTTAACCTCAAAGATATTGGCCCACAAGGCATTTCCTAATGTAAAGATTTACATCTAACTGGACTTTATATTAATCCCTTAAGAAGGTGCAAATGGCATCCCCACATTGTGTGTTTAACCGTCATTGTACCCAATATCAAGTATATTAACACACCTCAATAAAACTCTCAAAGCTGGGGACAAAACGGATAGAGTTTTGCCCAAAAACTGACTAAAACCCGGCTTAAAGCCTTACAATAGATACCTGAAATGGAGAGAAGCACTTCAATAGCTCAACAGCCACATGTCGGAGTTCATAACACAACAGGTCACACACCCGGAGTGCATGATTGCAAAAGTTTAAACAAATGAGAGAAATGAAACATACAATACAACTCGCAAATAAATGAGAGCACGTCTCACTAATAGGTCACCGAAACGGTTCCACACTCCACTTTGCTAATGCTCGAATCTCAGGATATTACCAACCTATACATATGCTCTTATATTCAATAACTCACTTAACTGGTCAAGCATAGCCCATAAACACCTTATAGCCAACTCATAAACACTTGATAGCTCACAGTGACCCTTGAAACCTTTGCTCTGATGCCACAACTGTAATGCCCCCAAAATACTAATGACTTTATTTGAGGAAAACCATAGCAGAAGACTTAATGATTGAAGGCGCTGCCGCCGTCCTGGTAAGGACAAGGCTCACTGAAACTATTTAATCTTGCAACTCAAGTTCAAATCATAATATATATTAAGCTGAAACACTTCAAGACTAAAGTCCATAATAGTTCAATCTTCAATACAATCGGCTTCATCATACCATATGCTAACTCGCACTCCACACTACCCAAGTATAGACCCAACTTGACCCTAAGGTTGATCCCAACATTCATGTTGTGCTGAATCCACTGTGAGCATCTGATAACTTCCAAAAGGGCTTGCTAAATGGAGAAACATGTGATACTTCATCACCTAAAATGGAAAACATGAAAACAATTCGAAAATATGAGCAAAAACTCAGTACATGCATTCCTGTATTGTAAAATGAGCGTAGAAACACTATTGATGGGTACCCGCCTTTGCAATTCATTTAGTTTGCAATAACAATGAAAATGAAAGTAATATGAAATTGAATTGCTCATTATTATCTGGATGTAAACCCCTTGTAATGATATGATCTATACATAGGTGTACACCTGCCAATCCGATCAAGAGTTGGCCTGAAGCCGCGCGGGTAAATGATGTGTTGACTCCCTATAGATGATAGCTAACAGGGTCACAAGTTAAATGGCAAATCGCTATATAAACAGATTCATTGATAAACCCATTAAAAGTTGTAACTTGATAAACATGTTCTGGTTTTTAAAGATACGAGCAATGGACGTACCTTGAGTCTTTAAAAGTGTCATATGACTTTATATAAATGTCATCTGTTTCATAAATGTCGTTTGACTTGGTAAATATGTTCTGACTTGATAACAGTTATGCTTAATAGGGAACGATAACTAGGCCTTGACTCTATTTTATAAATGACAATGTAGGTATGTGTAGTCAGTAAATGATCCTTACTCACATAATTGGAAAAGTAAAAGTATGTGTAATAGAAATTAAGTAATTAACTGGTGCACATAACTTGGGTATTTCAATATAACTTCAAAACTAAATTAATGAAACTAATTAAATCTAATATGATGTAAATGAAAGTAAAATAGACTACAATGAGATAAATAAGATTACCAAGGAAAAGGTCTTGATGGTGATGAATGGAAGAGTGGTTTTGGCCTTTTCTAATGTAGGTTGCTAATACCATTCTTAATTGAGCAAGTATTAAAGGTTCAAGGCCAAGAGAGATATATCTTTGTCCAAAATAGCATAAACTGCAATAACTTGGTCTGATAAATATAATTTCTGAGTCAAAACTCTCCCGACTTCTCATATTGCATTCACAAGTCTTTTCAATACAGTTTTTCACCTCAAATAGATTATTGGCCCCAACGAAAGCTATTAAACTCCCCAAAGTTGGTACTTTGTTTGTAATATTCATAAGCGATTCAAAACTCAAAATTAAGCTCCTAAAATGCATGTTTCTCTTCTTTTCTCTCATAAATCGAGCTGAAAGCCCCTATAAAATCCATGAATATTTATTTCCCCTTATGATAGCCTTAATTTGGCTAAAATGCTCAAAAACCACTCCATGATAAACCTTACAAAATTTTCAATATATTTATTTACACCAATATCCACAGTCTCCCAATAAATCCATTTACTTACATAATTAGTCCAACCAACCTCTCTTGCTCACAAATGGGACTTTCCATGATTCACCAATTTTGCCAAAAATTTGCATAACATCCATTTTTGAAGCCATTAATATATCCAAATGCCAAACAACTTCATTTATACCTAGGTACATAATTCGTATCCAAAAATAGGGCAATTTCTTTCACAAAAGGTTTCCAAAAATTGCCCAATATCATCTAAAATCTACAGTATAAATTTGACAAATTTTAGACAAGCCAATTATTCCCAGTAATTCAGACAGTGGGTGACTGTAGCAAAAATCCGAAAATATCCATAATCCATGTATGAACAGTAAGCCCTAGATTATGGCCATCTCAAGTAAGCATCCAAAACACCACAATCAGATATAAAAATATCATTTAAGGCCTTATATACATAACTCATATCAAAATCACAACAAATGAAACAAGCAAGCTTGGATTCAACTTCCATGATTCAACTCATTTGATCACACTTCCAATTCATCACCCACAACTTTAAACATCTGCAAACTCAATAAAAATACATAATAACTATCAATTTGATCATGCAAACAATAATCACAACTAAAACAACCCC
>JACYFF010031957.1:102013725-102023775 GCA_017589665.1 Selenicereus undatus | reverse complement strand
CATATGTATATGTATATATTTGGTAATTCTGTTTAGTGCTTACTTGAATGTCATGCTTCTAATATTTAGATCCTCCTACCCGTACGCGTGAGCGTGGTGGTGGGAGTCAAAAAAGGGACTCAGCTTCGATCGAACTTACAAACAGTCAATAGCTATCAGTGGTGCCTCTCACTCTGGAAAGGCTATGGTATTAACTTAATCATCCTATATTTGTTGATTTCATATGTTATATTCATACAATACTTACGTTTTTTTCCAAATGTTGAAGGTTTGTCGATGTTGATGTGGTCCAAGTTATTGCCAAAGATCTCAGAAGCCATTACTTATTGTCGTGCACATGTTGGAGGAATGCATCTGATGAGCACAAAGAATTTTGGTGCGGAGCTTTCAACGTAATGGGTTTCTTATATTTAAAGTTATAAATCATTTGCCATTATTCCCTGCTGCTTAACCACAAAGCTTATATTTTGGAGAGGCATGACTCACTTGGAAAACTTATGTTTTGGAGAAGCAGTTGCTAATTTTTTTCAAACCAGTAGTGCTACTTGATATGTGCTTATCCATGCTTCCTACTGCTTGCTGCTGTTTCACTGCTATTTTTTTTCAAAGCAATTACTAATTCCCTGCTACTTGCTGCTCACTGCTATTTGCACTGTTTCTAAACATAACCATGCTTTGAAAAGCTACTGATTACTGTTAACAACTACTGATTATGTGCTTTTCCCTATTTTATATGTTCTTTACTGACTAGTTACACTTGGCCTAAGCATCTGAACCATGGAGTATATAAGC
Organism: Selenicereus undatus; assembly: GCA_017589665.1. Classification (NCBI taxonomy): domain Eukaryota; kingdom Viridiplantae; phylum Streptophyta; class Magnoliopsida; order Caryophyllales; family Cactaceae; genus Selenicereus; species Selenicereus undatus. Next base: position 102,022,983 of record JACYFF010031957.1, on the reverse strand, counting down.
AGTGGAAGTCAATGACATCTAAGCGCCTTAGGGACATGGTTTGGAAGACAATGGATGAAGAGATAACCGAATGGATGCCAACTGAACTGAAAAAAACGAGTGCAAGCATTAAGGGAAACTGATGAATTCAAGAAGAGGCCTGAACAAAACAAAATAAATAAGACCACTGGGCCACGCTAGGACTCTCCACACATCAGGGTCAATCTTAGCTTCTCAATGGGCTAGGTGGCTGTTAGTATCGTTTAAGTTTTTGTTTCTACAGCATAATTTTCTATGAATAACGCACGTTATCTATAAAGGTAGTTGACATTTATTTTTTATATTTTTTCCCATATTCTTTTCATTAGACAAAAAAAAAATCAACGAAAAAGACCAACTGCATCTCAGATCTTCAAGCAATTGCATACTAGGAAAGAAGGAACTGAGAAGGTATTCTGTGACAACCGTTCTAAGGCAGTGTGGGTAAGAATATTTTCTGATTCTTTTCATGTTGTCACTGTTTAGCATCAGCAAACTAGGTGTACTGAGGATTATTTTCTAATTACGTCAAGTAACTCTATTTATTAAGGAGTTTTCAACTTGTGCTAAGAATTAGAAAATGGGTCAAATACTAAAAGAGAAACAGTCTTGAAATGTAACTAAGGAAATAATGTAAACAAGAAGTGAATTGAAAAGAAAGTGCATATCTTGTATGCATTGAATTTAACTTGCATTCTTTAGAGGAGGCAAATGCATCTTGTATTCTTAAGAGGTAAGGCATATGTATCAAGAATATAAGAGGTTGGTACTGTTGGTTATTTTCTTTTGTCTTGTAGTGGGTCACTAGAGTGCAAATTATGGGGTTCTTCAATTTGGGTGGGTGGCAAACATTGGTAAATGTGTGAGAACTTAAATTCAGATTTACATAACTATTGTAGATAATACGATCCAGATCACCTATACTATGTAAATGTGGTATCTTTTGTATGAAGCTAGGATCTAAATCTCTACCACATAGACGTTGGATAATCTTATTACATTTCTCATTCAGAGTGGTTGGCGAGTTATATTCCTGAAAGTGCTACATTATCATGCTCTCAAATTTAAATATATCATTTGTTTTTGGCTTGTAGTTATAATGGAATATAGCTTGAATGGAATGATGGAGATGCTAGATTGATGTTGATTTGTTAATGGAGCCCTTGGATCCTCCCCCCCCCCCTTCGGGTCAGCAGCCTGAATTAATGGAATGGAATGGCTTGTACTCACAAAGATTGATGTTGACTGCCCATGTCTCTCTCTCTTTTTCAACACTTTTTCTCCCATATTATTGTATTTTATTCTTGGTGTTCTCTAGGCGTATGGCCCATAGAGTTGTAGTTTCCGGTTTGTAGCCGTTGAGTAATGAATATAGCTTGTGTGACTCTTGAATGCAGGAACCTCATTATTGTAAGGGTTTGAGCTTGGATTTAGCTCAATTTTAGGCAGAACTCTGTCCGTTTCGCCCTAAAATTTTGGGAAGATTTTTGAAATCATTAACACTCCTACCCCTTGGGGTTAGGGGCGTAATTGCCTCATTTTAGTCTTTTTATGTTCATTTATCCCATACTTTTTTTTTCACCTATCCCATTGCAGGATGAGTTTGAGCGTCTAAAGGCACAGGTTTCTCAAGCAGGAACTGAAGTAGATGATAATAAGCTTTTTCTGCAAGCTGTTGGGGGCAAGAACAAGAAAGGAACTGTTTACGGACTTAGAGCAAAGTCAGAAGCCTACTACCCAAGATTCGGTCGTCGCTTCGGCTCATCTTCATCATACACACCCTTAGTTGTTTCTCAAATGGAGACTCACTTGAAAAAAATCAGAGGAGGAACCTCAAGCTACGAGGGAAGAACTTAGAGCCACTAGGTAGGAACAAAAACAACAAAGAGAGTTTATCGCTAGCCTACTTGCTCGGCATGAGGGTCCCTCATCTTCCTTTTCGCTCCCACCCCCTAGCTAGCTCTTAGTTTATGTTTGTACAATTTTATTTAGGGTTGCATATTGGCTTTTTGGATGAGGACTCAATTATATGTTGAAATTGAGACTCATCAACAATGGGTTTAGTTAGTACCTAGTAACTCCAATTAATTGTAGCTTGGCATGTTTAGACTTTATGCATATTTAGGGGGACATAGAATTAGGGGTGAACATATGCTGAATGAAACTCGACACTTTTTGATCGTGTAGATTCACTTGTGCCAACATGTGAAACTCATGGCTGATTATATATTCTTCTTTTAGTTATATATTTGCTTAATATCGGAATACATTAACAAGGGTGCAGGGCACAAGTTCCATATCTTTCAACATAGCTACAAAACAGCTTTGGCTCAACTAGAGGTGAAAACAACTCATCCCCGTCCATGATGCAAATTAGTAAAAATTGATGCAAGTACATTTTTGCTCAGTAGAGAAGAAACACATCTAGAAAGCAAAAGTTTTTTCCGTCTCTGATAGAGATGAAAAACAATTTCGTAGCAAGTTTCGTCTCCAACATAGACGAATAAGTTCCGATGGCAACCAACTACCTTCATCGCAGATAGAGATGAAAAGACTATCGTAGTAATGTTCGCCTCTAATAGAGATGCATTATTGTGAAATCGCAACCAACATTTTTTCGTCTCTAATAGAGATGAATGATGTTTTGTCTAAAAATTCATCTCTCATAAAGACAAATTTAAGTGAATTAGCAACCGCATTATATTCATCTCTATTAGAGATGAAAACTTATTTTGTGGCAATTTTCGTCTCTAACAGCAACGAAAAACTAAGGTCATCGCTAATTTCATCTGCGACGGTGGGTTTTGAAAAGAATATTGTTTCATTTCTGTCTCGTCGGTAAATTATTTAGCAACGAAAAAATAAAATTTAGCGACGAATAATTTTCATCCCTAACTGTGCGCTTCTCTGTAGTGCATGCATATACCAACCACCCCGGAACAATAGGGGTATAGTCTATGTGATGCGCAAGGAGAAAGCAAAGGATGCCCCTAATGTTGTGACAGGTACTTTCTCTCTCCTAACTCGGCCAATAGATGTTTTGTTCGATTCGGGTGCCACGTACTCCTTTATTTTTATTAAGCTGGTTGAGACATTAGGACTAATCCCCACTCGTAAATCTTCATTGCTAACTGTGATTCTCCCTGATGGGAAGATAGTGACGTGTGAGGAGCTATACGAGGGTTTCCTTATTAAAATTTATGAATGTGAGTTCCTGGCAGACCTATATAGGTTTGAGTTAAATGATGTTGGGATTATCTTGGGGATGGATTAGTTAACTAAGCATTAGGCTTAGATAGACTACCCAAGATGAAAAATCAGCCTAAAGGGGCCTAATGTGGATAAGGTAGTGCATAGGGGTCAGAGACCCAGAATGTGAGTGAAATTGGTGTCGGTAATGAAAGCTCGCAAGTTCTTAAGCAAAGGATGCGAGGGATTCCTGTGTCACGTACTGAAAACTGAGGATGCGAAATCCTCCCTAGAAGACATCCCCGTGGTGAGGGAATTTCCAGATGTGTTTCCTGATGAAATCCCCGACATGCCACCCCTTAGAGAGGTTGAGTTTTGTATCGACCTGATCCCTGGAGTCGCACGTATCTCTAGGGCACCTTATCGGATGGCAGGACAGAATTGAAAGAATTAAAGACACAATTGGATGAACTCTTGGAGAAGGGGTATATCCGGCCTAGTACATCCCCATAGAGAGCCTGAGTTTTGTTTGTAAAGAAGAATGATGGGACCCTAAGACTGTGTATAGACCACCAAGAGCTGAATAAAATAACATTCAAGAACCGCTACCCTCTGCCTAGGATAGATGACCTATTTGATCAGTTACGGGGCGCAGGGACCTTTTCTAAAATAGACCTTCGTTCGGGATACCATTAACTCCGAATCAGAGATGAGGATGTATCCAAGACTGCCTTCCATACTCGGTACGAACACTACGAGTTTGTGGTGATGCCCTTTGGCCTCACCAATGCCCCGGCAGCATTTATGGACCTTATGAACAGAGTCTTCAAACCCTACTTGGATCAATTCGTGATGTTATTCATAGATGATATCCTGATTTACTCAAGGACCCCAGATAAGCATACCCACCACCTACGGACAGCCCTACAAGTATTGAGGAGAAACAAGTTGTACGGAAATTATCAAAGTGTTAGTTTTGGTTGAGGAAGGTAGCATTTCTGGGACACATAGTATCCAACGAGGGAGTTTCGGTGGACCCCCAAAAGATAGAGGCTGTGACAAACTGGCCCAAACCTAGGATCCTGACGGAAGTAACGAGTTTATTGGGTTTGGCAAGGTCCTATCGCAAATTTGTTCAAAATTTCTCGAAAATTACCACCCCCTTACCAACTTGACCAGGAAGGTCACTAAGTATGAATGGACGGACCCATGTGAAGCAGTGTTCCAGTAGTTGAAAAGGAGACTAACGAATACGCCGATACTGGCCTTACCTATTACTGACAAAGATTTCGTAGTGTACAGTGATGCGTCTCGGAGTGGTTTGGGGTGTGTGTTAATGCAAGAGGGTCGAGTTACAGCATATGCCTCGCGGCAACTGAAGACACATGAGCGGAACTACCTGACGCATGACCTGGAATTAGCAGCTGTTGTGTTTGCACTTAAGATCCGGTGGCATTACCTATACGCGGTACGCTGTGAGGTTTTCACCGATCACCAGAGTTTGAAGTACCTCTTCTCACAAAAGGATCTGAACCTAAGATAGACAAAGTGGTTAGAGTTTTTGAAGGATTACGATGCTCATTTCCAGTACTATCCGGGGAAGGCCAACGTAGTGGCGGATGCATTGAGTCGTCGGCCATACCCAACACTAAGTTGCTTGCTAGCGCTTCCGAATAAGTTGTGTGAGGAATTTCGAAAACTAGAACTCAATGTGGTCACCTCGAGGACAAAGCCGATGCTATGCACCTTGGAAGCGCAGCCGACACTCATTGAGGAGATTCGAGTAGCTTAAGCTATGGACCCCCAACTCGAACGAATTAGGGAGGCAATATTGGGGGGAAAGGCACCCGGGTTTATAATTCATGAAGATGGCACCATTCGATTTCATAACCGGGTGTGTGTGCTAGCCGTAGAGGCACTTAAGAAGAAAAACTTAGACGAGGGTCACAATACTCCACACTCGGTACACCCTGGGGGAAACAAGTTGTATAAGGACCTAAAGCAGACATTCTGATGGAGTAACATGAAACATAAAGTGGTCGATTACGTGGCAAAGTGCCCAACTTGTTAAAGAGTGAAGATAGAACATCAACAACCAGCGGGACTCTTACAACCCCTGGAAGTCCCTGAGGGGAAATGGGACTCGGTATCCATGGATTTCGTGGTGGGTCTACCTTTGACTCAGCGGAAGAATAACCCAATCTGGGTTATCGTGGATAGACTCACAAAAACAGTGCACTTCATAGCCATGAGAGATACTTGGACCCTGGACCAATTAGCTTGAGCATACATCGAGGAGATAGTGCGACTACGTGGGGTACCTAGCTCTATCGTGTCAGATCGCGACACCAGGTTTCAGTTGGGTTTCTGGCAGAAGCTACGGGAAGCATTTGGGACGTTGACGTGTTTTAGTAGTGCGTTCCACCTAGCTACGGATGGGCAAATCGAACGCACTAGTCAAACATTAGAAGATATGCTAAGGGCTTTCGCTTTGGACTTTAAGAGTGCGTGGGACGAGCACCTGACACTGATAAAGTTCTCTTACAACAACAGTTATCATGCGAGTATTTGAATGGTCCCATACGAGGCACTGTACGGGAGAAAATTCAGAACTCCACTCTGTTGGCAGGAGATCGATGAAGCCTTGACTATTGGACCGGAGTTAATCCAAGAACGTATGAGAGTAGCCAGAAGAGCTATGCTGACCAGAGGCGTATGCCCCTTGAGTTCCAAGTAGGAGATTAGGTATTCCTCTGAGTTTTCCCAACCAAGGGAGTCGCGAGATTTGGGATGGAAGGAAAGCTTAGCCCAAGGTACATCAGGTCGTACCCAGTCATACAGAGAATTGGGGAAGTAGCTTATTGACTGGAGCTACCGCCCGAACTCCCAAGAGTACACAATGTATTCCACGTGTCACAGTTACGGAAATACATTCCAGATCCCTCACACATAATCGAGCCTGATCCTATAAAGCTCTAGGAAGACCTGTCGTATGAGGAACATCCTATACAGATCCTGGGTCGGCGGGAAAAGCACCTTTGAAGGAAGACAGTACCCCTGGTGAAGGTCCTTTGGGCCAACCACGAGATGTCTGAAGCTATTTGGGAGCCGGAGTAGGAAATGCGAGACAAATATCCTCACTTGTTCTTATAGCCAGGTGCGTGTAAGTTTCGAGGACGAAACCTTTTAAGTGGGGTAGTACGTAAAACCCCGAAAGTTTATGTTCATACGGGTAGGGTGTCGCAGTTTGGTGAAATTTCGGGGATGAAACTTTCTTTAGTGGGGTAGTATGTAAAACCCCGGAAAATCAAATTGGAAAATCTTGTGACATAGACCAACCCTCGTAATCCAAGTCCTTCTAAACTTTCTTCGCCACGAGTTGTGTCTTTTGAAACTTTCTAAAATATTTATTTATTTATTTTTCACCCGGAATATTTTGTTTTCCTCGATTTAAATACTTGCGGGTTATTCTTCATAACTCAGTAATTTACCCCTTTCATTTATTTCCCTCCTATCTATTTTATTTTGAAATTTAAAATTTTCCCACCTAAATCAACCCCAGAATGTGTTTATTTTCTTTCCTTTTCTTTCCTTCCTTTTCTTTCTTTTCTCCCTTTTTTTCTTTTTTTTTTCTTTTCCATGGACCAATCGGCCCTGGGATTTCTACCTCCTTGGCCAAACCGACCCCCAAAAAGAAAAAAACCCTAAACCCCTCCCCCCTCACGCCTTCTCACACTCTCTCTTCCTCTCATTCTCTTTCTACCTCTAATACTTTCTCTCCCTTGCTTCTCTCTCTCTCTTCCCCTTCCCCCAAGCAATCACGCCACGACCACCAGAGCACTGCTAGCCACCCACGTCGGCCCCTCCATTGGGGGTAAGTGGGGTGTATCCTATGCACCCTGTGCATGAGTGTCCCAAACTCTTTGAAATTTTTCAAAAGAAAAAAATATATGTATATCATGGTTTATGCAAATTTCAAGTGGAAAGCATTAAACTCCATTCTTCTTATGTTGTTTTCATATTTGAAGCACGAAGGGTTCGACCCTCAAATCACTTCTCTACCGAATTTATATCAAGGTAAGTGTGCAACGTTTTTCTTGTAGTTTTGGTATCAAATAATAGGTTTCCTTGACTTAAACGACTTAGGTTGGGGGGGGAGGGTCATTAGATTTTTATTAGGTTATCCCAAGACTTAAAAACTTGATTATGGGAGTAAAAGATCGGGTTTTGGATTGAGGTTTGAAGGGAACATGCTGCTGTTGAGGACAGAAAAATACAGGTAATTTAAAAAATTTATTTCCATTGATATTCTAGCCTAAAAATCATCAAATTCGTAGGCTAGATAAGCCAAGGCGTTCTCTGCGCTACTTTTGAATCGATGGATTTCAATGTGTACCGATAGAGTTATGGCTTGTTTATGGGAGACTGTCTGAACAGGGACAGTCAAGGATAACTTACATGTTTTAGGATTTTAGGCCTTGATGCTGAGAGAATTAGTAAAAACATAAAACATGAAAGTTGTAGAGAACAAGCTCCTCTGTCTGGAATGGGTAAGAATTTGGGTTTTGGACGTCAGGTGTGAAAATTATGGGGCTAGAAATTTGGGTTAGAAAATCTGGGCTGGGTCTACTAAGCTGGAAAGTGGGTCGCAGCTACGGCCACTTTGAAAGTTCACCCAGGGTTGGTCGATGAGCCAAAAATTGTCAAATTTTTAGAGTTCATGCTTCAGGATGTGTCGCATAACCTCGCTTTGGGGTCGGGCCGATTGGGGTAGCATGGCCCAAGTTATATCCAGTTTACCATGGACTGTCCAGAAAAAGACAGTCAGTGACACTGATGAAATAAGTGAGAACACGACCTAGTTTGGGATGGAACCGGGTGAAATCCTGAACATGGCAGGGGTAGAGGACGACTCAAAGTTTCTGGATTGGGGTAGAAAATTTAAATTAGACATCGGGACCAGAAGTATGGCCTTTGAAAGGGGGGCAAGGTTCTGGTCAAATCTGGACCCTAGTTTGGGCTTAAATTAGGGGCCCTAAAAGCATAGGTAAAATTTTATAAAATTTTTGCAAGTAAGGAAAAGATTGAATAAAATTTTATAAAATTTTTGCAAGTAGAATCTGTATGATGTGATATGCCATGAAGTTGAGATCTTGTCATGTGTTGTTGGAAATTCCTGCTTTGTTGCTGTTGTGTTGTCATTGGAGAAGGTGGCTAAGATTGAATAAACTTATTTATGCTAAATCGATCTCTAATAAGGAGAAATGAAATTAATAACTGGAAACACTAACGTGGGTCAGGTTAGCGGTAACCATCCCTGTTGATGGTAGGCTAGGAAAAGGTTAAGCGGTAACCGCCTGAGTAGCGGTAGGCCAAGAACGAGTTAAGCGGCGGCGTTGAACCGAAGCGAAGGCCGTGAGACATAGTAAGGTCGCTCACCTAAAATTGGAATGTTTTGTTTGAATCATGAATTATGAATTTACATCTATGAGAATTGGTAACCATGGAAGGCTATGTTAATGAGAAATGTGTTTTGGGAGTGTTGCTGTTTTCCCTACCCCATTGAAATGTTTTCAAAATGAATTTATGTGCGTAATTGATTGTTAGGGGCGATTGTTTACTTATTTTATCCCACTTTTACAAAATGCTTTGTTTTTTAGGTGATTTAGTCATGCATGGGACAAGGGAACTGAAAGTAGAGAGAGGCCCGAACGCGTGAGTCAAAGAAGATGGACATTTAGTTGTTAAGACAACGTTCACTATGAACATTGGTTTTGATTTAGTAGATGTTACTAGTATTTCAATAATGTGGAGATTGAAATATTATAAATTTTATCATATTAATTGTTACTTCGATATCCACCCTGGTATTTCCAAGAACAAAATATGGCGGTAATACCCCAATTAGGTTTCACTGCCACGTAGGATGAAGTTTAGTAAATGAGAAATGAAATCACAGTTTCACGGTGTCACACATATATATAGATATATTTATATATACGAATATATACATGTATGTGTGCATATATATATATATATATATATATATAT
>JACYFF010031957.1:101970721-101991646 GCA_017589665.1 Selenicereus undatus | reverse complement strand
ATATATATATATATATATATATATATATATATATATATGTATGTATTTATATTTGCAGGAGAAAGAAAATATTCAAGCTCAAATCAACAAATGGTTACAGCCCTATTGTGTGTTTCTGCTAAACGTGAAATCTACACATTTTGTGTGTTTTGTACTGTGATGATGTTGCTGGAGCACTCTTTGAGTGATCTGTTCCCAAATTGCTTTAACAATGTCTGCAGTTGCATGTGTCTTCTCTTTAAAGATGATGAAGTTGCTTGCTTACTAGATGTGGTAGATGACAGCGTTGACAACGACCTTGACCAACCCTCTAACCTGCCTGGCCCATTTCATGCTATGAAGGGATGTTGTGCATTGTTCCAGACCTTTAACTTGCATCTGAATACCCCAGTTTTTGAGGGTCTCATGCCAAACCTCCACTGCTTTTTGGCATGTAAAAAACAAGTGTTCCTGTGATTCATTATATTGCTAACAGAATCTGCACTCTGTATTAGGTTGCTCTGTGAAATTGCCTATCCTTTGGAGCACAGGCAGTTTTTGGTGCATCCGTAACCAAGTTGTGATGTTATGTCTTGGCAAGCTTAGCCTCGTCCATAATGTTCTTGACCAAGGGGGGGTTGTAGGGCATGTCATAAGCCAGTTGTTCCCCTCTTTCACCCTGTAGTAATTGTTGATGTTTTTGAGGGGGTAGAAAAATAAACTAAAGAAAAGAGAAAACCTCAACCACACGATTCTCATCGTAGTACTTTGAGGGTCGATCAAAAACTTGTTATCATTTTAATTACCGCAAGTGCACGGCGCAGCTGTAGCTAGCAACCGGCAAGTATGGGTCGAAACCACAGGGAACTTGGCTTCAACTACAAGAACTAATTTGACTACTCAAGCTAGGACGTCACAATTAAGATTGTGGACTAAACTAAGAGAGACGATAGCAACTAAAAAGCGTGAAAAACAGCAGAATAGAAAACACCTAGGTTGGAATTAACAGCACGATTATGCTAGTGAATCAGTTACTAACCCAATCAAACATTCCCAAACATGCATGACAAATGGATAAATTGTCAATTAAGCCCATCTCCTCCCTCTCTCAAGGGTCGAATACTAATCCTATAACTATAGTCGCCTATTCTCATGGGACTAAAAGTCGAAGGATTACAAGATTCACAATCTCAAATCCCAATTAGAATCTTAACTATTTTCATGTTAAAACCTTGACTGTCTACTAAGACGCACTAGGTAAAGGTTTTGTCTCTCAACGCTCCCCTAAACCCCAATAAAAAGGATGAATGTTCTTTCGAGCATTTCATTGAGCAGTTGGCGTGCATAGCAGAATTCATAATTGCAAAACAAAGGGGAAACATGCATTGGGTCAGTACAAGATTCAACTACACATATTCGGCATCAATCCCAACCTAAGTTGAAGGATTTAGCCTATAATCATGTTTCTAACAACAACCACAATATTTGATTCAATAAACATCTCAACCAAAACCTAAATAATCAAGAACAAGAGGAGAGAGAACTAGAACCAAAAACCTGGAATTAATCGAATCGATGAAAGGTAGAATCAACGTCCAATTCAATAGCCAATTCAAAAGCGTAAGGAATAAAACTGAATATTGAAACCTAAAAATCGCCTAGAAGCGTTTTAGGGTGAGAGAAACTGAAACTAAAACTTAATGAAAACTGGATGTCCTCAAAAACAGCCCCGAAGGAAATTAAAGTTGCGACGCGGAAACGGGGGTGGCACGGCGTGACTGTGCCAAAACTCTGACAAACACCCGAAGTATCGACCAAGCAGAACCGGCCACGCCACGTGGCACGGCCACACCGTGCCATGTGGCACGGTCATGCCACGTGGCACGGTCAGACCGTGCCATGTGGCACCGGCTTGGCTTGGTCGGTTCTTCGTCCTCCAGTTGTGTCGCGCGTGTTTGATCCCCTGGGGCTTGCATGCAACGCTTTTTCGCAGCTTTTTCTCGCCTTCTTGTCACTCCTTCCTGCTAAACGTTGTTCATCTTTTCGTTTTTTCAATAGAGTTCCTGAAAATATCGAAAGATGATGTTATATGAGTTAAAAGTGCGCTAAAAGAGGCCGATTTGACTCTTCCTTAGCACGATCGAGCATGAAAACGCACAAGAAAATGAGTCAAATAGGGGCAAAAAATGGGAGATATAGAGGTTCATCAATCCATAGGGACAACGTTGAGGTTATGGTTATTTATAACAAATCAATTTAACTAATTAACTAAACCAAGTAACTAAACAGAACGATTCAAATTAAACCTAAGCACTCAACTAAATGAACATAGGCGTGTAAATTAAATGAACTAAACTTAAGCATTCTACTAATATGAATCAAGCAAGCTTATTATTCAACACAACCCAAAACCAAGGAGTTTAACAATACCAAGTAAACAATAACGACCACTAAGTTCAAGCATTCAACCTTATTCAACTACCACATTTATTCAAAATCCAAAACAGAGCATAAACCAAACAAAATCCAAAACATCAAAATTCTAAAACATCATCAAGCTACCAGATTCTATCCAACAGAAATCAAACCAGAACAAACGAAATTGACACAAATGAAATCAAAAATGGCGAAATTGACACAAACGAAATCCACAGTAATCCAACAGTAAGCGAAATTGACACAAACGAAGGCAAGAAGGAAATCGAACCAGAACAAGCTTCAACATGCTTCAGTGAACCCAGAACATTCCGGAACCAATGAGGAATGGCCGAAGAGGAACTCGAAAAGAACGGGGGAGGAGGAATTCGAATGAATTTCAGCAACTAACAACCAAATTTTTGCAAAACCAAACTCGTATTGTGAATTTCTACCGGGAAAGCTCGAAATTATAGCATAATGACATAAATTCGACGCTAGGCAAACCGAAATGCATAAACCCTAATTCTGAAATTCGAAGTAAAATCGAAAATGAAAACGAAATTAAACGAAGCTAAACCCTAAAACTGGAATTTAAACCTAAACTAACCTAGAATTACATAGCCTAAATTACCTCCTAAAATTTACTGAGAAAATTACCTAACTTAAGCTTCAATGGCGTCACTGCTCTTAAATACCCGAACTTTCTCGAGTCTTCACCGTCGATTTGGGATCGTGTCGTGGATGGTGACGATGAGAGCTAGCAAAGGGTGGGTACGTGGCCTGTTGTGCGTGTTTCACGGTGGTGGGGATGGGGAGATGAGGATGAAGTCGACGAAATTGGTTTCGAATTCTGGGTTTTGGGGTTTTGGTGGGCTGAGGATTTCTGGGGGCTGGAGTGGTTTTGGAGGAGAGAGAAGAGATAAGGGAGAGAGAGAAAGCGATCGAGATGACAGTGAGGAAGGGCATCGAGTTCAGGTATGGTGATGGAGGAAGTAGGCTTGGCTTTGGGTTTCGGAGGTCTGGGAACGAAGAGGACGCGAGTTCGGGGAGAGAGAAAGTGAAGGGGAGGGGGAAGACTTATAAGCTGAACCGGGTTTTGGGGGTGAACCGGGTTTGGTTTAGGATGGACTGGATTTTTTCAATTCTCCTTTGCCGGTTCAATGAAATTTTGTACCGGTTCTGTGGAATTTTACCCGGTTCTTCAATTCTCGATATTTTTCCCATTTTCCTCGCATTTTCGCCATTTTTTCATATTTATTAAAAATCTGCAAAATGAAATAAATTCAGTTAAAAATCTTTAAAATACGATTAAAACGAGCATAAAATAGGTGTAAAAGTACCTTAAAAATAGCACATTTTTTGTTCGAACAAATACTCCCACACCAAGATTTTGCTCGTCCTCGAGTAAAACAAACCAAACTAACTAAAAGAAAATGAAAAATAAGGAAAAGAAAAACCTAACTCACTTTCGTAGGAATCACGATTGCATTTAGCATATGCAACAAGCCCTTTAGACCCCTTGGACTCCCAAGTGGACGAGTGAGGTCTCGTGAGGGTTTCAAAGTAAAATACTTACAAAATTATTCCAAAAAATAAGGAAAAATCTTTTTGGGTTTTTTCAAAACTGATATGTACAAAAATGTGGGAAAAATATGCACAAATTCTAATCTGCTAAATCACTCATGTACTCAATTATTAATCTGCATATACTTAACATGTACTTCAAAGCCCTCTACCTCCTGAATAACATTAGAGTACCAATTTTTCACTCCATTGAACATCAAGATTTTGAATACATTCCGGTGCTCGTGTGTAAGTGTATCATTATCTCCAGGACTCAGATTTACCAGAATTAGACACAATCCCACTTGATTGACATAACCACATTATTTTTATACTGACTTTGGAAGCAAGCTTTCCCAGTAGCAATATTGCCTCAAAGGGTAACACCCAGTAGCACGTGCCTCAAAGGGTAACACCCAGTTGTGCATGCCTCAAAGTGATACTTGTCATTCCAAATTTTATTCTTTTTCTTTCTTTATTCATAATACAATTTTTTTCAATTTTTTTTTTCAAAGTAATCATGTCACAAGCTAGTGGGAGAGTTAGAGCTGGGAAAAGCTGACCCAACACGATTACCGACCCGAACCCGACACGAAGTTAAGCGGGTTTGGGTAGAAAGTTTGAACACGTTTAATTAATTGGGTTGACACGGCAAACCCGTTTAATTAATTGGGTTAGGTTCAGGTTGAAAATCTCGACACGAAAAAAAACCTATTTAACCCGTTTAAATTAAACGGGTTAAATAGGTCAAACCGTTTACCGTTTATATATTTACCGTTTACCGTTTACCGTTTATAATTTTAATGGAAATTGAATATTGGGCTTTCAGCAATTGGACTTTTGGGGGGAGAATTGAAAATTTTAGAGTTCAAACACTATTATTAGCCTCCTAAGCTTCAAAACAAAAAAATAAATTTTTTTTGGAGTTTTAACTTTTAAGTCTGGAAGCCAAAAGTGAAAACCTAATGCGTATTAGTAACGCCCGATTGCCCATTTGCCCGGTTGCCCAGTTGCCTGACCCCTGAGTATATATAGTGGCTTCATTCTAGAACTCTCTCTCAAACCCTAAACCTAACTCACTCACTCTCTGACTTTGAGTCTCAGACTCATTCTCTCGGTCTCAGACTCATTCTCTTCTCCTCCATTCCTCTGATCCTCTCAATTCTCTCAGTGTCGCATCCTCAGGCCTCACATATTCATCAGTTCCTCAGCCCTTTTCTTCTCAATTCGCAGGCACGTTGTAGTATTTCTACCGGCGGTGAGTTTTTTTTGCTGAAATCTCTACAAATTTGAGAGTTCTTTTCGATCTGTGGAACAAGATCTAAACTAATTTCTCTTCGATTTTCAGTACTGAAGGCTGACTTCACCAAGTTCATCTTCTCACAACAAGATCGAAACTTTCAGTTCATTGAGTACGGGTATGTCCATATCTATTTGTTTTCTCCCTTAATACGATCATGGTTATACGAATTTTTGGGTTTTTTTTTGCGTTTTTTAACAAAATCAGCACATAACACGACCTCCCTCTTGAATTTTCAGCTTGTTGCGGTTAATCCATCGGCCGTGTACTTTTCCGGTAAGTAACATCATCCCTGTTCTATAATCCAATCCAAAGTGTACTGATTTCAGAGCACTTCAATAGGTACATAACGATCTCATTTAAAAATTTGGTTGAATAAACATTGAATTGAGGAAAGAGCCTCCTCCCTTCCAAAGTTAGAAGAATACTGCTTTTGACAGAGCAAATCGACTTTTAAGTTGTTGAGTAATCTACATCACCTACTCTCGTTATATGAGGAATAATTCTCTTTTCATATGGGAGTGTCCTTGTCTGTGAATTTGTTTCTTTTAACGCATGATCAGGTGGTATTGAACCCTTCAGACCCGGGGGGGATTAAATCTTTTTTTAATACATGTCAAGTATTTGAATTGGTAAAATTGGTATGAAATTGTGAGTATAAAATCCTAAACATAACAAAATTTATATCTAGCCACTGTACTGCAAAAATTTCCCCATTTGCAAATTGGTATCAAATTGTTAGCACAATTATTCAGTTAGCACTTTGTGGATGATTCGGTAGTTTATTTTGTAATCCAAAGTATACTGATTTCAGAAATGGCGACAATGGATGATGATTCTGTACCTGTTGAAGTGGACTCAAATGGGGATGAAGAGGTGGCGGAGATTGATAGCATGCCTGCACAAAAGGCAGCTACTGTCCAAGCTGGTATTTATAAGCCAGTGGTTGATGGTAAGCCCCTTAAGCGTCAAAGGAAGTTGACCTCCAATGTTTGGGAACATTATGAATTTCTTCAACCTTCTGAAGATGGTAACTTGTTTTGTAAGTGTAAGAAATGTGGGCAAGTTTATCCTGGGGATAGCAAAAATGGAACTGGGAATTTGAAAAGGCATTTAAATATTTGTAAGAAAGGGAACTTTAGAGATATTGGTCAACTCCTTCTGGAGAGTAGGTCTGGTTCTTTAGGGAATAGGCTTCCTGAGTTTGATCAAGAGGAATTTCGTAAACTTATGGTTGCATGCATTGTCAAACATGATTTAGCTCTTCAATTTTGTGAATATGAGGGTGTGAGAGCCTTATTTTCTTACTTAAACCCTTATGTTAAAGTGTTTACAAGGAGAACACCTAAAAGTGATGTGCTTAAGATGTTTTCACGTGAAAGGGAAAGGTTGAAGCAATACTTTCACTCATTCTCTGGTAGGGTTTCCTTTACATCAGATTGTTGGACTTCAATCAATACAGATGGGTTTATTTCACTTACTGCCCATTGTGTTGATCGTAATTGGACTTTGCACAAGAGGATTTTGAACTTTTTCCTATTGCCTCCTCCCCATAACGGTGTATCTATAGCTGAAAAAATTCTTCTTCTTTTGAAAGATTGGGGGATTGATAAGAAAGTTATGTGCTTGACTGTTGATAACGCCTCATCAAATGATGTTTGTGTTGATATGTTGAAATGCCAGCTGAGGCTTTTGTGTGATGGTGATTATTTTCATATTCGTTGTTGTGCTCATATTCTGAATTTGATTGTGAAGGAAGGTTTAAAAGATATGGATGAGGCTGTTTATAAAATTAGAGAGTGTGTTAAGTATTGTAAAGGTTCTCAAGCTAGGAAACAACGATTTCTTGAATCAGTAAGGATGTGTGATCTTGTGTATACTAAAGGTTTGCATCAGGATGTTCCAACTAGATGGAATTCTACATTTTTAATGCTTGAAAGTGCTCTCTATTATAAGAAGGTGTTCAATCATTTAGAGGTGGTCGATGGGAACTTTGTTCATTGTCCAAGGCATGATGAATGGTCTAAGATTGAAAAACTTTGTGGTTTTTTGAAAGTTTTTTATGAAGTGACGTGTGCATTTTCTATGTCAAAGTATCCTACCTCGAACCTCTATTTTCCTAATATTGTGAGAGTGAGAATCTTGTTGAAAGAGGAGATGGAAAAGGGAGATGGTCTTATGAGGAGCATGGCAACCAGAATGTTTACTAAGTTTGAGAAATATTGGGCTGAATTTAGCACTATTATGGCTATTGCCACCATTTTAGATCCTCAATATAAATTTCAGTTTGCTGAGTGGGCCTTTAATAAGGTTTATGGGGCTGATCATGTGATTGAGTTGTCTTTGTTGAAAGACAAGTTGTCTTGTTTGTTTGCTAAGTATTTGAAAGGTGCAACGGGGTCTGGTTCAGCTACTAACCTACCTTCTAGCATTGGCGAAGCTTCTATTGTGCGAGGTTCTTCCGATCCATGGATGGAGGTATAATTTTATTTTATTGAAGGAAGCTATTGATTATGTCAACTTATTGTATTTGTTTTTATTTTTTAGTTTGAAATTTACTTATTGTCCTCTTTTAGGACTTTGATCAATATTCATGTGACGTGTCTAAAAATGTGCCTAAATCTGAGTTGGAGGTGTATTTGGAGGATAACAAACTGCCCCGTGTTGAGAATTTCGATATTCTTGGCTTTTGGAAAGAGAATAGGTTCCGATTTCCCGTGCTTTCTCAAATGGCAAGAGATGTGTTGGCCATTCCCTTATCGACTGTTGCATCTGAATCTGCATTTAGTGTTGGGGGGGAGAGTGCTTGATGCATATCGCAGTTCACTTAAGCCAGAAACAGTTGAAGCTATTATTTGCCTAAGGGATTGGCTATATGGTGAAGAAGGTGATGTTTCTTTCTAATTTTTAGTCATTGTTCATTATGTTTCAGGGTTTGTATATTTGGTTCATTAGTTGATTGTATAACTGATTTTGTTTTTTCCCCTTGTTGTCTTTTCACATTTGAATCAGCACTTGTGGCGATGGAACACAACTTGGATGATTTGTGTGGCGATGTGATGAGCATGAACCTAACTGATGAAGGAGGAAGTTCTCTTGCATCCAAAAGTGAGGCTGGCAGTGGAGTTGGGCAAAAATCTGGGTTCGATAATTAGGTTGTGTTCTGTTTAATGCACTTGGTTAGTTGGTTCTTGGTTGTGGTTTATTGCTGGTTTTTGGTCATAAATTCAAACAATTTAGCTTGTTATGGGTTTGTACTTGAAGTAATTTGTGACTTTTAGTAGTTGCTTGTTATTTGTAGTTCTTGGTCTGTAAAAACTAATTTGGAGTTGCACTGTTGCTTGATTGTGTTGAGTCCATTCTATGAGATTATGCTTCTGCATTTGGGTGATCAGTGATGCACCTTGGTGGGTTGGTGTGCTACAGGTTTGATGTCATTTTGCAGGTAGAAAGTGTATAATATTGTGTATTTGTGTGGGAAAATGCTTTTTTGGTTTGAATATTATGCTTCACATAAACAGGTTGATGGTTAAACGGGTAACCCGAACCTAACCTGTTTTACCCGTTTACTTAAACGGGTTAGGTTCAGGTTAACCCGTTTAATTATTAAACGGTTCAGGTTGGGATTTTCTGACCCGTTTATTAAACGGGTTGGTTTCAGGTTAGGGGGTTTTCAACCCGTTTAAGTTCGACACGAACACGAACCCGACCCGACACGACACATTACCCAGCTCTAGGGAGAGTAATTCATGGAAACCTAAGACCTAAAGATAATGATGAAGGAATAAACAAGGACTGGATTGCACAACCCATAATGAACAACTGAAGTTAGAATCAGGGCTTAGAATATCAAATTTGAGGTCGGAGACTTTTCACGCACATCCCACTTATATACAAGCTAATAACCGAAGCACAAGGTATTTTAGCTAATCAGAAATAGTACACACATCCCCAAAACAACAAAAATCATCAAAAAAAAATTTGAAAAAAACGTGGCACCTTACCCCCACACCAAAACTTCACAATGCCCTCCTTGTGGGAATTAAGGCGCTAAAAAGCAAGCTCATAACCAAAACAACTGTAAAACCTAAAATATATACAACCAGAACACGACCAAAAACAAAAACAAAACCAAAAGCAAAATAAAACTAAAATGAAAATAAAAATCAAAACTAAAATCAAAGGAAACACATTATTTACAAAAACAAACACAAAACCAAAAGCAAGGACCTACTAAACCCCAAACTAAACCAAAAGAAACCTAAAACGGGACAAAAGACAAAAGAAAAGAAAAACAAAAGGAAAGACGAAAACAAAGTCACTGAAACATCAAAAAGGGAACTCAAAGAAACTATTAAACAATCACTAAACCAAAGAAAAACCAAAAGTTGCTAAACTGAAGAAACAAAACTACGCACTGAGGAAACACAGAAACTAAAACACCCATATATTCACAATCCTAAATATTTACAACTAAGTACAAAAAAAAAGAAATGGAAATGAAAAGAAGGGTGGAACGATCATACTAGGTTAGGTGTTGAAGTACACCTAAGCTCTGCCTCACTCAGATGAGGTCCATGGAGCATCAGCGACTCCATTACAAATCATAAGCTATTATTCAAATCGAAACCCATTAAAGTACATAGCAGCTTATCATATAACGAAGACCAACTCTCATGAAGATGGAAACAAAAAGAAGCAAAGAGTTGGAACCAAAAAGAGTACATCTACCATGTTAATTCAGCACAAGTAAGGGCCCAATCAGAAAATAGACAGACATACCTAATTGTAGACAGTAGGTGAGTAATCGACCTAGAAAGTATATCATCATGCATGAATGGTCTAGGCAAATTAAGGGGTCTTAAATTCACAAGTCCTTTAAGTTCAATATGCATATGAGTCTGGTCTAAGGCAAAATTCTTATTGGCAATACTCTCAGACTCAACAAAGTCAGATTTACAGTGTCCAAAAAGGTGGTCAGTTTGGACAGGATCAAAAGAAAATGATTCATATTCAGCACACAAATCCACATCCAAACTCACATTGACATCAAAACAAAATGAGTCATATTCAATAGGGAATTACTCAGGAGGTATTAGAGGGCTAAAAGAGAATGATTCATATTCAACACAAAAACCCTCATCAAAATTTTCATCGAAATTAAACCCACATGAAAAAGATTCATATTCTACAGAAAGAATATCACCATTAAATTCTAAAGTAGTGGGCTCAACTTCCTCCACACACGACTCCTGGGAAATATCGGCTAACTTATCATGATGCTCGATGGTAGATGGGATGCTCATATCTAGCTTATCAGGCCTCTCAGGTTCCTGACCCTCAAACTCAAAAGAGTCATCAAAAGTGGCGGGTGGGTCGGCATAAACTAGGACATCATCAGTGACATCTTTTTGTGAGTTAGTGAATGGTGCAAGGTCAGGCGATAGAGACATAGGGAGGTCAACCTCTTGTTCTAAACTAGGCAAAGGTTGGGCATCATTCAAGCTTGGCGTAGGAAGACAAAAGGGCTCAAAATCATTAAAAAGACTAACTTTAGGTTTAGGAGATCCTAAACTAGAGTCAGACTCATTATATTGCTCCCTATTTTGACTGAAACAGTGAGAATATTCAGTAATTCTCACTTGCATAATCTCTAACATCTTATCAGTTAATTCATTAATTCTCTTTTCCATACTTGCACACATAGCATCGCGATAAGGACAAGAACAAACATCATGACAAGAAGATTCACAAGAATCGCACCAAACAGGAGGCACAGAAGCATAAGAGGAGTCATATGAATCTATAAAATGGCCTCGGGAGTAACAATTAGCATAAAAAGCAGACTCAGCATGAGTTGGGTACTTTAAGTTCATTTTAGCTGGTTCAAGCTCGTAAGTATCCCAAGCTAAATTTTCAAAGAAATCCCAAACCTCATCTTGAGATCTACACAACAATCCTAGCAAACCCCCAGTATAAATGGACTCACCGTGACAACGAAATTCAGAATTTAGACCACAACGATGACCGCACAAATTTCCCATTTCTCAAAAGTTTGATTCAACTGAGTACGGTAATCGTTAAGCCTTGAAAAGTAATTCCAAAAAGGTTCGTGTTCATATTGTGGGAAAATAAAAACTGGCATTCGGAAAATTTTTAAAGTTTTTAAAGATTTTTCAAGTTTTAGGGGTTTTCAATTGTTTTAATTTTTTTGGGTTTTTTGAATTTTCTTTTTTTTTTATTTTTCAATTTTTTCAAATGTTTTTGGATTTTCGGGTTTTTTTGAAAAAAACGATGACCAAAATCTCATGTCGTCATCCCCGGCAACGACGCCAAAATTGTTGATGGTTTTTGAGGGGGTGGAAAAATAAACTAAAGAAAAGAGAAAACGTCAAGCACACGATTATCATCGTAGTACTTCGAGGGTCGATCCACAGGGACAATGTTGAGGTTATGGTCATTTATAACAAATCGATTTAACTAATTAACTAAACTATGTAACTAAACAAAATGATTCAAATTAAACCTAAGCACTCAACTAAATGAACACAGGCGTATAAATTAAATGAACTAAACTTAAGCATTCTACTAATATGAATCAAGCAACCTTATCATTCAACACTACCCAAAACCAAGGAGTTTAACAATACCAAGTAAACAATAACGACTACTAAGTTCAAGCATTCAACCTTAATCAACTACCACATTTATTCAAAATCCAAAACAGAACATAAACCAAACTAAATCCAAAACATCAAAATTCCAAAACATCATCAAGCTACCAGATTCTATCCAACAGAAATCAAACCAGAACAAACAAAATTGACACAAATGAAATCAAAAATGGCGAAATTGACACAAACGAAATCCACAGTAATCCAACAGTAAGCGAAATTGACACAAACGAAGGCAAGAAGGAAATCGAACCAGAACAAGCTTCAACATGCTTCAGTGAACCCAGAACGTACCAGAACCAGTGAGGAATGGCAGAATAGGAACTCGAACAGAATGGGGGAGGGGGAATTCGAATGAATTTCGGCAACTAACAACCAAATTTTTGCAAAACCAAACTCATATTGTGAATTGCTACTGGGACAACTCGAAATTGTATCATAATCACATAAATTCGAAACTAGGCAAACCGAAATGCATAAACCCTAATTCTGAAATTCGAAGTAAAATCAAAAATGAAAACGAAATTAAACGAAGCTAAACCCTAAAACTAGAATTTAAACCAAAACTAACCTGGAATTACGTAGCCTAAATTACCTCCTAATTTACCTAGAAAATTACCGAACTTAAGCTTCAATGGCGTCGCTGCTCTTAAATACCCGAACCTTCTCGAGTCTTCACCGTCGATTTGGGATGGTGTCGAGGATGGTGACGATGAGAGCCAGCAAATGGTGGGTACGTGGCCTGTTGTGCGTGTTTCATGGTGGTGGGGATGGGGAGATGAGGATGAAGTCGACAAAATTGGTTTTCAATTCTGGGTTCTGGGGTTTCGGAGGGCTGAGGATTTCTAAGGGTTGGAGTGGTTTTGGAGGAGAGAGAAGAGATAAGGGAGAGAGAGAGAGGGATTGAGATGACAGCGAGGAAGGACATCGAGTTCAGGTATGGTGATGGAGGAAGCAGGGTTGGTTCTGGGTTTCGGGGGTTTTGGAACGAAGAGGACGCGAGTTCGGGGAAAGACAAAGTGAAGGGGAGGGGGAAGACTTATAAGCTGAACCAGGTTTGGTTTAGGATGGACCGGATTTTTTCAATTCTCCTTGGCCGGTTCAATGAAATTTTGGACCGATTCTGTGGAATTTTACCCAGTTCTTCAATTTTCGATATTTTTCCAATTTTCTTACATTTTTCACCATTTTTTCATATTTATTAAAAATCTGCAAAATAAAATAAAATCAGTTAAAAACCTTAAAAACATTATTAAAACGAGCATAAAATAGGTGTAAAAGTACTTTAAAAATAGCACATTTTTGGTTCGAACAGTTATCCTTAGGGTATCCTTTGAACTTATCTTTTGACTTAGTCAACTTCTTCTAGTACCGGCTGGAGTCCCCCTTAGGGGTGTACTCACACTAGTCCCTCCCTTTTATATACCTGCCATGGACCCACTGTACCCATAAGTTGTCCTTCTTTTTTACTATGGCCCAAATCAGCTTTGCAACACATGCATAATTCCACACATCCAGGTCCTTAATGTCCAATCCCTCTTTCTTTTTGGGTTGATAGACTGTGTCCCAGGCCACATAAGGGGCTTTCTTATAACCACTCGCCCCCCCCCCCCCCAAAAAAGAAAATTTCTGTATAACTTCTTGACCTGATCCACTACTACTTTTGGAAGGATGAACACCTATGCCCAGAAGTTGAAAATGCCAAATAATACAGTGTTCACAAGCACCACTCTACCAGCATATAAATGTTTCTTGAAGCCCATGTTGTAATCCTAGCCGTGATTTTGTCCACCAGTGTCTTGCATTCCACCTTGGATAGATTACTAGCTGTAATTGGCATTCCAAGGTAAGTAAAAGGAAGTTGCCCCTTAGTAAACCTAGCCAATGCCATGCATTCTGTTTTGGCCTTAGTACAATTTTCCCCAAAAATAATTTGGGATTTGGACATATTAGCTTTGAGCCCTATACATTGAGTGAAAAGCTGGAAAGCCTCCATTACGATCGTCACTGATTTAGGGTTGGGCTTGCAGAAGATGACCAAGTCATCTGCAAACATAAGGTGAGTCATACCCAGCTTTTTGCAGTGGGGGTGAAAGTCAAAACCAGGCCTAGCACTTGCCCTTCTGAATAACCTAGATAGGTATTCCATGGTGATGACAAACATCAATGGTGATAGGGGATCTCCTTGTTTTAACCCCCTCTTGCCTTTGAAAAACTCCCCTTGCTTGCCATTTATGCTAATAGTGAATTGGACTGATTCAACACAATTCATTAGCCATTGTGTCAAAGGGGGGGAATTTAAGAGCAAATCCCTAAGGAAGTCCCATTTCACATAATCAAAAGCTTTTTGAAGGTCTAGCATCATAAGGTAACAGGGAGCTGAAACTTTTCTGGTGTAGCCCCTTGCTAGGTCCTGACAAAGGAGTACATTAAATAAAAGTTCCCTACCTTTAACAAATGCACCTTGTCCTTCACTTATAATGGTAGGCGGGACTTCTTTCAATCTGCTGCAAAGAAGTTCGATGATGGTTTTGTATATGAGATTGCAACAGGAAATAGGTCTGAATTCAACAACCTTTTGAGGATTGTTAATCTTGGTTAGCATCACCAACTTTGTTTCTCTATAAAAACTAGGGATTTTCCCTTTTAAGAAAAATTCTTGGATAGCCTGGCATACTAAAGAACCAGTGTGCTTCCAGCTTACTTTGTAAAACCCACTGTTAAAACCATCTAGTCCTGGGGATTTAAAGCTAGGAATGGAGAAAAGAGCTTGCTTGATTTCAGTCTCCTGAAAAGGTTTGCATAACATGATTTGCTGCTCAATGGGCAGGGGATGCCCATAATCAGTTATTTGAGGGTCAATAGGATGTCTTTGTGACTCTTGCTGCCCTAGCATCCCTTGATAAAACTCTGTAATGGTTTCTGCCACTTTATTAAACCCTTCCACCCAATTTTCCTGTTGGTCTTTCAGCTTGTATATGTTTGTCATAGGCTTCCTTTGCCTAATCTTGGCCATAAAGAATATAGTGCTTTCATCCCCAAACCCTATCCATTCTGCCTTGCTTTATTGCTTGATGAGAGAGAGGGCAGAGTTGGTGATTGAGACATAGCTCTGTTTAGCATCCCTTTCCTGCTGTAGCAATTCTGCATTAAGAGGGTCCAATTGAAGCTGTGTTTGAACCTGTGTGAGGTGAGCTCTTTCTTTGGCCTGCTGTGCATAGATGTCATCATACTTGCTTTTGTTCAGCTGGCTTAAAGGTCTTCTAAGATTACGTAGAAAACATTTGACGGCTAGCAGCTTGGAAACCTGAGAGTTTTGTGCAACTTGCTTAGCCACTATGTCTATGAACTCAGGATCTTTTACCCACATTTCACAGAATTGGAATGTTTTCCTAGGTTTTGGGCACGTGGGGAAATCCAAAGAAATGGGAGAGAGAAATGAGAGGCCTTGGGGTTGATAGAAAACATGGGTGTAATCAAACCTGTCAAACCACAATGTATTATGCAATGCTCTATCAAGCCTTGACCATATTATTTTATTTGTCCATGTGAAGAAAGCACCAATGCAGCTAAATTCTTGCAGTCCACAGTTTGTTAGGCATTCCCCAAAATCAAGCATCTCACTTGCAGTCACCTCATTACCCCCTATTCTTTCCCCTTGATGTAATACTGAGTTGAAGTCAGCCATTACACACCAAGAATCATTCAAATTAATAGCCAAGGAGCCCAAGGTACTCCATAAAGGAAGCCTTTGTGCCTCAAGGTTCTTCCCATAAATAAAAGTGATGAAGAACTTTTTATTAGTGGATAGTTGTAGAGCTTTGCCATGAATCAATTGATCAGTTTTCAAAATCACCTGGAAGTGATATCTTTGGGGGTGCCAACCCACCAAAATTCTCCCTTTGTTTGTGCTGTCTGCATTATGCTCCCACTGCCAATTACTAAAGATTTTTCCTACTACCTCTGTCATATTTTCCTCCTTTATCTTTGTTTCAAGTAAACCTACCAAACTTGTTTGTTGCTGCTTCAAGAAGACTCTGATGTCTTCCTGCTTTTGGGGGCTGTTCATGCCCCCTCACATTCCAGCTGATGATTCTATCCATTTGGGGTTGAAACCCCTACCTCCTCCCTTGCTAATGATCTCCCATTTTACTGCACTTCTGGTTCCATCAGTGCTTGGAAGGTATTGGCATGAAATGGTTCTATATTTAGTTGCTTATTTCTTATCTCATTCCTTCTAGTAGAGTGTCTAGTGACCCCTTGAAAACTCTCCTCCTCCTCTAGAGGGTCAGGTTGTTCCTGATGTCCCAGTGGTTGTTGTTATTGATTTGTACCTTTTACTCTCAGCCTCCATTCTTTTCTTTGGAGCACCTTCTTCCTGCAAACATCCTAAGTGTGCCCAAACATGCTGCAGTGTGTACATTTAATGGGGAGCCATTCATACACCACCTTTTGTCTAATCAACACATCCTTTTCATTTGCAAATTCTATGTATTCAGGAAAGCTTCCATCCAAGGGCATTTCAACCAACAGTCGTGCATATTTTAGCATTACCTTGTCCTTGGTGTACTTATCTACCTTTAAAGGGATTCCCAACATGCGACCAAGCTTGCTTAGACTATTGAGCCCCCAATACTTAATGTCCAGCTTTGGAAACTGAACCCAAATAGGCAAAGAAGTAATAGCATCTGTGTTGATTTCTATTTCAGGGGTCCATGGTTTCACAATGAATGGCTTTTGATCAAACAGGAAGTAACCCCTTTGTATCACCTTCAGAGTGTCTTGGTAATCCTCAAATCTTACCAAATACAACCCTTTTTTCAGCAAGACCACTTTGGTAATAGCATAATCCTTCCAAATCCGATTTACAAAACCCTCAATGATGGAGATGGGAGGGTTAGCTCCCAGCACACAGCATATAACCGTGTTTTGCCAGTAGGCAATCTCATCCTCAATGTCTTCCACCTCCACTTTCACACACTTGACCCCATTTAAGACCGGAGCTGGTATGAATTCCAATGTTGTTCCTTCATCAGGATCAACAATGGAAGCATACGAAGCTTACTTCATCCCCATCATTGTTTCATTCCTCCCCTACAGTGTTTGGGGTGATTCGAGATGAGGCATAGTGACATATATATATATATATATATATATATATATATATATATATCTGTGTGTATGTATATATATGTATCTATAACGCCCCCAGCCCCTAGAGCTAGGAGTATTACACTTTTCTCGAATCCTACTTAATTTCTTGGGCGAAACGGATAGAGTTTTCCTTAAAAACTGACCATTTTAAGGCTAAAATCCTTAAAATAAACTTCTACAATCAACGAAAACATAAAAAAACTTTAAAATAAGCTCAACGACTACACGAAAAAGTTCATAACTCAATGAGCAACTCGCTCGGGGTACATCAAACAATATAGTTCATTAATAAAGGAGAAATGAAATATACAACTCAACGGTTCACACAACCGAAGTACTGGGGTTTAGATCCCAAAATGTGACTAGGTTCAGCTACACAGACAGCTGATAAATCAGATGGTTGGCTCACATGGCCATACAGAGCAACCTTTAAACAATATCAATTACAGGAACTAAAGTACTTGGTTTACACACATTTACAACTCTAGGGATACAACACATTACATTGTTTACTACGTAAGTCTATTCCTATGTATGCTCACATGACACTTTTTCAAACATGATTTAGGTGATCATAGTTCCCATCTTGGCATATATATAATTGACTTCACTTGTCACAAGGAAAACCTAGGAAAAAGGGAAAAGCGTAATGGGGTGAGCAACCACACGCTCAGTGAGTATTCCCTGACTCCTTAAAGCCGAAACAGTTGCAGGCAATAATACCAATAATAGTCACATATCACGCATTCATGCTTTACTATCATAGTAGGCAATCATAATCCCCAAGGAAGGATCACTGTCCATAAACTTCATACTAACCATTCAACTCAATCCTAGGCCATTAATGAACAAACTTCCCTACTAACAAGAACTTAGGCACTTAATCAAGCAAGCAACAAGGATGAGTAAAATGCTTTCAAACTTACTTTTGAAAACGAAGTGACTCATGATATGTCCTAAGAATAGTTTATAAATCACATTAGCTTCTTTAAGGCCCATAAATCTTTCTAAAAGCTTCTGAAATACACATATTGGTAAGAAAGACTTGGCAAGAAACTTTCTTTCACTGGATATGCACATTTGAAAGCTGAAATGTTTGATGCATTATTAGAATGTAACCATACTTCCATTGAACTTTCATTTAAACTATACTTGGAAACTCATTCATAAAATATGCGCAGGATATGCAGATTTGAAAGCTTTCTTTCTTTTCTTGAAACCACTTTACTTAGCCTCTTTAGGCTTTTATTCTTTAAAAGAAATCTCTTTCGCATTGGTCCTCTAATGACCCTTATAAGCTTTTTGAATCTTATTCGAATTGGCCTCTTAATGGCCTTTAAAGTCTTTCTTTTTCTGAAATACTTAAAATGGCGAAATCCTAACTGCTTTTTTTACTTATTAGGAAAATGCTCTTAGCATAAATTCATCATAATGTGCTGGCTAGGGGAGATCTACACTCGCCCTAAGTGAGATCATTGCTCACAATTCACATTATCCCCGGGGTATATGTAAAATAACATTAGCTAAAACGCGTCTCAGTAGAGTAGCTCTAACTTCGATATTGTCCTCTGTGCAGCTCACGCTTTATCTTGCGTCCAGTCCCCCCCCCCCTCTCAAGGTTTTCTTACGCTTCACTCATTATTGTACATTATCTTTAGGGGAACAGCTCATGCCTTATCTTGTGTCCAGTTCCCGGGAACAGCTCACGCCCTTTTTGCGTCAAGTTTCCAACAATACTTAGGAGGAAACAACTCATGCCATCTTTGCATCTAGTTCCCACCCTCAAGGTCTGGCCAATCGCCTAGCACTTTCTTAGCCTTTAAAATCATTCTTTATTTCTCTTTTCAGTTGCTTTCTTTATTAAAGTCTTGCTTGTCTCACAATATAACCCATAACCTTGCTAATGGTTTATGGTTCTTTTCGTTTTCAACTTAAAAACCTCTTATGAACGTGATAAATTCACTAACTCGTAAATCGAAACTTATTTGGAACTTAAAGAGATTGGCTAGCTTATAACTCAACTAAGTTTCGTAACAAACTCATTCAATTGCCCAATTTTAATTCGTTTGAAGTCCTTTTTAACTCAAAGAAGGGTGTATAAACGCTAAAGCCTAAAAACGTTTTCGCACTTATTACTAGTTCTCTTTTTAAACTTCCCAAACCTGTCAACTATTTAGTTGAGTCACTTACTGAGTAGTTCAACGATTTAGGACCTTTTTACGCTTCCAACATCTTGATAAACTAATAGGCAACTGCTAAATGCTCAAAACATTCACAATTCTGAAAATAACCCTTTTTCGACCCCCTTTTAAAGATGTCTAAGTTCGAACATCAATCACATAGTTTCACTAAATAACCTCAAATGGGGAGGGGTTCACATGTAGCACATTCAAACACTTCATAATTCAACTTAGCAAATTAAGCAACACATGGCCTTGCAATCCACACGATTGCGGTAAATCACAACCCATGCTCCCTCCTCACACAACACCTACCACGGAGAACCTCAAAAATCCGACTACCAACTCGATTTCATTTCCATGACCATAGTAGAACATTCATAAAAATCGCATCGAATATGTAATAGCAGCATTTAAACTTATTGAGCAAGCAGCGCCCAACTACCAACTCGATTCAAAGCATTGTTAGGTTATTTTGAAGTTACTTTCAAGCATGAATTAACTAAACTTAACATACATTGATTTAGAGCAATCTTAGGCATAAAAATTATCCCGGTTCGTCTGACTAATTCTAAACTAACATGCATCGATTTAAACTGAATTCAGCAGAAATAGAACATGCATAATCCTAATTAATCTAACTAATCCTAAATTGACATGCATCACAACTTAAGGGCTAAAACATTTTCAAAATTACTAATACTTAGGAGGCGAGAAACACCCACCTCGAATCCAGGCTAAAGGACCCAACTCCTTGGCTAATTGGGCAAGTTTGAAGTCGAATTTCAAGCCTCCTAATTTGCTGCCTAACACAGACCACAAATCAATCCACCCCAGGCCTGGTTCTGCTGTTGTGCATGCTGTTTTAGGTGGTTGCTGAAACGGGGCTCAACCACCGCTGGTTTGCCAACCTCTCTATCATTGTGGGCACAACATGGGGTGACTGGCAGGGTGTGGCTGCGGCCGGTTTGCCGGTGTGCCATCGCCACTGCCCCACACTCACCTCCCTTTCCCTTTCTCTCTCTCTCTGCCTCTTTCTCTGTCTCTCTCTTTGTGTTGGTTTTCCAGGGAGTGTCGAGAGGAACCCAAAAGAACCCCCCATTTTGTGATTTTGCAAAAGAAGAAAAAGGGGGAACTCAACCATTTTTGGTCCCCCCCCCCCTTTTTTGTTGTGCTGGTCAATTGCTCAGTCAACTAAAAGCACTAGGCCAATCTCGTACCTCTTATTCTAAACCCAATCGTTAATAAAATCGTTCGTCAATTATTCGTTCCCAAATATATCGAGGTTCGAATTACTAATCTACGAAATGAACTCTGAGGCTAACAACCTAATCGCATTCCGGAAATGACCAAATAACTCGAATAACGATTTCAACAGTATGAGTTCGCATCATCTCAAGAATTTTCTAAATACTTAACAATAACATTAACAATATAAACGGCGAACAAATATTCTTTTTAATAAAATTATTGCACACACAGCCACATAGATAAAAATGTAAGTTATATAGTTAATAAAAATATGAATTTATAATGTAAAAAGGCAATAAAATCAGCTTAAAGTAAAATAGAGAACACGTGTCCTGCAGTATATATACATACACACACACACACACACACACACACACACACACACACACACACACACACACACACA
>JACYFF010031957.1:101908981-101919702 GCA_017589665.1 Selenicereus undatus | reverse complement strand
TGAAAATTTGTTCAAGATATGTTGATCACCAAGGTAATACTAACGATGATTAACACAATAGTTACTGATCACTATTGATCATGTCATCCTGCTCATCCTACATAAGACTTCATCCTACCATAGTCGTCCGCATATATATATATATATATATATATATATATATATATATATATATATATGTGTGTGTGTGTGTGTGTGTGTGTGTGTGTGTGTGTGTGTGTGTGTGTGTGTGTGCGCGCGCGCGCGCGCGTGTGTAATGACAATAGTCTGTGTTTTCCTCCAACCAAAAAACCATGGTCTGTCTTGAATATGACCGAAGCTAGTAATATTTGCACCTGCATTTATTTTTTCGCATCTAAATGTGATTATAGCTATTACTAAAAACTGAATATTGGAATCCGCAAGACATTAACAATTTTATTACATTGGAATTCCATTGTCATCAACCCATAGCGAACCCCCCGAAGGACATAAAAATTGTGCAAGTGAAAAAGGCAATAAATGCTGCCTTCACGATTACAGAGCTGGGCACTTTGCCCTTGTCCTTCCTAAGAAAAATGGCTTCATACAGTGGCAAGTTGATTAAAATCAAAGCAACACATACCAAAACTTGTAACCCTAATCTCTCAAGCACCTTTCTCTTTTCACCAACTTCTACTAACATTAGCCTTTTTAACATGACCACGAAGACAATTAAGTTCATCAATGAGAGCCATGTCAAAATGGTGAACATTGGGGAGGGGACTCCAAATTCCATGATCCCTCTATCATACCGTCGGGACACATCTTCATCTGTCACCTTTGTCGTGATCACAAATTTCATGTTGGAGAGACCAACGATCTTTAAGATCGTGTCAATAAAGCCAAAAAGGTAGGATGATGTTCGTTTGTAGAGCCACATCCTTTGCTCATTCCACCACCCTAAGCTAGTGCCTCCAGAGCATAGAAACTCCCATAAGCTATATGTGTACTTGGCAATTATAATGTAACCAAAGGGAAGAAACCATATACTTGAAACCTGGGAAAATGATTCAATGCGTTACACCATCATTGTTTATGACTGAAACCAACTCGTACAGTCATAATCAACACGGATTTTCTAATGATAAGGTCGACGGAAAATTCAAAATGTATATATGCCGTCCTAGACCTCCTGGTATGTCTAACGAAATCTTCTAAGGAGCTATTATTGATAATAAACTTGACACAAATGATTACTTTGATTGAATCATGCAACACACATGTTAAAGAAATTTTTATTTATTGAAATAAAATTGTATCAAGTTACCTTCGGAAATAAGGAGATGCCTTTAAGCATGTAGAGAGAAGGAAGAGTGCAATAAGAAAGGGTTGCCAAGGAGTTGAGCGCCCAAAAGCAATAGTGGCAACAACCCAATTGCAGGGCAAGACTGATCCTGTTATGTCCATACCACAAAGGGTTATTATTAATCCCAATTTGAAGTTGGCCTTCACTCCATCTCTTGTGTTGCACTAGTGTATCTGCCAAAGTGGTAGCTGCCAACCCTAAGAAGCTACTCCTATTTGGATTTAGGTAGATTGATTTCCATCCTCGGCATTGAATTGCCAACCCTGTTATCACATCCTCCACTGGACATCCATATTTTAAACCCACCTGTGATTCAAAGATGCAAAATTCTGTTAGAACAATAAGGATCATGGCTTCACTGAATCGATCTCCTTCCTAATGTATGAAACTATCTTATATATAGTTCACTAATTTTGTGCCGACGATTGATCCAAAAACAGAAAAAGAAAAAGGGAAAGATGGAGGAATTCAGTGGAAGCCTATAAGCATCCTCTCTTGGCCAGGGTCTAAAACCAAGAGTTTTAGTCACTGATCTATGTGCATTTGAGAGGATGTCCTATCTTATGCTTCCCTCTTTTAAGTTTGTTCACCACTTAAGCAACCCTCCCAAAGGAAAGAAAAACGAAAGAAAATTAAAGAAGAATACTGAAAGGATAGGTTTTTTTTTTTTTGTACAAGAAAACTTATATGAATTTCTACTTGCATTGACCTTTACAACCCTTTTTTTCCGCTGGCCCGGGCGGGGGGGGGGGGTGTTGCAAGTGTGAAGAAAGAGACCTGATTTCCCCATTGGGTATTAAGCTCATAATTGCAGCTGGCAAATTTCTTGGCTCTTTCTTCTAACTCATTCACACATCCTTTTACGTCCGGGTGGTCACTCTGCATCTTCCAATCAAGCTTATAGTCCTTATTGTACTCTCTCCCACATAATACTTCTCGTTGATGAAAACAGCCACTTCCAATATACAATGGACCTCCAGCCCCATCCAAACCGCAAAATTCCACCTTTACATAACAAATTAAACCAATTATCAAAGAACTTGGGGGAAAGAGTGCTTGAGATATGGAAATTCTTCACAAAATGATTAAAGAACAAAGTCTTACTTCAGTTATCACCGTTAAGGCAGAACCATAGATATCATTCTTAGTGACATTCTCGAACTTTTGGGGAAATTGCACGAAAGCGATATCATGGCTCTTCTTCTCATCCATGAAGCAACATAGTGCATCCATGATGGTGTGTGAGTTATTTGAGTACATATCACAATCAACGTTCAATATTATTGGACCATGGCTTATTTCTGATGAAACTCTTATCTGCAATTATGTCACATTCACCATAAGATAAAATGATTAATCAGTCAAGACGCAGCGTTGTCATGTTAGCTGTTTAATCCGTACGAATTACTTGCAAGGATGCGATAGCAAGAAAAGGGATCCAAGCTTTTACCTTTAGGGGAAAAAAATCAATTCAGATGAACATTGAGTACAAGGAATCACAAAGAAAGAGGAAATACGATATCAAAGCGTTTTTATGTAAATTTTTACATAGAAACCCGTGTGATTTTTTGTCACATGTGACATGATCTCACTTAAAATTTACTATTTTGAAATACCATTTATTAGTTTGATTAATATCTGAGACACTTGTGTTGTACTAATTTGCATTACTAGCTAGTGAACTCATGGAGTTGATTTTACTGCGAACATTTTCCTTAATTACAGGTTTATGTCTTTTTTAAAAAGAATCTTGATTGAAGACCTTATCATTTTTCATGAATTGCATACGTCCAGGGAAAAAGACCATATTGCCAAATTTGTTCGGCTATGTCGATAGATGCAAAACTCATAATCATGAAATGACCATATTGCCAAACGAAAAATTCATACATGTAATTTTCTAACTAGGCAAAATTAGAAATAATTTGATGATTTCATATAATATACAAGAACTTAAAATCTGACATTATCAAATCTAGAAATTGTTTATTCATAATTTAATGCATGATATATCAACTATTAAACCGACTCAAGATCTTTTTTTAAAAGAACCTTGATTGAAGACTTGAACAGTTGACTTTTACGTACCTCGAGATTTGATCAATTAATTTTTATGACCTAATATTTTTGAGTTTATTTTTACGTACTCTTCCTTTTGAATTCCTTACAATTCATTCTTGAAATTACAAAAATACCCTTACTATGGTCCTTTTTTATTTATTTTTTTAAAACTGCAACCCTATCTTTTAAGTACCTACAACACCATCGATAGACTATCTAATAGCGGAAAGATAACTTTGGATTTTTTGCTATAAAAAAAAAAACCACATTAATAAGGGTATTTTTGTAATTTCATGATTGAATTGTAAGAAATTCATAAGTAAAGGTACTTAAAAATAAATTCAAAAATGTCAGGATCATAAAAACTAATGCAACAAATCTCGAGTACCTAAAAGTCAACAGTTCTTGAAGACCTTTATCATTTTTCATGAATTGCACATTTCCAGGGAAAATGAAAACATATCACTATATCAGGGTGTTATATACGTTTGAGTTTGTCTGGAAACAGAAAATGAATTTATTTACCAATGCATTCATAGCTCCAGCTTTGTAGTTGTGGAAATAATGAGGCCTCTTCTCCCTAGCTAAATATACCAACGTAGGCAACTGATAGCCTTCAACGTCTTTTGCTTCTGGATTTCTCCCATCGATCAAAATCTATTATTAAGGTTAAAAACAATAAAATAAAAAAGTCATATATGCTCTTGAGAGAATTTGAACATCTGTTTCTTCTTGAACATGTTTTGAGATTCAACTGTTTTTTGTTTTCCTAGTAAGCATACAATGAGGAAAACTAACCTGTAGAATGGTGTCATGGTCATTTTTAGAGTTGTAACTCTCACCCCACTGGGAAAATCCCTTGTGTTGGGCAGATACTTCTTCTGGAATCCGATTGAATTTAGTTGATGTTTCAATCCTTTGTTGCATTTTCTCGTATAATTTCTGTGCATCAAAACAATTTTAACACTCATTATAAGTAAATTATGTAGAATTTGTTATACGTACAGCATGATTGGAACTTGAGCAAGTACAGTAGACTAACCTTGATAGAACTCAAATCAGCAGAATGGGCATCATCATTAGGCTTAGGTAGTGAGGCAAAATAAGCAGCAGGAGATCGAGGCTCTATATCATATTTTCTGCAGTAAGGAAGCCAAGACTTGGAAAATAGGGAGGCTTCATAAAGGGCATAGAATGTTAAAATAGAGCCACCATCGTCTGACAAGTACACGCTCAACTTTTCTGAGGGATAATCGTAGGCCATGACTGACAAAACCGTATTAATCACCATTATAGGTGGCTCGATCACTGGATCTGCTGTGCATACAAATATGTCCACCTTGGGCAGCTCATGTTTCTTGTATCTAAGTTAAATTGAACAACTGTAGTGAGTTTACTTTGAAATATAGGAACAAAATTTGATTTAATGTGTACTTAAATATTCAGGTAAAAAAAATAGTAATAATCATATGCCTTGGTTACTTTTGATGATTATGAATTTATAGGTTAATAGGGAGACTAATTAGAGAAAATAAATCATGTGATAACTTTCATACATTACTTGAAGGAATTGAAAGATCTGTGATCATCGTTTAGTCAAACAAAAGTTAACAATGCAATGGATCGATACCAAAATATCCGTATTCTTTAAGGAAACAAATTGAGTTACCAATTAACCCATAATCATCTTCTGCTTATGGAAAGGCAAGGCGAAACATAAGAAAGACAAATAATTTAAACAATCACCATTTAAAAAACAAAAAAAAAACCGTTTCATGAGAATATATAATTTGTGAGATGGTCTCATCTAATCATATCAGTAATCCAAGAAATAAAAATACTGGGAGAGGAATGACGTTTTCCTCTTAAGGAGCTTATATTTGAAATAAAAGAAAGAAAATAGTATCTACTAAAAAAAATTTCTCGAAGAAAAAAAAAATAATACCACCACCATCTCTCAGTGTAGGTCTTGCATTTGTGGAATTTGGAGAGATTAAGATGTAAGGAACATTACCTCTGTCAACATCCCTACTCGTAGAGAGATTGATTTTAAAAGACCCATAAAATAGCAATTTGTGAAAAACATTTTGTAGAAGAGAGATTTTGTGAAAACGTTTTTGTAAAAAAAAAAACAATAAAACTAAGGATAAGCAGTAAAGAATAAACTAATAAATACTAATAAATCAGATGACAAAAACTATGTGACATAAAATAACATAAAAAAAAAGAAATAAGAATCAAATTAGGCAAGATAAAGACAGACCTATGTATAGATCGAAAATAATGTATCATGGATCGCAAGAACCAGCTAGAATTATGAGAAGTAGAATACGGTGGAATATGCATCACTAGAACTAGAAGTATGTGGACATCCCATCCATCTACGAATCTCCGTCAGTTTTGTTTGTTTGTTTGTGTGTTTGTTTGTTGGTTTGTGAGCAGGTGATACAAATCTCTATCAAAATTCGGTGATTGTATTTGGTTCAATGACACATGACAGCGCACAAAGCTAATTTATCAAATAACCAACACTACATTGTCATAAATAATAATTTATTAATTAACAGAATAAACAAGTATGAAAAAATAATTAATATTAATATATTACAACATAAATTTTAAAACATCAATCCTGCCCTGTTGTGTAGCCTTAACATAGGATGACCATGTTTTACTATTTTACGTGTGAATACTGCCTTTTTTTTGTGGCGCCTGCTTCATTTGCAATTGATAATTTCCTATTTTAAAGAAAGTAGATTGGTATATATGGACACTTGTAAATAGGCCTAAAAACTTATGAACATACTCTTATTATACACAATTCACATATTGATATTTTTTATTTTTTAAATGTAAAATCTATAGCTATGATGATGCTGCAATTTGATAGAAAAATAAAGTTAAATTAAATATATCAAAAAAATTCGATTTAGTTATTTATAGTTTTATTTCATATTTCGGCATGTTCACTACATTGCTTAATATTAACTTTTTTTCAGGGTTTAATTATTTGATGTTGATGACTTGTTATGCAACCAATGACTTTACTAAATGGTAGGTAATTGTAATATTTTATGGTTTTAGCTCAATTTACGTATCAAGTGTAAAATACGAAGAATTATAGAGAACAAACAAGTAGTCGACTATCATTTCTTTCAGTAAAAAAGTAGTGTATATTATTATTGCATATCAAGTTCCGCAAATGTAGAGGTACAAAACGTAACATTCGTAAAAAAAATGCAAGATGAAATGTCTATACTCTATATAAAGTGGACTATCATAGTATGTATTGCATGATTTTTTTTTAATAGGGTATATTAGTGATGACGTTAATAGATTAACGTCCCTATCATAAATGTCTAGATCCGTCACTATATACGCCTTACCAGGTTCAATGCCTAAGACGTGCAAGTCTTCTTTGTGATGAAAATTCTTGCGGGAATGGCCTGGTCCCTCTTCCTCCCCTCCCCCCCCCCCCCCCCCGCCCCGCGGCAAGTTGCTAAGCCGGCTACGTAGGTACCTTTGACGTAGAGGCCTAATGGGGCAGCCAACACTTACCAATTTTTTATATATATATAAAACTATTGATAATTCACAATGAAACAAAGTCCAAGTCCATTTATACAGGTAAGATGATAAGGTAAATGAATATGGTCTCATTTTAATTATTGAAAGGTATTGCTATTTTGATTTTAAAATTTAAAAATATCAAATACATATATGTAAGAAAATAATCATAGGAATATGTAGTTAAGGCATTTTGTACACAATGCATGTTAATCAAAAGTCAATAAACATATACCACTAAAAAGTGATCGATCAGTTCATTCAACTTATCAAAAAAATAGGGACTTACTATAATGCTAAAAGAGCGAAGGTGGGAGAACTAACCTCGTTAGAAGGCGATCTTTAAAGGTAGAACGAAACACAGGTCTCCAACGAAGAGCTTGAGTAAGAATCCAGTAAAAACTAAACCAAATCTCAGCACAAAACAATCCTATTAAACCCCATATCTCAAGTAATCTTCCCTCTTCTCTATACTCAACCATAGCCTTTTTAATGGTGATAGCTCTGTAAATCCATACCATACATATGGCTACCAAAATAGTGCCTGCAAATATCCTGTATATCAACCTCCCTTTTGCTTCCTTGGTCTCATACAGTGGTGAATACCCCCCTTCTCCAATTCCCATCTCTCTCTCTCACAAATTGGAAGGAGCGCAAAGCATGCTATCCAATGTTGTATAAATATCCTATATATAAAGATTGGTCGCACGTCTTGCCTGTCCAGGGAAAAGGGCCTATAATACATACGACCGAGAGAATATTTTATTTTCCTTTTCAATTATTTACGTTAGTGACCGCTTCAAAGTTGGCATGTGTACTCACGTCATTCTCGAGTATGCCGAAAGATGCTAGTTGCATTGATTTAATTAATGACGTTACAAATATCAATTCGAATTCATTCACTTGGACGTGACGTGTCCATTTGGAATTTTTGTCTCTAACAAAGGCGCTATACAGAAGCAGATCAAAGTGCTCCAATAATTACCATTGATACTTAGATACCTCAAATCAAATTTAAAAGAGTTTGATGACTTCTTTTAAACGCACGCATTGTTGTTGATCGTACTCTACCATTAATGATTAAGGGTACATTAAAAATATAAAATAATATAGTATAATATACACAAAATGAATAGGTTTCTGGTTGATTAATAAGTGTTATTTATCAGTAGTTGTTATTTTTAAAATTTTTTCTTTAGTCCTAAGTATCATAATAATATGTTTCAACAAAAAAAAATGACATAATAATAAGGATTTAATGTGTCTTCTACTTCTAGAATTTAAGAGTAAAAGATAGTCTTACAATTGAATTTATTTATAATAAATAGTTTTAAAAAGTCAAAAATAGTTTTATTGTGAAATGAAATAAAACAATAAAGTATTAATGGTATAATAACCATTTAGTGTACTCTTTGACTCTCCTAAGATCTTAAAATCAAAAACAATTTTACTATTAAATTTAGTTTATAAATAATAACAACTATAGATTAATTTACTCCAATACTTATAAAACTTGAGAAGTCAAAAATGAATTTACGTGCAATCAGATAAAACAATTAAAGTATAAATATTAATGCAATTATCTTTTTATGATTACGACGTTAGTCAACAAACAATACAATAAAAAGTTTGTGAGGATTAATTAATGTACCTTTGAACAATTTTCTGCAAATAGTTATACTTACTTCAATGTTAATAAACTCAATTTGACTAAGCAAATACTACTTAGCAATATTATCGACTCTTGAGAATTAGGAAATTTGAATAACTCTTGACAACTAAATGTTCACACTTAGTTAGTTATTTTATATTTATCTTAGTAAGAGCATAATTTAGATACGTAGAAAATAATATTCACCAAAAAAATTAAATAATAAGACAATATATTAATTTGATAAGCAAGTTATTTTTTGCCATATATTGTAATTTTATAAACTTACGTATGCATATTTTTAGATAATACACATACAAATTGAGTCACATGACTGAGATAAAATTTTTAAATTTATTTTTCTATTTAAGACAATTACATATGTGTTATGGGATCAATTTTGTGTTAGTATTTTCTTAGAATTTATGTAAAATCTAGTATTTAAATCCTAAACCAAGAATATTAAAAATCTATGTAAATGATTAGGATTTAAAATCAATTAATTTTGATATTATTATAATCTTATTTATATTTATTGTTAGATATCAACGATGTCTATAGTTTTTGTTTATTATAGTATATTTTGGATATAAACAATGACAATTTTTTTTATTTTATTGTTATTAAATAAATACTATATTAATCAAAATCCATGCAGAGCATGGAGTTCACCGAATATGTATTCTTGGGACCTGTTCTTTTCATTGGTCTTATTGGATTTTTCCACTTTAACCTATTTTAATCTATTTCAATCAACTTCCACCTACTTCAATAACAAATATTTATAACTTCAACCCACTTCAACTTACTTCAACCCACTTCAATCAATTTCAACACACCTCTTTCAAAATTTTATTCTCGTTATTTTGACCTATATAAAAATT
This sequence comes from Selenicereus undatus, assembly GCA_017589665.1. Taxonomy (NCBI): domain Eukaryota; kingdom Viridiplantae; phylum Streptophyta; class Magnoliopsida; order Caryophyllales; family Cactaceae; genus Selenicereus; species Selenicereus undatus. The sequence continues at coordinate 101,910,212 of JACYFF010031957.1, read as the reverse complement.
ATATTAACTTCAACCCACTTCAACAAAAAATATCAACTTTAATCCACCTCAACTAACTTTACTTTTTTATCAATTCCAATTTTCCTATGAAAAGAATAAACTAAGGCCCTGTTTGATGAGAAAAAATAAAATAGAATGGAATCAATGGATGATCCCTGAGGGATGAAGGGTGGAACTTAAATCCTAAACTCATGTGTTTGGAGAGAAAAGGAATGGAATCAAGTTCCAATCTTTATTGTTTGGTTGTAGATTATAGAATGGAATAAAATCGATTTTATTTTTAAAAAAAGACTAATACTGATTAATGATAAGAATAATAGTAATATTAATGATAACGATAATAATAAACATTACTATTACTAATAATTATAATAATTATTAATATTAATAATAATTAACAACTATTTATTATTATTAACATTAAAAATAATTATTGTTAATATTACTATTAATTAATATTAATAATTAATATTAATAATTTATAATTTATAATAATTCTAATTCTAATAGTAATTATTAATAATTTTTAATAACAATAACTAGTCATAATAATTATTAATATTAATGATAATTAATAATAATTACAAAATAATTCTTATTAATATAAATAATAATCATCATAATAATTATTAATATGAATATTATTATTATTAATTATAAATATTATTAATAATAATAATTAATAACAAAAATAATTATTAATATTATCATAACAATTATTAATATTGATATTAATATTAATATTGTTAATTATTATTAATTATAAATATTATAAATAATATTAACTAATTAAAAATTAATATTTAATAATAATATTAATGATTATTATTATTACTGATAATAATTAATAAGCATAATTATAATTATAATTATTAATTAATATTAATTATTTATATTAATAATAATAATTAACAACAAAAATAATTATTATTAATCATCTTATAATTATTAATTAATAATTATAATCATAATTGTTGTTGTTATTAATCATAATAGTATTGATTAATATTATCAATAATAGTTAGTAATTATAATTATAATTGTTAATTAATACTGGTAATAATAGTTAATAATATTATTAATTATTAATGTTAATGATAATAATTATTATTAATATTAATAATAATAAATGGTAATTACAATAACACTAATTATTAATGTTATTAATAATTATTTCATTAATGATAATAATAATAATAATAATAATAATAATAATAATAATAATAATAAT
>JACYFF010031957.1:101894763-101908971 GCA_017589665.1 Selenicereus undatus | reverse complement strand
ATAATAATAATAATAATAATAATAATAATAATAATAATAATAATAATAATAATAATAATAATAATAATGACGATGATATTGTTGATTCTAGAGGGTTAGGGACTTGAACCCTCTAGAAAATGAGTAGGGTTGTCAAAAGCTAACCCGACACGATTACCGACCTGAACCGAACACGAAATTAGGCGGGTTTGGGTAAAAATTTTCAATCCGTTTAATTAAATGGGTCGACACGACTAACCTGTTTATTTAAACGGGTTAGGTTCAGGTTGAAATTTTTGACACGAAAAAATACCTATTTAACCCGTTTAATTAAATGGGTTAATAGGTTAACCTGTTTAACCCGTTTAATTCCAACCCGTTTAACCTGTTTATTTGGGAGGAAAGTGAAATTGAATTTTTTTATTTTGATTTTTGAGGAACCAAAAAATCCTAAGCAGCACGCAGCTCCCTTCTCCTTCACGCCTCAGCGGCTCATCCTCTCAACTCAACTCTCTCTCTCTCTCTATCAAGCCACTCATTGTCTTTCTCTCTCTCTCTAGTCTCTAGAACTCTATGCAACACAGCACGCAGAGCTCCCTGCCTCCCTCACGCCTAAGCGTCTCAACTCAACTCTCTCTCTCTCTCTCTCTCTCTCTCAAACCATTTAGAGTGTTTCATCCTCCAAAATATCTATTTTTGATGTTGAACTTGAAACTTTGGGTATTAATTTAGTCATTGTGAATGGCTTGTAGTGATGTCATGAAGTTGGCATCCCCATGAATTACAGGTTGACATATCCCATAAATGTTGCATCCTCTAGGTTGATTGTTGATGTGGCTGTCAAACATGCCCTTGAAGTTGCGCAGGTTGCTTAAAAATTAATTGGGTTAAATCGGTAAACAGGTAAATGGATACCTGATTATGACCTGCTTAATTTAAACGGGTAATTGGGGCAGAATCAGGTTGACCCGTTTAATAATTAGTTAGGTTTTAGGTTGGATTGTTCAACCCATTTATTAAACAGGTCAGGTTCAGGTTGGGGGGTCTTCAACCCGTTTAAGTTCAATCCGAACACGAACCCGACCCGACCTGACCTATTTGACAGCCCTAAAAATGAAATGGTTCAAGTTCCTTAAGATTGGGAGAACTTCATACCCCTAAGTATCAGATTTCATTCCGTTAAACTACTCGCTAATCACAAAAAAATAAAACTTGATATTTATGGATTCAAATTTCACTTTATTTTATCTCATCAAAAAGCACTAATAGATATTTGGCGACTCCTCTTTAACGCTACCTAGATATATTATGAATATTGATAACGTGATTGTTTAGGTTGTCATATCAAGGTGGAAAATTGAAGCCCGTCTTTGTCGGTTTATACACTCTTGTAAACACATATAAAAATATAAGAGATGGATTTCTATTATTATGGTAACCGACATATGAAATATACGACCTTTGTTTAATGGAATCGAGACGGATTTGGTAATGGAAAAGCCTTCACTGTTCCTAATTTATTGATGAACAGTTGACTTTTAGATACTGTAAAATTTGATGTATTAATTTTTATAATTTTGATATTTTTAATTTATTTTCAACTATTATCACTTATAAATTTCTTATAATTTGGATTATAAAAATACTCTTATTATTATTTTTTTCTTATAAAGAAAAAAAATCTCAAAAACTATCTTTTGCTATTAGATAGTCTATTGGTGGTGTTGTTGGTACTAAATAAAGAGGGTTGTATTTGAAAAAAAAAAAATCAAAAACAACAATAATAAGAGTATTTTTTTTAATTTTAGGATTGAGTTGTAAGGAATTCATAAATGAGAGTACTTACAAATAAACTCAAAATATATTATAGTCATAAAAATTAATATATCAAATCTTAGAATACTAAAAAGCAACAGTTCTTCATTAATTCTATATCTGTTTCAGGCCCTCTAAATTCACTTGCTCAAATCCTGTGCAAGATCCTATTAGATAGAAATTAACATATGCAATAGAAACAAAAGGTGATTAGGATTATTTTAGAAAGTAGCTTTTAGATTATCTAATGAAAAATTTACTTATTTTTATATAAACGGTAAAATGCAAGCGTTTCTTTCTGTTGGCCGTGGGGAGTGGTTGGTGGCTTTTGTGGGTTGGAAGGGAATACGCTTTTTTTAGTGAGATCTGTGGCTGTGACACTGGCCTCGTATGTGGTATGGCGTGACGTATAATATTTTGTTGCAAAGCTTGTTGTATTATTATTATTATTATTTTCAATGGCAACTTTTGTTGCTCAATGCTCATCATGCACTAGGTTGGTGTCTTTTGAATGCATCCTTTTCTTGACTTTTCAAGACTAGATAACTCGACTTCAAAAGGCTAAGGGACGCCTGCCTTTGCGTAAGCAGCCTTAAGACTTGTAGCTTTCCTAGCTGATTTGACAAATAAGGGGAAATGAAATGATATACTTTAGTCTTGATTAATAGCTTTCCTAATCCCTATAAGTCAATGTCAATAGGAATCTCTGCATAGTCAGGGCTTGCAACTACGTCATATAAAGAGTCATATAAAGACTAATCCCCGATCTTAGATGAAGCAGGAGGAGAAATCAAATTTGGCTTTCTTCTAACTTCTTTCCTCCCGGTGAAGATACTGGACTAGCTCAATAGCTATCTGTTGTTCTATTGGCCGAAATAGGCCCTGAAAAGATCTTTTCTTCTCATCATGTAATCTCCCATCGGATGCCTTATAAGGCTCTTTTCCATTTCCAGTATTGAAATGGCCGTTTGCACCTTACTCCACCTATGGAGGAATAGGCAGGGTTATTTTCTGTCTTTGGAGTTACAGTTTGATCCCATAAAGGTGGAGTAATTGATTGAATGGGACTTTGAATTCCCTTACTTGCACTGGGCATTGTTCCTAAATAAATTCATTAGGATCTTACAGCGGGAACTACTAAACCTACTACCCTTACTTCGTTTACCAGGTTCGGAACGAAAGAAGGAAATCCCAGACTTTTCATTCTTAGGCTGTAGGCTCTACTTCGTAATGCCAGATCTATCTAAGGTCAGGTTTTCACACAAATCTGACTTTCGAACTTATAAAGCTCCAAAAGCAACTAATCTCTGCCTTTCGTAAGTCAATCTGAAGACTAATGAAATCAATATCAGGACGTGTAACTCAATCGTCATATCAATACGTCTTTACGGCTTTCGTAACGTCAAGCCCTGCAACTTCCTAAAAGAAAGACTGCAACCTTTTCCTCAGTAAGACGGAAAGTGAAAAGAGGGGAATAGGACGGACAATGAGCGTGGGAAGATATTAAATGGGATTAAGAGCTCCGCGCCCGAGGATGCTTGCAGGTTTGAGGAGTTACGCTTGTTTTTTCTCTCTTTCCTGATATCCGGAATTCAGTAGTGTTACACTTCTTTCCGGAGAACTGGGAATTCTTTCAAAGGTAATAGGAACTTGTTCTTTTCTTCCTTACCGTGGTTCCTATTAGACCGAATAAGAACAAGAGGGAGTGACAGGCCAAAAGACCAAACTCTGTGACGTTTTATGAGTTACGGTTGTTCGAATCTTCCTTTTTTTCGGGGAAGAGATGAAATGGGCTAAGGAACTTCTTACAGGGGAGTAGAGACAGAGCTGGGAAGAGGAGCGGAGCTCTTAATCCCATTTAATATCTTCCGGGAAGAAAGAGATCAGGGCTTAGTACTTAGTAATTGAATCATTGGTTTAGGAAAAGCGGACCTCAGGCAGGGGATTTGGTGAATAGGAGGGAGGTCGTTAGGCCAAGCTCTTAGTTATTAGTAGTTACAGTTATTTCGTAGTGCTTACCAAACGAAGAAGGAAACTTCGGAAACAGATCTTCAGACATCCCTTGCTTTAGACTTCCTATTAGGACTTTATCCTTCCTCTTAGGCATCCGAAGTGCTTGCAAAGAGTGAGTTAGAGTTTGACGTGGGGACTTACAGCCCTGTAACTAAATCATAATCTCAGGACGGATCTCCCTTAATCGAAGAGGAATCGGGCTTTCTTAACTTAATAGAAGAAGCAGTGAGCTCTTTCTTGCTTCCTTACTTGACTTCTCTGATGAAGAAGACGGGCTTTTAGGCAAAGAATCACTGGATTTAGACTTTCTGTTAGGCTGCCGGGCTTGTACCAAACACAAGATGAATACATCTGCAGGACGGAAGTGTAACTAAATATGAGTTCTAGCTTTCATACTGAGACTTGTATTTCTCTGCCCTTTCTTGCAACTTCCCAGGCTTTCGACTTTGGCTTTCTACTTGAAGTTCTCTAAGGCAGACTAGATTAGACCAACCTAGAAAGATGAAGCTCAGCAGCCGAATATGATTGTTAAATTAATCATTTCCTTTAGAATTATATTCCTCATTCTCGGTCTGGAATGAAAGAGCTAAATTCCTTGCTTCCCGCTCTTCTCAAGTACACTACGGGATTGAACACAAATAGAATGACTGACTTCTCACCCGGCTTCTGACTGATTAATGGATTTCTGCCTTTTGTAATTAAATAGCTACAAATCCTCTTCAAGTTCCCAGGGTTCATTTATGGGCAGAGCGAAATAGCGAGATTGATTGATCTTTTGCCTGTCACTCAATTAAACGGCATTTCTCTTATCCGTCGCCTACTTATACGAGACGATAGAGAGGACGCTGTCATAGCCTAAAGAGATGTCAGCTTTGTTGGAATAGATTCACCGGTAAGGAATAAGAGAAGTTGGAGATTCCGACTTAGTAGCTTTCTGTTATTAATAATAAAGACATGACTAATATCCCTTACTGAGAAGAAAGACATTAGTCTTATTCGTTTTATCCTAGACTAGAAGCGATCGGAGAGAAAGATAGAACTTCTGCAAGTATTAAACTTGCCGGGCAACGAGGTACTTAAAAGAAAAGGAAGTTATGCCCGCTTTAGGGTGAAGGGGAAGAGAATCATCGGTTTTCTTCCTTCCTAGCCCTTAGATTATGACTTTCCTTGCTTCTTTTAGTGCCGGGGGCAGAGCTCAATAGACAAATTCAACAGTCAATCTTAGTCTATTCTATGTAATTTTATATGTCCTTGCTTCCCGGATCAGATGCTTTAATGGCTTTAGAAGGAGAGGCAACTTTCTTGTAGCTCTGTCTCGGATCGTAATGCTCAACCTTAACAGTGTATTTTCTGTCTTCCCCGATTAGCTTAAGTCCGGGCGTCGAGTTATCATGAGTTAACTCCGGCTTATCTACTAAAAGGCTGTAACTTTGAACTCAACTCTAAAGGAAGTGGCTTCAGGGTTGGAACATCAGAAGCGGGCATAGAATCTATGGGTGTAAGAATTGAATCCCTGCCTTTAGGAATGGATTAGCCATAACTGTGGAGAAGCAAGAAACTGGTAGCTACATCTTAAGTCTTTAGTGACTCATTCATCTGGAGCTGAAGGAATGGCTTGGAAGGGAGTCGAAAAAATGCACAATAGTTACTTTGCACAATTACCAATAAATCAAAAATAACAGAAAAGTAACTATTGGGTAATTGAAAATTAATAGCTATTATCAACAATGGCAATTGCCATTGTTGATAATAGCTATTACTTTTCAATTACCCAATAGTTACTTTTCTGTTATTTTTGATTTATTGGTAATTGTGCAAAGTAACTATTGTGCATTTTTTCAATCCAATAATTTTGACCTTAGAGTTGTGGTTAGGTCTAAGTTTCTCGAATTTAATTATGAGTATTTAACATGATTATATACATGTCAATTATTTATGTTATATATAAAGTTCTTTCATTACAATGTATAATTTTTTTTATTAATCTGTTTTATCTTTATTTATTGAAAATTCGGATGCTAGTAATCTTATTTTTGGGAAGTTTTGATGAAAATAGACCTTTAATATTAGCACTTAGCATGACAACCTCTGAAGGTATTTATTTTTCTGTTAGGAAAATATTAGAGCAACAACAATAACGGAAGCGATAGGATGAGTTAGAGATTCAGAAATTCAAGTAGAATAACAGAAACAGAAATAAGAAGACAAGAGATTTAACGTGGAAAACCCAATGCGGGAAAAACCACGGACGGCGACAGCACCAAAACAATCCACTATGAGTAGGAAGAATACAACACGATCACAATCACCACAGTGATTTGATCTAAGAGCAAAGTTACAACCTCTCTCTTGTAATCTCTCACAAAGTACTTCTACCTCTCAATGTGTTTATGAATACTGGAGTGATCAAGTTAATTTTAGATCTTAGGTATGTCCCCTTTATATAGGGGCATGAAGGCTAGGATGAGGAAACCCTAGCCACCACGGTATCTTGGTCACCAAACCTCATCTTTCCAAAAAGGAAGAAAATCTTCAACCTAAAATATGAAAATAATATAATTTTCATAATATAGAAGATCTCAAACACACAATATGATCTTAGATTCCAAGTAGCCGGTAAAAGGGATTTGGGCCATAAACCCAACAATCTCCACCTTGGACCAAAATCCAACACCAACCCTCGATCACCGTCATCGCACCCCGAAGGGTGACACCCCCAAAAGGGGCAATGCCTCGAAGGGCGCTTAGTGGCTGTGGATCCCTACTAAGTCTAAGCAATGCTCGAACTTAGCCAATGGTAGAGGCTTGGTTAGCATGTCTACAGGATTTTTTGACGTGTGAACCTTCTTCACTGTTACTTCTCCTGCAGCAACTGTGTCTCTGATGTAGTGATATTTCACACTAATATGCTTGGTCTTCGAGTGAAAGGCATCGTTTTTAGTCAGGTGGATGACACTCTAACTATCAGAAAATACCACAGTAGTAGCTTGTCGGACTCCGAGCTCGATCACAAGGCCCCTCAACCAGGTAGCCTCCTTCACCCCTTCAGTAGCAGCAATGTATTCAGCTTCTGTGGTAGATAAGGCTGCAATAGATTGCAACGATGCTTTCCAAGAGATAGCACCTACACATATGGTGAAGATATACCCAGATATGGACCTCCTCCTATCCAAATCACCAACATAATCAGAATCAACAAAGCCTGCAACATCGGATGTAACAGCTTTGTTTCTATCAAACACCAACCCCTTCCCTATAGTACCCTTCACATATCGAAGGATCCATTTCACAGCTTCCCAATGAACCTTCCCAGGATTGTGCAGATATCTGCTTACCACACTTACAGCATGTGATAAGTCAGGTCGGGTGCAAACCATAACGTACATTAAACTACCAACAGCACTAGAATAAGGTACATTGGACATTCTTCTGATGTCTTCCTCTGTTTCCGGGCAGCATTCCGCAGACAATCTAAAGTGTGCAGCAAGTGGAGCAGAAACTGCCTTGTAGTTGTCTATGTTGAATTTACATAGTACTTTCTCAAAGTACCTTTCTTGAGACAAGTACAGTTTACCTGCTTTCCAATCCCTGTGGATCTCCATGCCCAGTGTTTTCTTTGCTGCACTCAGGTCTTTCATCTCAAACTCCTTACTGAGTTGAGATTTCAACATGCCAATTAAGGTCTTATCCTTAGAAGCGATTAACATATCATTGACATACAATAGTAGGTAAATAAATGTACCATCAGAATACTGTCTAAAATACACACAATTGTCATATCTACTGCCTAGGAGCTTGCTTGAGTCCATACAAGGACTTTTTCAACTTACACACTAATTGTTCCTTCCCAGGAACAGCAAATCCTTCAGGTTGCCTCATGTAAATTTCTTCTTCCAGCTCTCCATGCAGGAATGCTGTTTTCACATCAAGCTGCTCCAACTCCAAGTCAAATAACGTAACAAAGGCAAGAAGCACTCGAATAGAAGTATGTCTAACAACTGGGGAGAAAACCTCATTGTAATCAATACCTTCCCTTTGGTTGCATCCACGAACAACCAACCGTGCCTTCCATCTTTCATCTTCAACTCCAGGAATTCCTTCTTTCTTCTTGTAGATCCATTTGGCAGTTAAGGCTCTTCGGCCTTTAGGCAGTTCACATAGTTCCCAGGTTCAGTTATTTTGCAGACTCTCCATCTCCTCTTGCATAGCTAGGATCCAGTTAGGTGAACTTGGCCAAGTGATTGCTTCAGTATAGTTTGAAGGTTCAACACCTTCAGGCACTTCCTCTGCAACTGAAAGTGCGTATACTATCAGTCCCTCATCATCGTTGTAACAAGCAGGTCTCTTGATCTCCCTTCGAGGACAATCACGAGTTATAGAATGGGCAACCTCCTCTTGAGGTTGATTGGAACTGATGGTTCCAGGTTCAGTAACCTGGGTCTCCCTATTGGACTGATTAGCAGATCCACTTTGAGCTGTAACGGTCTCCATCTCTACCTCCACACTGATATCTTCCTGATCACCTGCACCAGTGGAAGAAACAACAAACTCCTCTCCAGGAGATAACATAGCAGTCTCATTGAAAGTTACATCCCTACTCTGAATAACTTTCTTAGACTCAGGACACCACATGCGGTATCCTTTAGACTCAGATGCATATCCAAGGAACATACATTTGACAGCCCTAGGGGCTAATTTCCCATTATTCACATGGGCATACACAGGACATCCAAATATTCTTAAACTAGAATAATCAACAGGATTACCTGACCATACTTCTTCTGGAATTTGGAAGTCAATGGAGGTATGTGGTGAACGATTCACCAAGTAGCAGACTGTAGAAATAGCCTCTGCCCAAAAAACTTTACGATCCCAAAGCCCGACATTTGAAAGCATACATCGAGCTTGCTCCAGTAGAGTCCTATTGATTCGTTCTGCAACCCCATTTTGCTGTGGTTTGCCAACCAAAGTCTTGTGCCTAGCTATGCCATTTATCGTGCAGAACTCTTCAAACTCAAGACCATTTTCAATCCTAAGTTTCTTGATCTTTCTCCCAGTTTGGTTCTCAACCAGAGCCTTGAACTTCTTGAACATGGAGAATGTCTCATTTTTCTGTCTCAAGAAGTAAACCCAAACCTTGTATGAGAAATCATCAACAAAAGTTAACATGTAACGCTTACCTCCATAAGAAGGAACCCTTGAAGGACCCCACAGGTTAGAATGAATGTAGTCGAGGATCCCCTGAGTATGGTGTTTTGCTTTTGAGAAACTCACCCTCTTTTGTTTCCCAAAAATGCAGTGATCACAAAAATCGAGCTTACCCGTACTGGCGTTACCAAGACAACCTTTCTTACCCAGAATGGTCATCCCTTTCTCACTCATATGGCCCAACCTCATGTGCTATAACTTTGTGTCATCTGCTGTACCAACTGCAGCTACGTCTGTAACTGTAGTTCCTTGTAGAATGTAGAGACTGCCTTGCCTCAGTCCCTTAACTATCACCATGGCTCCCTTAGTTACCTTTAGGACACCATTTTCCATAGAAATCCTACAACTATTAGTCTCAAGAGTACCCAAGGATATTAAACAACGAGTCATGTCAGGTATGTGGCGCACTTTAGACAATGTTCTAATTGTCCCATCATGACTTTTAATCTGCACTGTACCTATTCCTGCAACTTTGCATTCAGCATTGTTGCGCATAAGTACCACCCCAGTGTCAACTGTCTCATAGGTGACGAACCAGTCCTTATGAGGGCACATGTGAAAAGGACAACCAGAATCTAAAACCCAATCAATATCCATTCCCCTTTCGGAGGTGGTAGCTAAAGAAGTAGCAAGTAACACATCACCATCAGACTCTTACTCTAGTACACAATCAGCTGTAGCAGTTTTCTCATTTTCTTCCTTCCCATTCCTTTTCTTTAATTTCCAGCAATTAGCTTGGATATGACCCAATTTGTTGCAGTAGTGGCAGGTTTTGTTAGAGTGAGGATTCCTTCACTTAGAACGGTTCTTTTTCTTATTACCGGTCCCCCTTTTCTCAGTGGTTCTACCCCTGACAACTAATCCCTCAGCCGGATCAGCATGGATGTCATAGTCAAATTTTCCTTTAGACAGCAGGTTGGACTTGACATCCTCAAATGATATAGTATCCGAGTTACTATATAACATAATTTCCTTAAAGTGTTTGTAGGAAGGGGGTAGTGACACAACAAGTAGAATAACCTTATCTTCATCCTCAATTTTAACATCCAAACTCTCCAAATCTACCAGAATAGAATTAAATTCATTCAAGTGTTTTTGGACAGGAGTACCTTCAGCCATACGAAAGGTGTACAACCTTTCCTTCAACCGGATCTTGTTAGCTAGACTCTTCGTCATGTAGAGTTCTTCTAGCCGAGTCCAAAGATCAATAGCAGTTACCTTGTCAAGTACCTCTCGGAGAACGTGAGGTGCCAAGCACAGTTGTATGGCTGAAACCGCTTTCAGCTCCAGTTCCTCCCATTCGTCCTCCGTCAACGACCCACGTCTCTTCTTTACATCTTCAGCCCACTGTTCTTCTGTTAACTTTTCAGGTTTAACATGAGGTCCTTTCAAAACCTTCCACAACCCGTGCTGGATGAGAACCGCTCTCATCTGCACCTTCCAGAGATTAAAGCTAATCTCCCCATCGAATTTCTGAATATCTACCTTCATGATAGAAGACATCCTATAATCAAAGCTCTGATACCACTTGTTAGGAAAATATTATAGTAACAACAATAGCGGAAGCGATAGGATGAGTTAGAGATTCAGAAATTCAAGTAGAATAACCGAAACAGAAATAAGAAGACAAGATATTTAACGTGGAAAACCCAATGCGAGAAAAACTACGGACGGCGACAGCACCAAAACAATCCACTATGAGTAGGAAGAATACAACACGATCACAATCACCACAGTGATTTGATCTAAGAGCAGAGTTACAACCTCTCTCTTGTAATCTCTCACAAAGTACTTCTACCTCTCAATGTGTTTATGAATACTGGAGTGATCAAGTTAATTTTAAATCCTAGGTATGTCCCCTTTATATAGGGGCATGAAGGCTAGGATGAGGAAACCCTAGCCACCACGGCATCTTGGTCACCAAACCTCATCTTTCCAAAAAGGAAGAAAATCTTCAACCCAAAATATGAAAACAATATAATTTTCATAATATAGAAGATCTCAAACACACAATATGATCTTAGATTCCAAGTAGCTGGTAAAAGGGATTTGGGCCATAAACCCAACATTTTCATATACCAAATTCAACTCAATCATGCTTTCACAAGCTAATTTGATTGTGTGTAATTTACTTCTCACAGATGAATGATGATGTTGGAAAAGTGAACAAAAATATACTATGCATGTATTATAGATAAGATATCACCTATCAAATTGGTGAGTTAGAAGTGTCTACGACTCATTGTTGCTTAAAAAATTTCCCCAAAATTTGTAAATTAACAAGATAGTAAATTAACAAGTAGTGTTGGAGAAGGTAGACAATATATATATATATATATATATATATATATATATATCATCAGCACATCATAAATAAATTAAATGCATGATTAAATTGACAACTCCAAGAATCGTTGACTTGGTAATGATATATTAAAAATAAATACATCCAAAGGTTTAAATATTGGCCGCTAAATTTAAAGGTCAGATATTCTCATTTAAGTGCTCCAAAGATAGGATTAGTAGCATCCAACAACCCGTACTATATTTATTTTTTTCAAAGTGATACTCAGAGAAGGGAATTACATTTTTTGACCCTGAACGTTTTCCATTTCCTCCGTATCTTTAAGTTTTTAACTTTCTACATAGTGTCACCTTATAGATAGTCCTATACATGTGAAATGACTAAATTAAGGCTGATGGCTGTTAACCTTTCATGTCTTCGAATTTCAATGATAAAATTTAAAATTAATAGGCATAGATACCCTTGTCGTTTCCCTCCTTGCAAAGACAAAAATCCTAAAGTTGTCCCCCTCCCTCTTCTCCTTCTTTAGTCTATCACTATTCTTCCCTTTTCTCATCTTGCTAACAATAAATCATGAATGGATGAAAAAAAACCCCTAAAGTTCTAAAACCCTTAACCCTCAAATCCAGTGTTACTTTCCCTCTTTTCACCTTCCTAGTAATCGTGTTGTTCTTCCCACTATCAAAGCTCAAAAGCAGCAATTGCAATGGCTTTTTATGGATCCTGCTCGAGATCAAGAAGCTGTTGGAGGTTGAAAAACTAGTATTGCAACTATTGACCACTTAAGAAAGTAGAGCTGAAGATTTCAAAGTCGAAAAAGAAACCCAATGTTCCCTACCTTCGTTGTCATGAGTGTGATTTCTTCATGTGGATGTAAGATGTTCACAAAGTTGATAATAGCCAATAGGAAGTGAAATATGAAGAAGTTCAGGAGAATTCATCAGAATAGCCTAGGCGTGGGCTAGATGAACTAAAAGAGGAAGTGCTGAAGCTGAGGAATATGGTTATGGGCTTGACATAGTTCGCTTAAATTGTGGTGAAGCAATTTTATGTATCATGTTAGTTGTAATAATTATGAATAAATTATGTGCATGTTCCTTTGTGATAGGTTGGAGGGTTTTTGTAGGGAATTATGATAAGCACTACCTGATTCATGCTAATTACTTTGATTAATCTTAATTTAATTTACTTAAGTTGAGCATCATATTTCAATTCAACATTCAATATATTTAGGAAAATGTAGGTTGAGATGAGAAAGTCGTCTCAAAATAAAATTAATCATGTTACATATTAAATCATTCAAAACTCATAAATAAATAAATAAAGATCATCTATTTATAAAACTAGATAAAGGTTGTAACTTTCATGAAATATAGGTAAATAAAATCATAATATGAATAAATGAAATACTAATAAAGACAAAAGTGTATGCTAATAAAAAAGGATAAAGTTTATGATTTTTCCAAATAAACCATAGACATATTAATTCTCACCCAAAGATTAGCCTAAATTTTAACCCAAAGATTAGCCCAAATTTTAGCCCAAAGATTTACTAGTTAAGAAGGACAAAAAAGGAAAAGGGGCCAGACATAAGAGAAAATTTAGATTTGAACAAAATAAACCCCCTTTCTCCTTGCCTCACCCATTCCCCTTCCCATGTTTCACAGTAGACCAGCCCCCTTTCTATATGCTCTGCTAGTTGCCACTGCCACCAGGTCCACCATCGACTGTCGCGTGTGCTGCGGCGTTGCTGGTGGCCTGCACGGCTCCCATCTCTCACTTCTCTTCGCTTGCCATCTTGTTTATTTGGAAGTTAAATTCTAAGTTTTCCCTTCAATTTTTTCACCATTCCTACTTAATTTGTTCATAAATGTGTGTGTGTGTGTGTGTTTTTTTTTAAATGCTAATTCATGATAATTTAGAGTTTTGATGATAATTTTGAGTTTTAGAATTGTTGGGAATTGCAAGTGCTCATGATAGAGTTATTAGTGTTTGGGGTGTGGGTTGTGAGATTGTGCAATAAAGTTGGTTTGGTGAAATTTTGAGGACTTATATAAGTCTTTAAATGAAAGTTTTGAGGTTTCATGTGTGGTTGTGGATGTTTGTCTGGAGAAGAGTAATGGTGAGGTTTGAAATTGAAGAAGAAAAAGTAAGAGGGAAATGTAATTTGACGTGATTTTGGAATAAGTTTGTTTAATTTAAGTCTTGAAATTAACTTGAGAAATTGGAGTGGATTAATTATGTATATCTGGGTGGTGGCATTAATGTAGTTAAGGTAATTGTGGGGACTGAACCTTGTAGTCTGACTTAAGTAATGAGATTAGTGGATTCGATATGGTGTTAATGACTAATTAAGTGTTTTGTGACACAAAAGAATGAATGAAAGTTGATTCATGGTTAGGTGAGTTGGGCATGATAAACCTAATGTAATTCAAACCAATAGATGGAATTATAGTCTACCTGAGGCTTTCAGGGTCTGTTCTATTTCGCGTTTTAGATAGATAGATAGATACAAGGAGATGTAAGGAGCTGTAAGGAGCTGCAAGGAGATGTAAGGAGCTGTAAGGAGCTGCAAGGAGATGTAAGGAGCTGCAAGGAGATGTAAGGAGCTGTAAGGAGATGTAAGAAGCTGTAACAAGATGTAAGGAGCTGTAAGAAGATGTAAGAAGCTGTAAGGAGCTGTAAGAAGCTGTAAGGAGCTGTAAGGATAGATATAAGGAGTTGTTGAATTGTAAAAGAATTGTATAGTATAATTTGTTTTAGATGAAAAATAACAATATTAAAATAATATACTTAAGAAGCTGTATTTTGTATTTTTATTATTATTATTATTACTATTATTATTATTATTATTATTATTATTATTATTATTATTATTATTATTATTA
>JACYFF010031957.1:101860915-101894753 GCA_017589665.1 Selenicereus undatus | reverse complement strand
TATTTTTTAATTATTATATTTATTTTTTATTTTTTAAAATTTTTAATTTTTATTTCTATTTTTATTTTTTTGGTTATTTTTTAATTTTATTTTTTATAATTTTGAAATTTTTAATTCTTATTTTTATTTCTTTTTTTTTATTTTTTTATTTTTAATTCATAAGTTTTTAATTTTTAATTTTTTAATTTTTCAATTTTTAATATTAAATTTTAATTTTAATTTTAATTTTAATTTTTTAATTTTAAATATTAAATTTTAATTTTAATTTTAATTTTAATTTTTTAATTTTTTAATAAAAATTAAAAAAATAAAAAATAAAAAAAAAAATTTTAAAATTTTGAAAAATTAAAAATTAAAAATTAAAAATTAAATATTAAAAATTAAAAATAAACATAAAAATTAAAAATTAAAAAATTAAAATATAAAAATTATAAAATATAAAATATAAAATTAAAAAATTTAAAAAATAAAATAAAAACTAAAAATAAAAAATAAAAAATAAAAAAATAAAAAAATCGAAAAATTAAAAATTAAAAATTAAAAATAAAAGAATAAACCAAAAAAATTTAAAATTTAAAATAAAAAATAAAAAATTCCAAAATTCCAAAATAAAAATTAAGAAATTAAAAAAATTTAAAAAAATTAAAAAATTAAAAAATTAAAAAATAAAAAATGGAAAATGAAAAATGAACAATAAAAAATTAAAAAATTAAAATAAAAACTAAAAAATAAAGAACAAAAAAATTAAAAATTAAAAGTTAACAATTAACAATTAAAAATTAAAAAATAAATAAATACAAAATAAATAAAATGAAGATGTAAAGAGATGTAAGAAGATGTGAGAAGATGTAAGGAGATGTAAGGAGATATAAGAAGATGTAAGGAGATGTAAGGAGATGTAAGAAGATGTAAGGGGATGTAAGAAATTGTAAGGATATGTAAGCTCTTAGCTAAATCCTAAAAAACGTGAAATAAAACAGGGCCTCAATGTGAGCACCTTTTGATTTGGACCCCAAAGCATGAACTTGACAACCAAATGAGCATAGGACAGCAAATCGAACACAAATAACCCCAACTCTTTTATGGGTAAATCACTGCAACTAACAATAATATTACTTCTAATAATTATTATAATAACAATGGAGCAAATGATGATGACAATAAAAATAATAATGATGACAATAATAACCATAATAATTATAATGATAGCAATCACAAATATTAGTATTAGTGAAAACAACAATATTAATGCCTATAATAATAAAGATAATACTAGTACTACCAATATTTACAACAACATCCATAAAAATAGTAATAGTAAATGGTAACATTGATACTATTAATGATAAAAATAACGACAACATTAGAAAAGGGCTAAAAGAGGGAATAAGGTCAATTTGTGTGCTTAAGTAATTAGTGATGAGTTCGTTTATAATTATGGAAAATACCAAGGGAAAAATTAAAAACTACTACGAAGGTTGTAATCAATAAAAAATTATTTGAAACTCTAATATCCAGAGTTTTCGCCATTTTCAATCCACAAATAAGCTTTTCAAAAGAGGGAGAAAGATTTTAAAAGCTCCATAATCCATATACATTTGTTGCCTGTACTCATAAAAAATTCACACTCTTCTCGACATTATATAAATTTCATGCTTTGCTGCTAAAATCTATCAGTTTGAAGTTTATCACCTAATTATGTGGCCCCATCAATTACCAAGCATCAGGCTTACACCTCTTAGTTAACTCGTATAACCTCAGCTTAAGCTTCCTGATCAGCATGAGCTGTACACCTATCTCAATGATGGCCTTAGACATCAACCGAAGTTCCACTTTTAGATAATAATTGGCAAAGTAGTTTTACTTATATATTCTCCCTGTCCTGTTTTCGAACTAAAATTAATTGAAACGCGAATGCCCAATTAAATTGTTCTAAAAGTTTGTTTTTCAGTACGAGGATATATGTACTGGGTGAATTTCACCCTCCTTGAAACATATTTGAGCTTCCTTACTTTTCCCTTGTGTCCTTTTCTTTTCTTTAAATGAACCATACCGGCGCACCCATAGACCCATATTGCATTAATATGTTGTCGGATACTTCTATGGCCATCCATATCTCTTTGTTGCATACCAACATGGTGCCTCATATGCAGGATTTGTTCTCTGAGTTTCATACCATGTAGGTCCGTACACATAGATTTTTATGGTTCTTACCTATCATAGCCTGTGGGATGAATTCAGGGTGTGATATCATGACTTCATGGTCAGGGGAGATCTAGGACTTGTTGGTGCAAGGTTTTAGGTTGTAGGATCTTACATCACTGTCACCACAAATTTATTGTTAAGGGAGGAATTGGAACATAGAGTTATTTCCTCGGGAACACTACTATTCATCTTTCTATCATTACACATGCCCCCCCTCCCTTCATGTCCCACCTCCACCTACCCAAAGGACACCACCCCATCAGCACCTGCTGCTCCCCAGAAGCCACACCACCGAATTGCAGTTTGATTCGAGGCATGATATCAAATTTGAGCACTTACACCATTCAATTGAGGATTCTGGGTGTACTGCCCCGAACTTAATCCACATTAATTACGTAAGTTAATTTCAATTTAACAGAGTTGAGTGGGAATTTCAATTCAAAATTTGAAATGTTTATGCAAGTTCAGGATTAAATGACAAAGTGGCCTTGAAAAAAAATTCAGTAATACTCGTACAAAATCATTTGATACTTATAATAAATATAAATTATCATATCAATTAAAATGATTAAAAGTGGTATTTTCATGGAAGGTAATAAATAGGAATGGTTCTCATAATTTATTTATCTATGTCATGTAAATAAAACAATAATGCGAGTAAATGAATAAATAAATAAATACATTACTAAGTGTGGGTGGAATTGATAATTTTCTCTTTAAAATTCATGAGATCACTAAAAATGAACAAAAATATTTGCATAATAAAAGAAGGATTACCTTTTAAAAGAAGATGGATGGAAAAAAAAGCTAAAAAATAAAAAGTGAGTTTTTCTTTTCAAAAAGAAAGAACCAAGCAACCTAACCCCCTCTTTTCGTTGACGTCAGCATAACCCCCCTTCTTTTATTTTTATTTTTTTTTTCAGCCAGGCTTTTCTCCTTTCTTGCCCTTTCTACCATCAGACATGCCCCCTGCACTCAGTGTTACTAGTGTGGTGCTGCCTGACTGTGCCGTTGTAAGGCTGCTGGCACCGCTAGACCAGTCGGGCAACCTATTGTGCCTTTTGCAATCGCTTCTTCCTCTTCTTATTTGGCTTATTTTGGATTTGAAGGTGAAAACCATCAACCTCCTCCCATTAATTTCTTTGTTGATTTAGTTAACAAATATGTCTTCTTGACTTTAAATGTTCTCTATATGAATTTGGAGTTTAATTCCCAGAATCCTGAGTTTTAGATGATCGAATATTTATGGGTGGTTATGGGAGAAACGAATATGGGTGTAAAACATGTGAGTAATGTCTTGAATGACATCGATTTAGTTGAAATTGGAGGATTTTGTTGCATCTTGGAAGAATTTGGTGCTTGGTGTTGTATTTGTGAGGTTGCCATTAAAATGATTGAGGTTGACCAAGATGAAAGCATCTTGGGGAAGGAAAGAGAAGTGTAATACGCCATCAGTTAATCATGTTTAATTTGTTATAATTCTTGCATTAGTTACATGATTATGATTAGTCGAAGTAGTGACCCGCGTATTATTTTACTGCCAAACAAAGCAATGCTTGATCTAAGAAATTTCGATATCAACGGAATTTCCTTTAAGTATATGAAATCTTGAATAATTATGTGAAAGTATAAAATTTTCTACAAATATGCATTTGTACCTAAGCAAGGTAGGAATTTATCAAGCTGTAGTAATTTCTTAATAGCTAAGGAAAGGAATAAAATTAGTGAATCGACGCTAGCCAAATGTGTGGTCGATGTTGGGCCATGTGGGAAGAAAAAGCATTAGGATAAGCTTGTATTAAATTGACAAGACTTAGTAATTATCCAAAAAAAATAGAGATAAAAATAAAACAAATGAAAGAATTACTATATAAAGTGGGAGATGGGCTCCCAAATAGTATGTGGAGTTTTGTGAATATACCTACAAAATAAATCAAAAAAAAAAGAAGTTCCACACTACATCCACTTCCGTTATTATCTTCATTTGTACAAGGTAATCAATCCTTTTCCCACGCTTTTGTCTCCATTGAATGTGAATATCATGAATATTCAAATTAATTCATGAGCAATTCATGTGATTAGTAGGATAATATTTTCAATAAATTGAGTTGTATTACCTAATTGAATTATTGAAAGAAGCCATTGAGATGTATACCATGGATGAATAAACAAAGTATGTCAATTTACTAGAATTGGTTCATGAGAATTGCTTGAGTTTAGTATGGAATTGGGTGCTTGTTTTACATAACATTGAAACAAGGATACAGAAATGTTGTTTTCTCTTGGATTGTTGGTTGTTGCATGAGTAAAACGACTAATGAAATTGGAAGTGAGCATAAAGAATTGGGCTTTTGGGTTGTGCAATTGTGAAAGTTTCTACCCTACTTAGATTAGGTGTATGTCTATCTTGTTTGGATAACTTGTACTTGAGGGATTGAGTTGGGTTCTTTGTCAACTTGGAAGAAGCATAAAAATAAGAGATATTGTGTCTAGGAATAGATGTGGAGAAGTGAAAGAGCAGGGTTTTGGTAAAAGAATATTCTTAGTTAAGCATTTAAGTCAATGTTTAAGGAGAAGTTGGAGATCTAAAAATGAGTCAGGTTGGTTAAATGAGATAAGGGGATTGGTTGTCTAAATGTCTAGTTAAGAGGTTTGTGAAGCATTTGGGTTCATAAATAGCTAATTCAAGTAATCAACGGGTGTTGATTGAATTAATTGATCTTTTGTTTGAGCTTCAAGTGTCAAGTTCGAGATTGATATACATATTGATGAAACAACCTCGATAATGAAAGGAAATGGCGTCATGTGAAAGTATAAGTGTGGGAAGAGAGTGTGTAACATAGGTACTTGGGCTTTTAAGGTCAAGTGAAATTGGTAAGGACCATAGGAGTTGCTAACAAATTTAGTCAAAACAACTTTGGTTTGTATGGAGCTAAAATTACATTCAAGGAGAAATCATTGATCAACAACATAATTACATAGTAAAGGAGAACATTAGTAATTATTTGATTACGTGAGTGATGGTAAAGGGAGGAAAAGTTCCTTGAGATGTTTCCTACATGAAAATTTACAATGTTAGCCCGTTAGTTTATAAGTTTTTGAAATTAAAAGTATATTGTTATTATAGAATAAAGATTTATAAAAGTGAATTCTCATGAAGACAAAACTTGAATTGAAGCTTTACAGAAAGAATAGTTGTAAACTGAGGTTTAAAAGACAACAATCAATTTTTACAGGTATGTTATTGCTTGTACCCTGTCCCTTCGAAGCCATTTAAATTTAAATTTCCTAATATTACCAAGTTTTATTCAGCCACTAAAACCTGAACGACCCATTTCATTATTCATCGTTCAATGCAATGTTCAATGTTTAATGTTCAATGTCTAATGTTCATTTCTCATTGTTTCTGCTAGCAGAATTCATTGGTTGGGCTCTTCCCATTAAATGGGAAATTCATAATTCATTGTTCCTTGATGCCATGACCACTGTTCACATGTTTAGGTCATTGTCTAGGCTGAGAAACAATTAATTTCATAGTCAATGTTAAATGCAATGTTACTCAAAGGACGTTTAAAAAGCATAGTTTTAAAATTGCACGCACGCTCACAAGCTCCTTGCAAATAGGTATACACTGTACAAGGGTAACGTATTGACCTCTAGCTCATTTTCCCATTGTTTTGTGTTTTCAAACTTATTTATGGAAACAAAGGCAACTTAAAGTTATTTTGTAGCCTGCGAAGGCTGAGTGTCCAGGAGAAGTTGGCCAGGGTAGTGATTGCTAAGTCTCTAACCTAGTTGGTTATTTCGAAGGGCTTGAAACCAGGCTTGTGTTTTGGGCACTATTGCAACCACAATGAAATGTAAATCCATTTTGGACGCAATTAGATTTTTGTGTTGTGTCTACTTTGAAATGTTTAATAATAGTCTTAGACCTTGTATGATATAAAAATAATGACTAGTGGGTACTGCTTATCTGATTGACTCTAAATCTTTATCTACAGCCCTGTCCCTATAGGACGGTGATAATGTCTTAGCTTAATAGCGCATTCCGTTGACGCATAATGTATATTAAGAAGGGTGTTTAGAAGGTGATTAAGTAGAGGCGTTATAGAAGTGGTATCAGGACAAATTTAGAAGTTTGAATGATTAGACTAATGTCATTATTTAGGGCCTAGATTACCGAGGATTTAGACTTCTTGTAGTAAATGGGCAAAAATTCATTAATAAGATTAGCTATGTAAGGAATGAATAAGTAAGTCTTATGATTGACTAAGAGGTGTAAGTTTTTATTGAATGTGTGCAGACAGACA
The DNA here is from genome assembly GCA_017589665.1 of Selenicereus undatus. Taxonomy (NCBI): domain Eukaryota; kingdom Viridiplantae; phylum Streptophyta; class Magnoliopsida; order Caryophyllales; family Cactaceae; genus Selenicereus; species Selenicereus undatus. Next base: position 101,888,238 of record JACYFF010031957.1, on the reverse strand, counting down.
AGTATATGCTTACAACGAAATGTTTGCCTCATGTATATGTATACGTATTGTGGAGGCTGATAAGTGTTTTGTGGTGATACAAATGGTAGGGCAGGTTCTTTTTGAAGTGGCAACCCTTGGGAAGCCTCAAGATCCCCAACTTCCCCTAGAACCTCCGTAAGGAGAAGACCCTTTTCCCGCGAAGCCATCTATCTCAGAGTTACCAATCGACATAAAGGGATATAAGTTTGACTTATCAGATATCTAGGTTGGGGATGGCTAGTATGATATCTGGGGAGGAGGGGACGAGGTGACTTTAGTGATTAAAGTAGCATGAAGAGTGTAATTAACATTCTTGAGTCCCACGAGGTGAAAGAAATAAGTTCTGATGAGACTAGGGAAGATTCTTAGAGCTAGCTCTGGGTCTGAAACTAGTGACAATAGTGGCCTAGATTACAAATCAATAGACTGGAACCGGAAGAGGAAGCAAGTGAAGGAGCTGGATATGTAAAAATGTAAATATGTAAAGGAGCATGTAGGAACTGATCCCTACGAGGGGAATAACAAGGTTAACAATGGTATAGGACTTCAAGTCATAGGGTTAGAATAATGTCTGATCTAACCCCTCATCCACCTATTTTGTTTTAAGGGGTAAGCCCTTTTCTAATTTCTAACATGGAGGCTATACTCCTATTAGATTAATGTAGCATATGATATGATTAAGTTAATGAACATACATAAGTTTTATGTATATGACTATTAAAGATGTTAAATTACTTACGAATGAAATGAGCAATAATGGAATCCATAGAAGAATATAACAATATACGCTAGTTGGCGTCTCTTGTCTGGCTAGCATGAACAATAACGGTAATAACCTTGGCAACACGAAGGGAGTGGCCTATGAATAAATGATGATGAAGATAAAACATGAATGTGTAGTCACGAGGGGTATGGATGAGTAAGAGCTGATATGTTTGTATATATGATGAACCCAAAAGACAACATTCGATAGAACAATTTGTAAAGGAACGATGTAGAATCTAGGCCAATCCACTCGGTTAATCAAAATTTCCCCAGTAGTAACCCCTCAAAGAAGATAGAAAGCTGTTAGTATACCCCCAAACCTTGAAAATGCTGAGGGTTAAAAGGAACTGTTAGCTGACTTAGATCCCGAACTGATAGTAAAGTTATGACTGAAGTAACAAAGAAGCTTAAGAGTTATGGATCTAAAAAGGATGAGAAGGAAAACAACTCCTTTGATTGGGTAGCAAAACGAAATCCTAAAACATACAATGGGGAAGGAAGATTGGCACTGGAAGAATGGATTAGGTAAAAATATATATATTGGATGTTGAGGAGGTTCCTGATAACAAGCGTGTGACTATTAGGCATTTTACCTCACTACACAAGATGACATCTAGTGGGGAATAGTTGAGACTACCTGCCAAAGTCTCGAGGCTACCTGAAGCACGTTTAGTGAAATGCTGCGAGCGAAGTTTTGTCCTATGCACTTACAAAAGCAAAAGTAGAGAGAGTTCCTAACCCTGAGGCATGATAACTTGTGATTAATGGGGTATGCAAGTCCGTTCCTTGAACTCTTGAGCTTTGCCTCAGAATATGTAGGCTAGGATCGAACAAAAATGTTAAGATTTGAAGAGGGCTTAGCGCCTTATATTAGGAACCAGATCGTTGCACAACCCATGCAATTCAGTCAAGAATTGTATGAGCATGCTGTTGAAGTCGAATAGGTGAAAAAGGAGTTAAGAATGGCCAATCATGCCAACCTTAAGAAAAGGTGGAATAAGAGAGGTACTGAGGTTGAGAGATTTCCAAGTAAGAAACCTGCCAATGTGAGTCCAAGGCCTCAAGGCCCAGCACTTTCTAGGAAGTACTGCGCCAAGTGTGGTCGTACGAACCAATACACCTCCAAATGTAGGGTGGGAACAAATCGTTATTTTTGGTAGGGAGATCCAAATCATCCCTACAACCAGTTGCCAGGTGGGCAGAATTTATGCGATCGACATGATGCAGACCGACAACTTAGGAACAGTTGTGACTGGCACGGTTACTTTTAATTTAACACACCTTTTCATTTTATTTGATTTGGGAGCTACACATTAATTTATTTAATCAAAAGTTGTATCTTATATCGGGGTGAAATCACATAAATATGTTGGAAATTTGGATGTAAATTTGCCTACGAAAAAAAGGGTAAAATGTAGTGTTACGTACAAGAATCACCTTGTGACACTAAATCAAGATGAGTTTGAGGGAGATTTGATACAATTAGGTCTATTGAAATTCAATATAATTTTAGGAATGGATTGGTTGTCAAGGCATGGGGGAAAGACTGATTACCAAAAGCAAAGAGTATCACTAAAAGGGAAGGGGGGGAGGGGGGAAAGATGTATTCTTAAGGAAACAATAGTAGCAAGGAATGTCCTATAATATCCTTGATGTCAACTAAAAAATTAGTGGGACAGGGCGTGAGGCATACCTGTGCTATGTTACAGAAGACAGGAAAATGGCAACAAAACTTGAGGTCATTTTGGTGATAAGTAAACTTTCAGATATGTTCTCGAAAGAAATCCTTGGGCTACAATGCAAAAGAGATATTGACTTTGAAATAGCATTGGGGCCAGAAACACGCAATATCTCGAAGCCTTCATATAAAATGGCCCAGCGGGGTAGAAAAAAATTGAAAGTGCAACTGGAAGATTGTCACAAATGGATTATCTAAAACCAAACATAATCCAGTGGAAAGCCTCAGTACTATTTTTGAAGAAAAATAATGGAATTTTGAGATTGTTTATAGATTATAGAGAATTAAACAAGATCACCATGAAGAATAAGTACCCGTTGCATAGAATTGATGATTTGTTTGATAAACTATATGGATTGAGACTCTTCTAAAAGATTGATCTTAGATCAGGGTACCGCCAATTAAGAATATCCCTAAGACGGCATTTAGGACTCGCTAAGCTCATTAAGAATTTACGGTGATGTCGTTTGACTTAACCAATGCTCCTACAGTCTTTATGCATTTGGTGAGCCAGGTGTTTACGCTGTTCTTGGATAAATTTGTAGTCGTTTTTATTGACAATATCCTAGTATATTCGAAAACTGACGATGAGCATATTGAGAATTTGAGGATTGTACTACAAACCCTAAGGAAGTACAAGGTTTATATTCGGTTATCAAATATGACTTTTGGTTGTCGAAAGTGGACTTTTGGTTGTCGAAAGTGAACTTTCTGCAACATGTGATATCTAAAGAAGGGATCAAAGTAGACCCATAAAAATTAAAGGCAACCACTGATTGGCCAAGGCTTACTAGCATTACTAAGGTTTGGAGTTTCTTGATTATGACGGGGTACAATACATGATTTGTGCAAGATATTTCAAGAATGACCTTACCATTCACTAATCTGTTAAAGAAGACCATGAAATTTGAGTGGAATGACAAATGTGAAGATGTTTTTAAGAAATGAAATGCAAACTCACCGTTACACCAATTCTAGCTTTACTGACAAAAGGATGAGAATTGACCATTTGTAGTGATACCTCTAGGTAGGCAATATGATGTGTTTTGATACAAGATAGAAAGGTCATAGCCTATGCATGTAGGCAGCTGAAGCCATATGAGAAGAATTATCCTGCTCATGATTTCGAGCTAGTTACAGTAGTCTTTGCATTGAAAATATGGAGACATTAGCTCTATGGTAGCCCTTGTAATATTTTCACTGATCACCAAAAGTCTCAGATACATCTTCACTAAAAAATAATTAAATTTGAGGCAATGTAATAGTTAGAGCTTTTGAAGGATTATGACCTCCAAATACAGTACCACCTAGGAAAGGTTTAATGTTGTGGCTAATGCCTTGAGTTGTAAAACGCTTCATAGTATGAGCACTTTAGTAATGGAATGACAGGAAATTTTGAGGGATCAGAGGAATATGAGCATAGATCTTGTGCTACTGTATGAATTTAGGTCCTTAATAGTATGTTTGTTCAACACAACCTCTTGGATGGGATTAAGTAGGCACAAGTGGGTGTCGCAAAGATGGAAGGAATAAAGGTGAATATAGCAAAGGGAAAGTGTTGGGGTTTATGGAGGATAAGCAAGGCATTATTATATTCTAAAATCATATATGAATCCCTCAAAGGATGGAGTTAAAAAAAAAGGACAATATTTGAAGCTAACAATACAAAGTATTCCATTCAACCAGAAGGAACAAAAATGTATAGAGATTTGAGACAAACCTTCTAGTTGAACAACGTGAAAAGAGACATAGCCAAGTATGTAAATAAATGTCTTACCTATCAGAGAGCCAAAGCTGAGCATCAATGAGGTCAATTGAGACCACTGGAAATTTCCAAGTTGAAATGGGACCCCATTTCAATAGATTTCATAATGTGGTTACCTCTAACGACATCAAGGAAGCCATTCTGGCGATAATGGATAGAATCACCAAGTTCCCTCATTTTGTAATAATACAAGATTCTTGACAAGTAGATAGGTTAATTCGAATTTACATTAGTGAAATAGTGAGGTTACATGATGTACCTTGAGACATTGTCTTAGACATAGAGGATTTCAAGTCCTATTCTAGAAGAATTTACGCAAAAGCTTTGGTATAAAGTTACAGTTTAGTAGTTCCTGTAATCAGAGGAAGGATAGACAAACTGAAAAGGTAAATCAGTCCATTGAGGACATGTTAAGAGGCTGTGTATTGGATTTTCAAGAAACATGAGACGAGTATTTAGCCCAAGCAGAGTTTTCGTATAATAATAGCTATCAAGCTACTATAAAAATGCCCCTATTAAAGCTGTATACGGTAAAAGATGCAGAACTCCCCTTCATTACAATGATTTGGAGGACACTCTAATTTTGGAGCCTAAAATGATTCAAGACATGATGGACAAGATTAGAGTTATCCAACGAAATATGAAAGCAGCACAAGATATGCAAAAAGTACATGTGTACCAAAGGCAACAACCTTTGGAGTTTGAATAAAGGGATAAAGTATTTCTAAAAGTTTCTCCTGTTAAAGGAGCGCAGAGATTTGACATTAAAGAAAAGCAAAACCCGTGATTTGTTGGGCCTCATGATATCATTGAGAAAATCAACCCAACTATCTACTGCTTAGCCTTACCATTTGAATTACAACATTTGCATGATGTGTTCCATATTTCTCAACTTCAAAAGGATATGCATGATCCAACTCATGCAATAGTTTATGAGCCCTTGGAAGTTGAGGATGACAGGTTAACTTATGAGGAACAACCCATGAAGATGGTTGATCGAAGAGTAAAACAACTATGTAATAAGGCCATACCTTTTGGTCAAAGTGATATGGACCCATCATGGAGCCTCTGAGGATACATGGCAAACTAAAGATGAAATGCAACAGCGCTATGCATATTTATTCGAAAGGTATGTTCAAGGTAAGTTTCGAGGACAAAACTTTCTTTAAGGGGAATGGATGCAATACCCCATCACTTAATCATATTTAACTAGGTTTAATTGTTGTATTAGCTACATGGTTACGATTAATCGAAGTAGTGAGCCGCGCATTGTTGTACTATCAAACAAAGCACTGATTGATCTAAGAAATTTCGATATTGCAGAATTTCCTTTAAGTATATGAAATCTCAGATAATTATACAAAAGTATAATTTCCTACAAATATGTGTATGTACCCAAGCGGGCCAAGAATTTACCAAGCTATAGTAATTTCTTAATAGATAAGGAAATGAATGGAAGTAGTGAATCAATGCTAGCAAAATGTGTGGTCAATTTTGGGCCATGTGGAAAGAAAAAGCACTAGGATAAGCTTGCATTAAATTGACAAGACTTAGTAATTATCCAAAAAAATATAGATAAAAATAAAACAACTGCAAGAATTACTACATAAAGTGGGAGATGGGCTCCCAAAATACTACGTGGAGTCTTGTGAATATGACCACTTAACAAAAAAAGAAAGCTCCACACTACATCCACTTCCATCATGGTATTCATTTGTACAAGGTAATCAATCCTTTTCCTACCCTTTTGTCTCCATTGAATGCGAAAACCATGAATATCCAAATTAATCCATGAGCAACTCATGTGGTTAGCGGGATAATATTTTCAATAAATTGAGTTGTATTGCATAGTTAAATTATTGAAAGAAGTCATTGAGATGTACATTATGGATGAATGAATAAAGTATGTCAATTTACTTTAATTGGTTCATGAGAATTGCTTAGGTTTAGTATGAAATTGGGTGCTTGTTTTAAATAATATTGAAATGAGGATATAGGAATGTTGTTGTCTTTTGGATTGTTGGTTGCTACATGAGTAAATTGACTGATGAAATTGGAGGAGAGAAAGAACAATTGGGCATTTGTGTAGTATAATTGTGAAAGTTTCTACCCTAATTAGATTGGGTGTATGTCTATCTTGTTTGGGTACCTTGCACTTGAGGAATTGAGTTGGGTTCTATCCTAACTTGAAAAAAGCATAAAAATTAGAGATTTATGTCTAAAAATAGATGTAGAGCTAACTAGTGAAAGAGTAGGGCTTTAGTGAAAAAAATATTCTTAGTTAGGTGTTCAAGTTGATGTTTAATGAGAAGTTGGAGATCTAAAATTGAGACAAGTTGGTTAAATGAGCTAAGGGAATTGGTTGGCCTAAATGTCCAGTTAAGAGGTTCATAAAGCACTTGGGTTCATAAGTAGCTACTTCACGTAATCAACAGGTGTTGATTGAATTAATTGATCTTTTGTTTGAGTTTAAAACGTCAAGTTTGCGATTGACATACATATATGAAATAACCTCAATAACAAAAGGAAATGGTGTCATTTGAAAGTATAAGTGTGGGAAGAACGTGTGTAACATAGGTACTTGGGGTTTTAACGTCAAGTGACATTGGTCAGGACCATAGGAGTTGCTAACAAATTTAGTCAAAACAACTCTGGTTTGTATGGAGCTAAAATTACATTTAGGGGGAATTTATTGAGCAACAACATAATTACATACCAAAGGAGAACATTAGTATTTATTTGATTATGCGAATGATGGTAAAAGGAGGAAGAGTTCCTTGAGACATTTCCTAAGAGAAAATTTACAATGTTGGTCTTTTCGTTTATAAGTTTTTGAAATTGAACGTATATTGTTACTATAGAATAAAGATTTGTAAAACTGAATTCTGATGAACACAAAACTTGAATTGAAGTCTTACAGAAAGAACAGTCGTAAGTTGAGGTTTAAAAGGCAATGCTCAATTTTACAGGTACGTTACTATTTGTACCCTTCAAAGTCATTTAAATTTATATTTCCCAACATTACTAAGTTTTATTCGCCTGCTGGAACCTTAAGGACTCATTTCATTATTCGTCGTTCAATGCAATGTTCAATGTTTAATGTTCAATGTCCAACGTTCATTGTTCACAGTTTCTGCTAATAGAATTCATTGTTTGAACTCTTCCCGTTAAATGGGAAATTCACAACTCAGTGTTCCTTAATGCCATGGCTGCTATTCACATGTTTGGGTCCCTGTGCAGGTCAAGAAACAATTAATTTCATAGTCAATGTTAAATGCAATGTTCCTCAAAGAACGTTTAAAAAGCATAGTTTTAACATTACGGGGATGCTCACAGACTCATTACAAATAGTTATTGATTATACAAGGGTAACATATTGAGGTATAGCTCATTTTCCCATTGTTCGCTAACTTGAAAGAAGCATAAAAATTCCAGTGTAAATGAAATGTCATCCTCTTCTTAGTTGGTTCCTGGTCCTTCCTTCAAACATCCCTCTGGCTGTCATTTATATGCCTTACATTGGCCATCACGATTATTTTCTTCTATAAAATATCAATATTATATTTGTGATTTCGACATTTAATCACACCTTTAGCGTGAAGACTACATGAACAGTCCACCTTTTTGCCCGTATGGCTTAAATATTCCCAATTCATTTCTAATTATATGATGGTTCCAACAACTTAATCGAGAGATTAGAACTTTTACTGGAAATAACATTAAGTGAATAATCTTACCTTCTTATTTGAATGCTCAAATATTCTCTTTTTACAAAAAGCACAACTTAACCTATCATTCACCTTTCTAACCAGCCATCCTGCTTGAGATGGAATGGAATGTTCATCTTTGACAATGATTTCTCTTGCAATCCATGTATGCAAACTGTTATCCTTGTGACCTTCTATTTTTAAATTCTTAATACACTCATGGCTCTCCTAATCTAGCCATTTCATGACAATCTTTCCTTTATCGATCACTTCTAGCTACATTAATATATCTTTTACGAGTAGTGACTCATTTGCCATCTTCTTCACTATCCCTAACCCTGTACACATTCATTTTTAACATCGAAACTAGATCCAACAAATCTTCGCCTAGCTTGATAAAGGAGATTGTGGAGGAAAAAAGTTGGGGATGTAAGATAGAGCACAATACTTCCCTTCATTATTAGCCCAAAAGGCACTATAGACTCAAGTCACAAGATAAGATCGAGTCTCATTACATTGCTGATAACCTGGTCCTCAGTAGGCATATGGTGCAATTAAGAATTCAAAATGAGGACATTTCTAATAAGAGTATAATGCCATACAATGCATACTTGTGTTGAAGTGGGTTGCATGAAGAGTTGGTTAAAAGGCTATAGTTAATCCGAGCAACGACATAGAAAATAAGAAAAATACAAGAGCATATTAAGGCTGCCTAAAGCCGATAAAAGAGTAGTGTCGGTAAAGGAGAGGCTATTGGAGACCCAAATGGGGCATAAAGTATTTTTTTCCTACCATCAGGGGTGTTAAGAGGTTCATAGTTAGAGGAAAACTGAGCTCTAAGTACATTTGGCCATACAAAATCACTTAAAAGACAAACCCAGTGGCTTATAGTTTGGCCTTATCACCAGAACTTGAGCACGAGTATATTTTTCTCATGTTTCACTGCCTTAAAATGTGCTCTAGGCCCAAATCACAACAACCTGGCAAGGTCTATAGAGATCATTAAAAACTTAGCTTATAAGGAATGTCTTTGCGCAAACATTGGATTCTACAGCAAAGAAGCTCTGTCGTAAGAGCATACCTCTAGTTAAAGTTTTATGACTCACCATACCCCTAAAATATGAAAGGAAAAAAGGGCAAAAAAAATCCCTATCTATTTTGATGTAAATCCAGTACATATTTCAAACTTCTAAGTTTCGATGATAAACTTATTTTAAATGGGGAAGACTATAATTGCCCAAACCTAACCCACATTAATTACTTTAGTTCATTTCAATTTAACAGAGTTGAGTGTAGCATTTTAATTCGATGTTTGAAAAATTTATGCGATTTCACAATCGAACGACAAAGTGGCCTCAAAGAAAAATTTAGTAGTACACGTATAAAATCGTTCGATACTTATAAACAAATTTAAATCACCATATCAATAAAAATTATTAAAAGTGGTATTTTCATGGAAGGTGATAAATAGGAATAATTATTATAGTTTATTTAAATCTACTCTATAACTAAAACAATAGAGCGAGTAAACGAATAAATAAATAAATAAACAAATGTACATTATTAAGGGTTGGTGGAATTGATAATTTCCCATTTAAAATTCATGAGATTACTAAAAATGGGCAAACATATTTGCATAGTAAAAGATGGATTACCTTTTAAAAGTAGAGAGGTGGGAAAAAAATGATAAAAATAAAAATGAGTTTTTTTTATAAAAAAAAACAAAGCAAGCTAATCCCCCTGTTTTCTGACATCAGCACAACCCCCTTTTTAAAGTTTTTTTTTCAGCCAAGCTTTTCTCCTTTCTGCCCCTATTTTCCATTAGACACGCCCCCTATGCTTGGTGCTAGCAGTGTGTCGTTGCCTGGGTGTGCCGCTGCAGGGCTGCTGGCGCCGCCAGAACAGTTGCGCAAACTGTTGTGCAACCTACAACGACTTCTTCTGACTCTTATTTGGCTTATTTGGGATTTCAAGGTGAAAACCCTCAACCTCCTCCCATTAATTTATTTGTTGATTTAGTTAAGAAATATGTCTTCTTCACTTTAAATAAGTATTTTCTATATGAATTTGGAGTCTAATTCCTATGATCATGAGTTTTAGAATCACAGTTGAGGCATTACACCGAGCGATCTAGAGGAGCTGATGTGTTGGTGGATGTTCCTAGCTCCCTTGATTTAACTGTGCTGAGTTCAAATGAGGAGCCAAAACCTGAGGAGGAGCTAGGGATTGAGAAGAAGGGGGAGGTAGTGATAGAGGATGATGACCTTAAGGAGGGAGATCCTGACCTGGAGATAACTAATAGCAATTCTGACTTTGATAAGGATGTTGATGATGACTCTGATCTAGATTATGATCCATCCTGGGATTGTTAGAGTTTGACCCATCTTTACATTATGCTTTAGGTTTGTGAGTTTTGTTCTTATATATGTATTATAACTAGTTTAGGGTTGATATCCCTTTTGTGTGTATGTGTGTACATGTGTTGTATATAAGTAGGCTAATCTAACCAGCTATGATAATGCATTCTGCCTTTCTTTTTGGGGTTTAGGACAGATTTAACGAGGGACTAACTAATGTTCTTTTTACTAAAAAAAGTTTGGAATGAAAAACCTATCTTAAAATGTGGGTTTGTCCTGAAATGATTCAATATGAAATTCTTTTGGTGATCCTTGTAAGTATATATGCAATGAAATTTTTTCTTACATTAAAATTGCGTTTGCATTGTGTAGTTATTATTTTGTCACATATCCAATGAAAATCTACGTGAAAAATTCTTTGTTTGTGTGGCGAGCATGTCAAAATCTATAAACAACAATCTGAGTAGCAATGAAAGTGATGATCTAGGTAATGGCCAGGGTTTAGTGACCAAGCTTCCTTAACTCACAACAAACCCTGGTGGAACCCCATCCTTGACTCCCGAGGTATCTAGATGTTGAGGATTTGAGCTATTGGAGGAACTTGGTGACCAAGCTGATGAAATGGATTCCCCCTATTCCTCCCTGATCTACCTCCAAACCTAATAAGTTGTCTAATAGGGTAACTTGACGTAACCCTAAGGTTTATGATTGGAAGTTAGATCATGTACAACGCAAAGAATGAATTGGAAGAAAAGAGAAAATATTTGCAGTTGTTGAGGTACACTACTAGAAATTAGATCTTCAATGAACATACTTTAACGACCAACCTTAAAAGTTGTTCTTATTAGGCATTATTAATGACAAAGTCACTTTTTTGCCATTTAATAACATTTAAAAAAATATCTTTTGACCATGAGTCATGCAAAATATCATCATAATTTTTTATTATTTCATCCTTAGTGCTAGCAGCATATATGTACTAGGGAAGGAGCTAAAAGTTTAAGAATGCAAATAACCACAATTTCCTTCCTAAACTGAATACTATTAAGGGAAATTAAAAAATAAAACTAAAAATATTAAAGACTAACATTCAGTTTGCTTCTCATTTCCTTTCATCCTAAAACTACGAATGGTAGCCCTGGGTGAAGAAAGTTATTAATCTCCATTGTGTAGGTCTGCATTACCTAAGGAGAAGAAAGTAAACATTGGAACTTTCTACTTTCATAGGAAAGTCGACATTTGGTGGTGTACTGTGGAAGATAAACTACAAGGGCTTGAGCTTTCTTGCGCTAAATTTCTTGAAGAAATTTGAGCCAAGCTTTGTCCAATTACAATCCAACACTAGAAAGAGGAAGAATTCATGGAACTAAAAATACGCGATAATATGACATTGATACAATATGCTGGCCAATTCATTGCGTTATCGAGCTTCATCGCTAATTTTGTAGCTTTTGAAAGAATGAAGATGAGACAGTTCGAGAAAGGTTACGGTTTTTATATTGAAAACGGGTTGGCTAGTCAACCAATTCAAACTTATAAGGAACTGTATGAATGAGATGCTGAGGTGAAGCGAGTAAATAATGAATTAGGAGCTTTTTCAACCCAAGTACTCAAAAAAGAAAGTGGAATGATCAATAGACTTCAAGCTCAAAAGAAGACTGTTATTGGTCCAACTAGGAGTTGTCCATCTGTTCCATCTGAGCCTTGTGGGAAACATGGTCAAATAAACCACACCACAACGGAGTTCCAAGTAGATACTAAACTAGTGCATGTGGTGTGGTAATCCTGATCATTTGATTTTGGCTAGGTCAAGAAGACAAAACGCCACTAAAAGGAGTAACAAGGTTAATAGCACCACCATGTCAGGGACCCCTGCCTCCTAAACCTGCAACAGTAGGGAAGCCCACATGATGAGCAAAACCAAAGCTACGGGCTCGGTACAGTAGTTATCTTTTTAAATTCAGACCCATTTTAGGTTTTATTTAATTCAAATGCCACCAATTCATTTATATCAGCCAGATTGCATTGTAACTATTCTTAGAATATGATAAAATGTGGGCCAACTATGGAATTAGCTTGCGAAATGATAAAATGGTGAAATGCCCCATCCTTTATAAGCATGTCCCTACTATGATTGATGAACATGTGTTCCCTGAGAATTTAATTCAATTTGATCTGTTAAAATTTGATGTAGTCTTGGGAATGGATTGGCAAACCACTCATAGGGCAGATAGTAATTATAAAAATATTAAGGTAATTTTTCAGTGGAATAAAAGGGCTTAGAAGTATGTTTTTAAAGTGAAAAAAATGGAAAGAAGTATCCATTATCTCAATTATGAAGGCTAATAAGCCATTACAACAATATTGTATAGGATACTTGTGTTATGTCACAAAGGTTAAAGAAGGGATAAAGATAGAAAATATTCCTCTGATGTGTGTCCTGAAGAACAACATGGATCACCTCCTCAGAAAGAGATTGACTTTGAAATTAAACTAGTTCTTGATGTACAACTTATTTCAAAAGCCCCGTATGGAATGGCCCCAACAGAGCTCAAAGAGTTGAAAATCCAATTAGATGAAGTATTACAGAGATGTTTATTAGGCCAATGTGTCCCTTTGGGATCCCCCATCTTGTTTGTGAAGAAAAAAGATGAAATCCTAAGACTTTGTATAGATTATAGAGAGTTAAACCAAATTGCAATCAAGAGCAAATACCCTTTACCTAGAATAAATGACCTGTTTGACCTATTGCATGGTGGTCGGGTGTTTTCAAAAATTGTCTTGAGGTCTAGTTAACATCAGCGTAGAATTAAACCCAAGGACATCTCCAAAACTTTTTTCAGACTTACAAATGCCCTTATTGTATTCATTACTCTCATAAATAGAGTTTTCAGGCCGTACTTGGATAAGTTTGTGGTGGTATCTATAAATGATATTTTAATATATTCTAAAAATGCGGAGGAGCATGCAAAACATTTGAGAACTGTATTACAGACCTTGGGAGAACATCAAATGTATGATAAGGTAAAGAAGTGCGAGTTTTGGTTGAATAGGGTGACATTTTTGTGGCATGTTGTTTTCAAACAAGGGATTAAAGTTGACCCTTGAAAGATAAAAGTAGTTACTGAATGACCTAGGCTGGAAAATTTATAGAAGTGAGGAGTTTTCTCAGGTTAGCAAGATACTACAGAAGATTTGTGAAGGATTTTTCTAAAATAGCACTGTCATTGACGAATTTGTTGAAGAAGACAATAAGTTCAAACGATCAAACAAATGTGTGGAGGCATTCCAAGAATTGGAAAGGCGGTTAACTAGAAATCTTATCCTTAGTTTGCCAATAGAGGGTGGATGTACTACTTATAGTGATGTCTCTAAGAATGAGTTTGTTGTGTGTTGATGCAAGATGATAAGGTAACATGTTCTGCATCTTGACAACTTAAACCTTTTCAAAAGAATTACCTAATCTATGATTTGGAGTTAGCTTTAGTGGTTTTTGCATTAAAAATTTGTAGACGTTACCTATATAGGATTCCATGTAAGATTTACATCAGTCATCAATGTTTGAAGTGTATCTTTACTTATAAAGAGATCAACCTGAGCAACAACGATGCTTTGAATTGCTCAAGAATTATGATCTATAGATTCATCATCATCTAGGAAGTCAAATATTTGTAGCAAATACATTAAGTAGGAAGACCTAGCACAGTTTGAACACAATAAAAACTACCCAACCTAGCATCTTGAGAGACCTTGAGAATATGGGTATTGAATTTGTATCATATGGACTAATATATGGCAAGCTGTGAGCACTGGAAGCATAAACTTCTATAGTAGAAGAGATTAAGTTAGGCTAAAGGGATGGTGTCAAGTTAGAGAGGATCAAATAGAATATCACAAAAGGAAAATCCCCTTGTTTTGTGATACATGAGGGCGGAACCTCAAGGTTTCAAAAACGACTGCGTGTGCCAAACAAGGAAGAGTTGAAAAGAAGGATTCTAGAAGAAGCTCATAATACTCGTTACTCAGTGCATTCAGGGGGAGCAAAAATGTATAGGGATTTGAGGCAATACCTTTGGTGAGACAATATAAAAAGGTAGATTGCCAGGTATGTGGATAAGTGTTTTAATTACCAAAAGGTGAAGGTAGAACACCAACATCTAGTGGGTGACTTAAGGCATTTAGAAATTTCCGTTGGAAATAGAATTCAATATCAATGCATTTTATCATGGGGGTTACCTCTTTCTTCCTCGAAAAAGAATGTCACTTGGGTTATTGTTCATAGACTCACCAAATCTACCCATCTTGTACCTATTCATAACACTTGGAAGGACATAGTATCTAATAAGGACAAAAAATTTTAAGCCCACTGTTGGCAAGCTTTGCTGAAAACTATTGGGACTAAGCTAAGTTTTAGTAGTTCCTATAAGCCCAAGACTGATCGAAAGACTAAGAGTGTGAATTAAATCTTGGAAGATATGCTTAGGGCATGTGTGCTGATTTCAAGGAAAATAGGAAGAAGATCTACCTTTAGTGGAATTTTTCTACAATAATAGTTTTCTGTCTACAATTAAAATGGCTCCTTTTGAGGCATTATATGAGAGAAAATGCATAACACTGTTGCGTTTGAGCTACTTAAAGTATTAATTATAGGGTCTGAGCTAATCTAAGAAACCACTAAGAGGGTAAGGAAGATTCAAGAACACATTAAAGTTGCCCAGAGCTGATAAAAGAGTTATGCTGATAAAGAAGACCATTGGAGTTTGAAGTGGAAGATGAAGTCTCTTAAAAATATCGCCAATCGAGGGTGTTAGGAGGTTCAATACGAGGGGGAAACCGAACCCTAAGTACAATGAGAACCTATGAGATCATTGAAAAACTCAATCCAGTGGCTAATATATTAGATTTACCAATAGAGTTTGAGTGATTCCATAATGTTTTTTGTTTCCGGAACTTTCCGAGTGTGCTCAAGGTGACGTGAGATGAGAGAGCGGGCTTATGTGATTGCTCGTGTAGATCAGCCGACGATCCTCTCCTCCAATGTCGAACCTGCAAACAAGGCATCCCCGAATTGTGATCCGGGGAACTCCTCTCCGATGGTAAAGTCAAAAGAGGGTCCCAGTGAAAGATAAAAGTAGTAAAGAGAGAGATTGTGCTAGAAGCATGGGAAATTGTGCCAGATAGCGAATCCCTTTTCCGAGGTAAGTAAGTGAGTATTTACAACTCTTGTAGCAAGGGGTAAAATGGAAATTTTGCGCTAAATACCCCCAAATGGGCTGCTTGACTACTCGCTCAACTTGGGTCTCTAGTTGGAGCCCCAAGGGTCCCGCTAGGGGGCCTGCTGCTTCCAGTTGGGCCTGGCCCATGGTTGCGTCTGTAGGGTCCACTAAGGAAGTCATACTTTTCGAATTATTTAGCCCGTCACATTTTACCTGTATGTATGTCTACGCAAGTAGTTAGGTGAAATGTGAAGTGTATCTGTATAACGAAGGTCGGTGGGACTCGGGAAATGGCCTGCTCTTGGTTGGTTATCCCATCTTGAGATGACAATTGGTTATCAATCTGTGTCTTGTTTAGACTTTTGAGACAAGCTGGTTTTCGAAGCTGGACAATGGCATGGGAATTCACCTACTTGTGGAGTATAAAATGGCATTGTTTTGGGGCTACCTTTCATGCTCTGTAGGCAAATGTCCCTTGCATAAAGGTATTTTGAGATGGGGTTCCCTCGTTCACCGACGATGGATGAGATGGCTCTCTATGTTCTAGAGAACTTCGAGTGGTACCATAGGGAGGTAGCATTTCCTCCTCTACCCCTCCCATCTGACTACGAGGACCTATGCGCGGATTTTGATCTGGACGTCGCTAAGGAGTATGCCCGAGACTACGACCTTCCCGAGGTACCCCAGGTGGTGTTCCATGCGATGCTCCTTAATTACGTATGAAGTTGGGCATTCTACACAAATGGATGATTGGCATAATGGAGTCGGCCCTCAACGAATTACGGTGGAGCATCTTCCAGGCATAGGTAGGGTGTAACAAGGGCAGAATCTTGAAGGCCTGCGTCAGGAGGAGAGCTTGAGGTCTGGCAGCGCGTCCTTCCTCCCTAGTGATGTCGACGAGGAATAAAATGACATCTTGTCTTCCTTTCTTTTTTTTTACTATGTACTCGTTGAATGTTTATAATAAAATGACGTCTTTTCCTTCGTGGCCTCGCCTCTAGTCTTGTGTTCTTGTTTACCTAATCTGACCTATAGGCCATGCCAACGAGGTCTAATCTTTTGGTGTTTTGCGCTTGAAGGGTCGCGACTCTTGAGGCTCGGTCCCCATGTCCATGGATAGAGTGATTGGCCTCGGGCCCCTCTTGCAGGGCCACGAGCCGCCTTGTTTGGGGGTTAGCAACGTTCGAAATAGGTACTGAGTACTTAGGTGTCACGTGGCATGGGCGGAATGGTGCCATGGTTCTGGAACCGCCTTGGAGGGTGTGTTGTCCTTTACTCCCCCCGCCTCCCTCTATAAAGATGGAGTTGGAATTCTCGTGAAGAGTCACTTAAGCATGCTCCCAAATCTTTTTAAAGAGAGAGAGATAAATGTTCTACAGAGAGAGACTCTACTCTTATCTTTACCATGACTTTTCCCCCCTTTCGCGATACTGAGGAGATGGTTGATCACATTAGGGAGACTTTTAAGTGGCACTTAAGGAGGGCCTCGTGTTCTCCTCGCCCACTCCCGAAACATTACTAGGACCTGTGCCCGAGCTTCACTCTACCCTTCGCAGAGGAAGCGACGCGCGACTTTGATATTCCTGAAATCGTCCAGGCCACTTTCTACACTATGGTGATTAATGATGTTGTGGAGCTATCCATAGTCAGTAGGGACATGGTTGGGGCCTTAAAGTCGACCCTCAAGGGTCCGCAGTGTAAATCTTTTGAATCTTAGCCGAAGGTCAACAAGCACGCCCTTCTGGGGCCGCAGCTCCAATGGCAAGCTGATCTAGGAGCGGGACCCAGTCTGGTGGGTAGTCACGAAGAGAACTCGGAGTCAAGTCATGCCCCACCTCCTTCTAGTGATGAGGAGTAGTCTTAGGTTCCCTTTGTAGCTCATCCCTTTGTCACATTCCTCGTCCTTGTATGGTCGGTTTATATTTATTGATAAATAAAGGGTTGCCCCTCTAGGCAGGGGTTTGATTTCTTCACAAATGTTTTCATGCTCTTCCCTCTATAACACTTTCACACAATTGTACTGACCAACTTCAATGCCTGTCAAGCCCCTGGCCCTTTATGGGGGCTGGGGGTGTAGCTCCCGTCCTTTGGGCTATGCTTGAAGTCCTAGCGAACAACCTTAAAGTCGTGCTGCTGGACCCCCTACCTAGCAAGGATGCAAACTCGTGGTGGTCTGCCCATGGGCTATGCCGTAGGGCCCCGAGTTCCTTTTGGGGTTTAGAGACGCTCGAGGCGATCTTGAGTACGCTAGTGCCATGTGGCGTAAACAGAGTGGTGCCCTCGATTTTCCCACCTCCTTCGGGGGTGCGTTGTCCTTTACCCTGCATGCCTCTTTCTATAAAGGTGGAGTGCAATCTCTCATTGAAGATCACTTAATTTGCCTCCTCAACCCTTGTAGAAAGAGAGAGCGAGTGTGATATAGAGAGGGAATCTCACTTTCGATTTTACACCATGGTGTTTCCCGACTTTCTTAGCACCGAATAGGCAGCCGATCATGTTAGCGTAACCTTGAGGTGCCATTTGAGGGAGATCTCTCATCCTCCTCGGCCTCTTCCTAAGAACTACCATGGTCTTTGCCCTTTCTTTGACCTTGAGATGACCGAGGAGTCTGCCCGAGACTTCCGCATTCCCAAGATGACTCAGGCAGTCTTTTACGCCATGGTGCTCAACGATGCTGTAGAGCTAAGAGTCACGAGTAGGGACGAGGTCGACGCTTTGACGGTGGTTCTGGAATGTCTGAACTGGGATGTTTTTGAATTTTGGTTGGGGATGAAAGAAGATGCTCTTCGTAGAGTGCAGATCTGAAGGCTCGCTAACCTAAGGGTCGATCCTGAACAAGTGGGTGGCCACGAAGAAAACTTGGAGTTAAGCAATGCCCATCCCCCTTCTAGTGATGAGGAATAGGCATAGGTTTCTTTTGTATCTCACTTCTTTGTCGTGTTCTTTGTCTTTGTAAAAATTGATCTGTAGCTACTCACAAAGGTAATAAGACGTTATCCCATTTCGTATGAACTTGGTTCTCTCTTTCATGTTCTTGCATTCCTCTTCACGTGCTTAATGATATGGGCGTAGAGACCGGCCCCTAGGCTGTACCTGAGGACTGTTAGCCCCCTATGGGGGACTAACTGCGTGGCGTCCGGCCTATGGCCGTACTCAAGGACTTTCGGCTACTTCCAGGGAGTTGAGAACATGATAGCCAGGTCCCCTTTTGGGACCTAGAGTCATAGCAACCAGCACAGAGTCCGCGCTTGAGGACCCTTAGTCCCCCTTGGGCTAAAGGCATAACGATCGACCATGAGAGTGAGCTACAGGACCGTTAGCAGCACTGGGGGTAAAGGTGTAGCAAACGGCCCTAAGGTCGTGCTTGAGTATCCTTAGCCCCCATTTGGGTTAAAGGTGTAGCGACCGACCCTAAGGTCGTGCTTAAAAACCCTTAGCCCCTTATTGGGGCTAAAGGTGTAGTGACCAGCCCTGAGGCCGTGCTTAAGGACCCTCAGCCCCTATTAGGGCAAAGGTGTAGCGATCGGCCCTACGTCCATGTTTAAAGACCCTTAGCCCCCATTGAGGCTAAAGGTGCAACGACTGGCCCTGAGGTCGTGCTTAAAGACCCTCAGCCCCATTGGAGCTAAAGGTGCAGCGACTGGTCTTGAGGTCGTGCTTAAAGACTCTCAGCCCCCATTGGGGCTAAAGGTGTAGCAACCGGCCCTAAGGCTATGCTTACGCACCCTTTGCCCCAATGGGGGCTAAAGGTGTAGTGGCCAGCCCTAAGGTCGTACAAAAGGACCCCTAGCCCCTATTGGGGAAAAAGGTGTGGCGACCGGCACTGAGGCCATGGTTGAAGACCCCATTAGGGCTAGAGGTGTAGCAATCGTAAACTACATCAAAGATAAAAATGGTGAGGTGCTGTCTAAGGATGCAGAAATCAAGCAGAGATGGCAAAGGTGCTTTTGAAACTCCTCAATGGTGAAGTGACGAAAGATTTTCGAAGTAGGGAAAGAGAGCGTAATGAGAGGAGTCTTGATCCTCGGTTGCGTGTACCTATTAGCAAGGACGAGACTAAAGAGTCCTTAAAGAAGATAAACAATGGGAAAGTATAGGGACCAAACCAGATACCGATGGAAGTGTAGAAGTGTTTGGGTGAAGAGGGATTAGAGTGGCTAACATAGCTTTTCAATGTTATTTTTGGGACCACTAAGATGTCTAGAGAATAGAGGTTTATTACAGTTATCCCATTGTACAAGAACAAAGGTGATATTCAAAATTGTAATAATTATAGGGGCATAAAGTTGCTCAGTCATACTATGAAGGTAGGGAAGAGGGTGATTGAGAGAAGGTTACGGAATGATATCTCGATATCAGAGAATCAATTTGGTTTTATGTTTGGCAGGTCGACCATAAAAGGCGATTGACCTCCTTATAAGGCTCACGGGATTATGTAGAGATAGAAAGGTAGATCTTCATATAGTATTCATTGACCTGGAAAAAGCATATGATAGAGTTTCGCATGAAGTGTTATGGAGATGCTTGGAAAAGGTTCAAGTGTCACTTGTGTATGTTTGTGTTATTGAGGATATGTACGAGGGAGATAGGACGAGGGTTAGAATGCCAAGATGGGCTACCAATGACTTCTACGTTGGTATGGGTCTACATCAGGGTACCACTTTAAGCCCTTTTCTTTTCACCCCAGTTATGGATGAACTTACAAAAAGAGTTCAAGATGAGGTACTATGGTGTATGTTATTTGCAGATGACATTATTCTTATTGGTGAGACCAGGAGAGGGTTTCAATGACAAGTTGGAGCGATGGAGATATACACTAGAGTCTAGAGGTTGTAGAGTAAGTAGATCGACAACTGAATACCTACATTGTTCTTTCAGTGGAAGGGAAGATGCGCATAGAGAAGTCACCATTGATGGGATGACGATACCAAAGGTCAAGAAGTTTAAATATCTAGGCTCGATCATTCAACAAAATAGAGATATTGATGAAGATATTAACCAGCACGTGGGTTGGCTAAAATGGATGAATGCTTCAGGTGTGCTGCGTGATAAGAGGATGCCTATGGGATTAAAAGTCAAAGCTTATCATATAGTAGTCATACCTGCTGTGATGTATGTATCGGAGTGTTAGCCTATAAAAAAGACACAGGTTCAAAGCTTGATGGTAGCAGAGATGGGAATGATTAGGTGGATGTGTGGTTATACAAGAATGGATAGAATTAGGAATAGAGAATCAAAGACTTAGTTAAAGTGACTCCCATCAAAGATAAGATGAGAGAAACCAGACTTAGATGGTTTGGCCATGTGAAAAGAAGGAGTGTGGAAGGTCCAGTGATGAGATGTGAAAGGATTAATATCCCCAAAAGTAAAACAAGGAGAGAACGACCAAAGAAAAGTTTGGACGAGGTGATTAGAGAAGACTTGAAGGTTGTAAGATTGACAGAGGATATGGCTCAGGATATGAGACTATGGTGGGATAAGATTAGGATCTTAGATCACAGAGAGTTAGCCACCTGATTTGGTTATGGTTTTTAAGTTGCAGTAGGGTAGTTTTGGTTGCAGTTTTTTCGTATGTCTTGTTTGTATGCAGCTAGTACATACATCTGAAAAGAGACATTGTTCGCCTACCTTTGTTTGTTAAGGTATAGTACCTTCCTTTGCTATATTGTACCTATGTTGTACTTATATTTACATAGTTACAGCCACTTGATCTATTAGTATTTTTTTTAGTTCATTAGCTACTTCGTATCCTTAGTTTTTTTTTTCATTATATATTTTCACAAAAATGCTTCTTCTATAAAATGCTTTCACAAAATCTTGTTTTGTAGGTCTCTTAGATTCAATCTCTCTATGGGCAGGGATGCTGATAGAAGTAAGGTTGCCTACCTCTGAATCTCCCTATACCTCACAAAAGCAAGACCCACATAGGGAGGTGGTGGTGTTGTTGTTTTAAGGATGTCCACCCTTAATATTTTCAGACCCTTCAAATGAACTTATCAGAGATTATTATCAGAGATTATTCTGGGCCATGGACATCCCTACCTTGAACATAAATTCACTCTTGCCTTTCCATTACAATCTTACAGAAGAAGCAGGGGATATATTATCCAACCCAAACACATACAAAATCCTAGTTAGAAAACTTAACTAACATAAGACCAGATCTAGCATTTGTTGTTTAGATGCTAAGCCAATACATGCATGCACCCAGGGCTTCTCATTGGGATGCTATCCTTCATACTTTAAAGCGTGTCAAAGGAACCATTGGACAAGATGTATTGCTTCCTGTTGATACTAGGGGTGCTCCTGGTTCACGTATCCGGACCAAAATGGATTTCAGTTCAGGTCACCGAAATTTAGGGTCGGCAAAACACTCAATAATATCCGAAGCCAAATATTCGAGTAATCAAAATCCGGGTACCCGATAATTTTGGTTTGGATTTTCGATTGCCCAATAACCCACTTTTTCTAAGTTCTTTTTTCCTACTTTGCCTAATAATTTTGCTATATCCATAATATAATCATTTCTATTTATGCTATAAAACATTGCCATATTGGGCAAAGTTGCATTTGAAATTATTACACAATATGGCAATATCACTCGATATCTTACCATAATTCATATTTTAATTAGTCAACACCTTCATAAGGCATAAGCTTATTAAATCATATTCATGCCCAACCCATTCAGACAAAATAATACAACACAGAGTACTTGCCTTCTTCGGATTTGGGAATATTTGACTTACAAAATCTTTAGTGAGTCGATAATATAAAACAAGTTTCAAAAAAGTTTTAAAAAATGTGGGTTTTTGGGTACCCAAATCCTCAAAATGCCCGAACTGTACCCAAACCAAAATTTTCAAATACTTCAGTGCGGGTACCCGAGATTTCGGATCGGTTAAGGGGTTTTCGATTCGGATTATTAGTTACAGATATTTTTGAACACCCCTAGCTGATGCGCAGTTAGAAACTTTATGTCTTTTCAAACTCTGATTGGCTTCTCATCTTACAACTGTGTGATCTATTACTAGTTATTTTCTACTTCTCATACATTCTTCTATTAGCTAGAAGTTTAAAAAGCATCCTCCCATAGCTAGATCACCCTTGGATGGTGCATATGGAGTGATGGAAGCAATTGTTGCATAAGCGTAATAGCATGAACCTAATCCACGTTAATTTCTTTAGTTCACTTCAATTCAATAAACTTGAAAGTCATATTTCAATTGGACGTTTGAAACATTTATGCAATCACAGACTGAGACAGCAAGTAACATGGAAATAGGATTTAGCAAAATTTGGCATAAAATCATTCAATACCTACAAATAAATATCAATCCGCATATTTACAAAGATGATTACAAGTTGTGCTCTGCATGAAGGATATAAATTAAGAACACTTTATATAATTTGCTAATCAATGGTATATAAATAAAATAATGACATGAACAAATGAAATAGGACTGAATACAAAAGTACATATTAACTAGTATGGGTGAAACTCATAATTTTTCTCAATAACGTATAAAATTATTAAAAATAAAATGAGAGGAATATGATTGTCAAATGAGTAAATTAAATAAATTTAAAAGTTTGAAAAATTCCTAATTAAAATAGCGATAAAAATATAGAAAATAGGCCTAAACAAAATCCCAACTTCTTAAAATTAGTAAATAGAAGGAGGCTAAGATTTTGGAACAAAGCAAAAAGGAAAAAAAAAATTGAAAACAAATATGGGCCAAAAAAAATTCTGGCAAGGCTTTATTTCAAAGAGGCTGAAACAATAAAACTCATTTTTCCTCTTCTTGCCTCATCTTCCCACACACAGTCATCCGGCACCACCTGCACATCCTCTTGTTAATAGTGCACCACCCAGTTGCACGCTACCTACTCTCGTTGGCTTGGAGCAGCCATCAGCATCACCCAGCTGCACCCCCCTTTTCTCCCACTCATTTTCTTGGTTCTTTGGTGTTTGCAAGGCAAATTCCAAGCCCCTCTTCTCTTGTCTTCATCACTCTCTTCCTTTATTTAGTTGAGAAATTGTTCTCCATTAACTTAGCTTTAGATCAGTAGTGTTGCTGAAAATTTGAAGTTTATAACAATAAATTTGGTATTGGATTGTATGTATGCTTATGGACATGTCTGGGTTAAGTTCTTGCCATTGAAGGGTTCAGGATGAAGAAAAGTTTGACGATTGGAGGTGGAAGAAAGAGGGAAACAGTACTTTGGGATTTTTGAAATAAATTTACTTGATATAAGCATTGAAATTAATTTCTGGGGTTGAGTTACACTTTAAGGGGGTAAATTGAGTGGATTGGTGATTAGAACTAAAATTGAAACTCGGTTAATAGTAATTTAATAAAGTGGAGAGGATGACGGACTATGGCCCCGTTTGGCAAACAACTATTAGCTAATAGCTGTTAGTTGTTTGTATTAATTGTTAGTTGTTAACTGTTTGAATTAACTATTTGCATTAGCTGTTTGAATTAACTGTCTGTAGAAAAACTGTTTGGTAAAGTTTCCTGTTTCTAATAAAGATGTTTGGTAAAATTTCATTTATATCCTTATCTTTAAATTACTCCATAATGGAACATAGTTTTTATTTATTGGTCAGCTTCTTTTTAAAAATAATTAAATTGATGTCATAGGTATAAATTAACCTCATTTGTGAACGCACAAAAAAAAATAGAAGAAAAACTTCATTGATAAAACTTTACTTTCTTATTAAATTCTACATAAATTTTATTCATCGTCTATCTTATTTCTTTTCAATTTGTTCTTATATAAATGATGCCAATATTTTATAACATTATTTTGTTATTATAAAATTTTTTTGTTTATAATGACTTTATCTTCACTAGATTTAATTCATACAAAATATAGTATCATATGTTACTATTTTGCATCAATCCAAAGCTCATTGTCGAGATAATCGGAAGGGAGATTGAATAATTTGAAGTATAAATATCAAAATATGAGATGTTCATAAAGGTGCATGCTGAGAGAATCAAATAACCGTGATCTAATATACTAGTGAAATTAGGAAATCTACACCAAAAGGTACACTACTTGGTTAAGAAAAAAATACAAACAATGAAATAGACAATACAACTTCAATTTCAAAAGAAAAAAAAGAAGAAAATATCTCTACTCTTGTTAATCCAAAAGATCTAACTAGGCTCTAATGCTACTAAGACACACTTTATAATACTATATACTCTTTCTATTTTATAAAATAATATTCTATAAATATAATGTTATGACATGTAATGTAATTGTTTAAAATTTTAGGCAAATGTGTCATTTCCACAAAAAGCTCTTTTGAAAAAGCTAATGAAAATAGCCTTTTCAGAAAGAGCTATTTGGGGCCAAACAACTGTTTCAAACAACTGTTTGTCAAATATCCATTTGTCTGTTTCACTTGGTCAAAACAGCTAAAACACCCACAAACAACTCTTTTTTTTCAAAAAGTTATTGTTACCAAACAGTGCTAAAATTAAGTGTCAATCTACCAAAATAAATAATTAAAGGTTATCTAAGATTTTATGTTGGGTGGATACCTTCTTAATTTGGTTCTATAATGTACGTCACATTCAAATTGAAACAACACCCATAAATTGGGCTTGCATAAGTTAACCTTTGTTTGATAGTAGATGATTAAATTATAAAGGATAGGAATTAAAATTATATTAACAATAATAATGGTTCTATTAATAATAGTAATGGTAACAATAATAAAACTACTAATAATAGTAATCGTACATAAGGATAATAATAAAACTAATGATAACAATGGTAAGAATAAAAATACTAGTAATTGTAATAGCAATGATAAAAGAAGGGCCTAATGAAATGGATTTAATAATAAATGGAAAAAAAATGAGAAAAGATTTAATGATAAGCTCAATTAGATAACAATCGGAATGTTAGTAATTAGGAAAAATACTACGTAAAATTATGGATTATTAACAAAGATTGTAATAATAAAAACTATTTAAGTCATACTGATAACAAAAGATCGATTTAAAACATAATCGAGGCCACCTTCATCATTGTTGAGCCATGAACAAATATTTACAAGAGCGAGAGGGACAGATTTTAAACCCATGTGTACATTTACTACTATACCTTTTGCAAATTCACATATTTTTTAAATATTAAAATCGCCTAATACATAATTATTCAAATAATCATTTCTCGGTATTGTTTTACCACATAAGCAAGTAGACCCATCAATTATCAATTATCAGCATTTAAGCTCTTTGGTTTACTCGCACGGCTTCAACTTAGGCTTCTTGATTGGCCTGGGAGGTGTGCATCAATTTAATGATCGCATTATACATATGAACTCATCAGCTTGGGTTCCACTTTTAGATAATAACTGGTAATGATTTTAATACAATTTTCTCTCTCCCTGATTTCGAATTAAAACAAATTGGTGACGACTTGCTGAGAAATGAGTTTATATCTTTACGATATAGGAGTAAATGTATTGAGCTTTGCTCATTATTCGAATATTTTGTGTTTTATGTGTTTAGGTAAATCAATTGCGAAGTCCTTCCTTGACAACACCAAAGATGCAAAGAGACTATCAATGAAGTCTATACAAGCTCACAATGACATTTCATAAATTCATTGTTCAGTAAGACATAAGATTTATGGGTTGTTCGACTCTTAGTTGAGTTTGGGAATATGTAAGTTGTGCTCCAAAGTGGTTTTTCATGTGGGCTAAAGTGCGCTATAATATTTATCCTAAGTAAATTAGATAAGTCTGATCCTCCCTAGGATGGCGATAATGTTCTAACCCCAACTCTTTCACTATATTGATCGCTAATAATGAGTTAATTCACACTAATTATGTGATCAATGATAGGAAGAATTCGAGTTTTAAATTTATAACCCCAAGTGCAAGGTTGTACCGTTGAGTTCTAGGGTGTCGTCCACTGGGAATTGGGTTTTAAGTACTGGGATTAGTTAAGGCGAATCAATCTAGGCCAATGAGGAAGGAAATGAAATCAAAGCTAAACTAAACTAATAAAAGAAAAAAAAGTGACTTGTGACTATGATTTAACCAATTGATTAACTAAATAGACAAGATAAGCCCTAACCTACCCGACTTAACTAAGAGCAAGAGATGGTCGTTTGCACCTTCGAAAACCACCCAAGCCCTCTCTCAAGGGTCATGAGCTAGTCTAATTAGTCTAACCACCTATTTTCATAGGGTTAGCCCAATTAGACAACAAAATTAGCAACCCTCGGACTTAGCTAAAATCAAGACTATTTTCATGCCTTGAACCTAGCTATCCTCTCTCCCACACTACCTAATTGACCTCTCCTCTCGACATAAGTCAATCGTTCAAAAATATGCAATTAAGCATTTCATCGAACACTTGCCGGGCGCAAGGGAAAACTCTACCTTCTAAGCATGAATTAGGTGTGGTTAGGCCTAATCTGTAACGCCCCCAACTACTGATTCCTGATTACTCTAACTTAATCAGTTATTTACTCATGATTTGCAACGGAAGTCTTTTGATTGGAGGCATTACCGTCGTTTCATGGCGGAACAAGGCTACCTGAAATTACCCGTAATATTGTGAGTGCTTGGCTAGCTAACGTTCAGCAAGATTACAACTCTTGCTCATTCCTTGCTACCTACTGGATTTCCGGGAGGGAGACTATTCACTGATCCCTTACCTAAAACAAAACACGAAACGTTCGAAATATGAGCCGAAGCTTAGTACGTACATCCCTATG
>JACYFF010031957.1:101818636-101840915 GCA_017589665.1 Selenicereus undatus | reverse complement strand
AATGCGGGCGCCCAACTATTTAAACTCCAAGTCTATTTTACTACATAAGGATGTACGTGCTAAGCTTCGGCTCATATTTCGAACGTTTTGTGTTTTGTTTTAGGTAAGGGATCAGTGAATAGTTTCCCTCCCGGCAAGCCAGCAGGTAGCAAGGAATGAACGAGAGTTGTAATCTTGCTGAACTTTAGCTAACCAAGCACTCACAGTGTTACAAGTAATTTCAGGTAGCCTTGTTCCGCCATGGAACGACGGTAATGCCTCCAATCAAAAGACTTCCGCTGCAAATCATGAGTAAATAACTGATTAAGTTAGAGTAATCAGGAATCATGAGTTGGGGGAGTTACATAATCCTAGCCTAATTAGCCATCAAGAGGCTGATCACAATCCAAGCCAACCAAAATCACAACTAATTAACCACAAAACATAAAAGCCCTAATTTAAACCTAAGCTAGCAAACAAGAACATAAACATGAACAAATGGAGAGAGAGAAAGAAACTAACCTAATCTAATCAAGCAAATTAAACACGAATTAACAATAAAAACTAAACATTTGACTAAACAAAATCAATCACTAGCATTAAACTAGCAAAATGTAAACAAGAACAACATATGTAAAAGAGAGAGAGAAGAGAAGAAAACTTATGCTTGATTGGGTGAACTTCAAATCCAAAGCTTGAATCCAAAATACAACCCAATTAATCCTTATCTACCTACTTTATTTCCTCCTAATGAGGTCTTTGAGGCTAAACCCTAAGCTAAGCTAACCTCAAAAATTGCCCAAAAAGTCTTAAAGATGGGCTTTAAATACAAATCGAGCCAAGGAAAAGGGGCGAGAACAGCAGAGCAAGGGCCGACAGCCGTTAGCAAGGCGACCACCGACCGTTGCCAGCCAAGACCGGTCAGCGGTCGCCAGGCCCTGGCTGATCGCTGCTGCTGGCTGGGCTAAAGACTGGTCGTCTTGCAGTCGACTGCCCTCCCCTCGCGTAATGCTTTGTCTTCTTCTTTTGTTCTTTTTCGCGACATTTGCTCGATAAGATTTATTACCTACAAAAGTAAATAAAATGAGTAAAAATCCTAAAGATTATGTTATTGTACGAGCTAAAATTAGGTGAACGAGGCATGTAAATGCGACAAATTAGCGTCTAACAAATATCACCACACCTATCTTTTGCTCATCCTCGAGCAAAACAAAGGAAAAACTAACCTAAGAACCCAACTCACCGTCGTAGGATTCACGGTTGCATACAGTGTATGCAACAAGCCTTTAAACCCCTTGGTTCCCCCAAGTGGACGTGTGAGGTCTCGTGAGGGTTTGCAGAAGATATACCCATAAAATCTTTGAAATATTTTTGGATTTTTTAAAACAAAGCATATATATACGTCCAAGGGAAAAATATGTACATGTCTAGATCGATTCTATCCCCTTAACAACCTAGCTCCCTAGCTGTATACAAGTAAAACATGCATTTAAGATACACATAGGCTATACATGTATCTCGACTCTCATTTTTCACCCCACACAACACAATGACATGATTTGTACCCTTTGGTACTCCGTGCAAGGTATATTGACTCCCAATGCTAGGCTAAAACCGAGTAAAAGGTCACCTCCACTTAGCTTATGACTTCCTTTTATTTTTGCTCCCCTTTTTTTCTTTTCTTCATTTTTTTTTTCACTTTTCTTCTTATGCTCTTTCATCCAAGTGGGTAGTTCTTGGCTTATTAGGCCTTAAACTCCTAGAGGAAAAATTTAGTACATATTCGGGCTTCTTCCCTATTTAGGAGTTTTATTTAGATGTGTAAAGCACTTATTCAAGCCCAAATAGAGGTACCGGAGATAAGTTCATTTTTCACTTCTTGTTTTTCTCTATTTTTTTCTTTTTCTCCTAATGAAGCCAAAACTAGAAGTCAATTAATCAAGTATAATGTCCCTAAATCCAAATTTCAATAACTAACACCAAAGTCAATGATTAAGTATACAAGGTAAGCACAAAATTGCACCTGTGATATGGGATTATTATGAAAAACCGAAGATAACGTTGTAGACAAGTGTGCCATCATGCATATTCGATCTATATAGAAGCTAGCAACTAAGGTATCAAGGATCAAAAAACCAATCATAACGGTACAAAAGTCCCCTAAATCTAAGAAGAAAAACTATATAAAAATTAAAAAAATTTCACAAAAATGTGCACAAAAGGGTATATGACTTCCCACCCCCACACCTAAATCTTACAATGTCCTTATTGGGAGCCAAGGAGTCACTATCACCACAAAAGCACACAAAAACAAAGAAAATAAAATTACACACACAGGACACACAAACAAAACAAAACAAACAAAAACACTAAACCAACACACATGTACACAAGCCACACACTCCCCAAAAAACACTATCTCATCCAATCAACAACAAGACCACACATATATACAAAACTAACATCACCAAAAACGAATATACACAAATCTAAAAACACCACTAACAACAAAACACAAATATGTACAAAGACAAACAAAGGTAATGATAGCCATCAATCAGCTCCACAATATCCCAAGTTTCACCTCAAAGTTGATCACCATAAAAAAACACATTCCTAATATCCACAATTAAATACAACCTAATATCCACAACTAAACAAAAAGAAAATAAAAGAAAATAAAAAGAAGGGAGAGGATTTAGAATGATTATACCAGGTCTGGTATTGATTGTACCCGAACCATGCCTCTCTAGGATGTGCTATGGAGGCTTGAGGAGCACCAGCCACTCCTCTTCATTACTCATAACTCGAGTCTTCAACTCAGATGCAGTCAATGCTCTCAGAAGCTTATTATGTGCCTTTGCATGCATCTCAAAATGATGTGAATAAGAGAACACTAATAAGATCACCACAAAGAAAGTTAGTTCCCTCTTATACTTATCAAATGTCATAGAAAAATTGAAATAATAATTAAAGAAAGTGGTCCAGTCAATTTTCATAGGCATGTCCTCTAAGTATGTACAATAAGGGTCCAAGGATGGATTATACCCTCAAATGTCACCTAGGCACTCATAAAATACATGCAAATGAGAGGGAGTGGTGGGAAGGAAGTGATGAAATAGGGGTCAAGTCAAGGGAATCAAGGCAAGGGAGGTCCATGTGCTCAAAACTAGGAACAGCACCAACCCTCACATGATCATCACACAACTCCTTAAAAGGAGCCTCCTTAAGATGTGACCTAAGCAAGGTAGGCTCTTTCGACCAAGTAAGCAAATCATCCTCCAAAACACGAACATCACCCCTAAATGGCTCACCCATCTCTAACCCCGTGCACTGAACTAAAGGGAGGAGAGAAGCAAGTAAGGTCAAAGCACTAACGGTAGCGCCAATAGGTGTGCTAGGAGAGGATAGAGCAACAAATGACGAAGAAGTCTAAGGAGGGTCAAACGCTTCCTCTAGATTGGTGGAAGGCGTATCAACAACAAAGCATGACTCTAGGGGAAGGGAAGACTCACAATCATCATAGAGACTAGCCTCAAGTCTAGGAAAAGGTAGACTATCGTCGGTCCCAGGCCACACTCCCTCATCTCACTAACAAAGTGCTTATGTTGCTCATTCATTGCCCCTATCATGGTATCAAGCTTGGAATAACACTGATCAGAAATATCATAACAGGGACAACAATTCACATCATGGTTAAGAGATTGGCAATAAGAGCACACATAATGAGGGTAAAAGGAATGGTGATGTCCAAGGTCCCTAAATTGATCGACACATGGAGATTGAGCGTGCAAATCATATGGAGGTGGGGAAGGGGACATATTATGCTCACTAGGTCTCTCACAATGCCATTGATACCAAGCTAAATGCTTAAACAAACCCCACATACCATTAACATCTAAAGAACACATACCCACCATAACACATGGGCTTAAGAATGGCTCGAGTCTTATGTGTTATCTCCTCAAGCACAATATTGTATATTTCTCATTTTTCACACGTGAAATTCACATATTGGGCACGATAATCATTCAATCTAGTCAAGTATTGCCAAAAAGGTTCATGCTCAAATTGAGGTAAATGAAAAATAGCCATTTTGATTTTTTTTTAAAAATTTTGATTTTTTAGATTTTTTTTGGATTTTCTAAAGGCCTAGCCTCGAATGCTCAAGTAAACCCCGATATTGAAAAGAGCTAACTACCCAGCAACAGCGCCAAAAAACTTAATGGGAAGAATTCGAGTTTTAAATTTATAATTCAAGTGCAAGGTTGTACCATTGAGTACTCGGGGCGTCGTCTACTGGGAGTTGGGTTTCTAATACCAGGATTAGTTAAAGTGACTCAATCTAGGCCAAGAAGGAAGGAAATCAAATCAAAACTAAACTCAACTAATAAAAGCAAAAGAAGTGGCTTGAGACTATGATTTAACCAATTGATTAACTAAATAGACAAGATAAGCCCTAACCTACCAGACCTTAACTAAGAACAAGAGATAGTCGGTTGAACTTTCGAAAACCACCCAAGCCCTCTCTCAAAGGTCACGAGCTAGTCTAATTAGTCTAACCACCTATTTTCATGGGGTTAGCCCAATCAAACTACAAATTTGGAAACTCTCGGACTTAGATGAAATCGGGACTCTTTTCATGTCCCAAACCTAGCTATCCCTTCTCTCACACTAGCTAATCGACGCACCTCTCGACATAAGTCAAACGCTCAAAAATATAGATGAAAGCTCTCTTAAGCATTTCATCAAACACTTGACAGACGCGAGGGAAAATTCTACGTTCTAAGCATGAATTGGGTTTGGTTAGGCCTAATCCTAGTGTAATTAGCCATCACAAGGCTAATCACAATCCAAGCCAACCAAAATCACAACTAATTAACCACAAAACATGAAAGCCTTAATTTAAACCTAAGCTAGCAAACAAGAACATAAACATGGACAAAGGGGGAGAGAGAAAGAAACTAATCTAATCTAATCAAGCAAATTAAACACGAATTAACAATAAAAACTAAACATTTGACTAAATAAAATTAATCACTAGCATTAAACTAACAAAATATAAACAAGAACAACATATGAAAAAGAGAGAGAGAAGAGAAGAAAACTTATGCTTGATTGGGTGAACTTCAAATCCAAAGCTTGAATCCAAAATACAACCCAATTAACCCTAATCTACCTACTTTGTTTCCTCCTAATGAGGTTTTTGAGGCTAACTCCTAAGCTAAACTAACCTCAAAAATCGCCCAAAAAGAACCCCCAAAAAGCCTTGAAGACGGGCTTTAAATACAAATCGAGCCGAGGAAAAGGGGTGAGAACAACAGGGCAAAGGCCAACGGCCTTCGGCAAGGTGACCACCGGCCATCACCTGCCAAGACCGGCCGGCGGTTGCCAGGCCCTCGCTGATGGCTACTATTGGCTGGGCTGCGACTGGTCGTCGTGCAATCGACTGTCCTCCTGTTGCGCGATGCTTCGTCTTCTTCTTTTGTTCCTTTTCGCGACGTCATTTGCTCGGTGGGATTTATTATCTACAAAAGTAAATAAAATGAGTAAAAATCCTAAAGATTATGTTAATATTATTGTACGAGCTAAAATTAGGTGAAATAGGCACGTAAAATACGACAAATTAGCGCATAACAATCAAGTATTGGGGCGTTACAAGAAGTAACTTGGATGGTCACACTACTTACAGATCTTGATGTATCCGGTTTAAAGCTTGTTGCATTGCATTGCGACTAGACCTGCGAAAACTAACCCGATTTGAAAATTCGACCAGAACCCTAGAAAACTTTGGATTTTGAACACAATTTTCTCGACTCAAACATGAAATAAACGGAAAAACTTGCAAATTTTTGGGTCAAATCAAACCCGAACCGGGACCCACCCACTAAATTCGAATATTGTATTCCTATTTTTAAATTTTTTAAATTTTTTCCTTTTAACAATAATAGTTTTTCATTATAACGAATCGTTTAGATAAACATTATACAATTGTCACATCCCTTTGCAAATTAAATAATGATATATGTTCTTTTCCAAATTCATTCCCATAAAATAATGTCATATACAACTTATAAATGGTTCAATTTTAAAAAGTCACCATGAAGTAATTATCTAGTCTTAAGAAAATCAATTTAAAATATGTACAAGTCATACCATTATATTCTTAGTGAAATGAATACGTCTCATCACATTTTAAATAATATTAACTCTATAATAATATAAAATTTTGATATTATAATTAATAGATAATTGCAATATTTTGTGTGTCTATAATATTCTTTCATTTGGTTTCTTTCTAATCGGTCTCGAACTTGATGCAAGTGTTGGGCAATGGACCAACTCGTATTTATGTTAGGATTGACCCACTAGTAAAGCATGCCTGATTAGGCAATGGTAGATTAATTAATAAAATATCAAATTATTAAATGGGCTATTAACAAGTTGAACTACTTTGATTCATTAACATACTTCAGATGGACTGGCCTATGAATGATCTGACCCATTATTAATGTTTTCATATGCAGGCTAACCCATCCAAACATGAATCATTATCCATCAGTACATGACGTTCATATATCATATTGAAAAGTTTGAATATTTTTGATATTCTTTTAAGAAATTGCAATTACAATGCTTGTTCATTAAATATAGACAATTTTAAGTAATAAATATATCGAGATTTCGACTTTGACCAAAAGAAACAAGAAACAATTCACTATAAGGCACTCCAAATCCGTTGGGTGAACCTGAAACCCATCAAACCGAAATACATTCGCCCGTATTTTATCCAAACTCGAAATACACCTTACCTGTATTTTACCAGAACCTAAATGCATCTGACCCGTATTTAAGCTGTGCCTGAACTGACAGGTCTAATCGTGACAATAAGTTAGCCCTTCATGTTACAAGGAACTCAAGTTTTTGATGAAAGAACTAAACATATAGATATTAATTGCCACCTTTCCGGGGAGAAGGTCCTTGAAGGTCTCCTTTAGCTCACACGTTTGCCCCCCAAGTCGCAACTTGCTTCAATATATTCGTTAAAATTGTTTCTTCACATCAGTTTCAGGGACCTAAAGATATCGATATTGGTTGCCACTTTACTAGGGAGAAGGTCCTTGAAGGTCTCCTTCAGCTCACATATTTGCCCAACAAGTCTAAGTTGCTTATTTATTCTTCAAAAGTTCTCCTTCACGCTAGTTTTAGCTTCTTATGCCGAAGCTGAGTATGTGCTCCTCATCCACACATTCCTCAGCTTGAGGCCCTTGTTAAGCACAGCTTGTTAGTTGCTTCTCTAACTAATTCAACCACATTAACACCAAGATATTTATTAAAACAATTGGTTGTTACTTGAGAGTTCCTTTTAATGATGTATATATGTCAAGCCCCGTAAATTTAGCTACTAATATACGTCTCATGTGTATGTATATATATGATTCATCCATGTTTTCAGATATTTTATTTTGGACCTAAACTGTAGTTTCATTAGCATCAATTTTAATATAATTTGTGCCAATCATCCAAAAGAAATCTTTTGGAATTAAAATGTGGATACTATAAAGGTCCTTTCCTATCTTATGCAATAATTAATCGGGAGACCATTGAGATTGGAATTGAAGACCTCTTGTTTAGAAAAACTTTGATACCATTTTCAAAAAGCAACTCAACCAAAAATTTAAACTAATAATTAAAGGCTCAGAAATAATTTTATAATCTGAAAAGTAAGCTACCACAACATCAATTTGATGAGTCAAAATGACCATAACTCAACTGTGGCATATGCAAGATGAATGCCCTATAGTTCAAAACGATGGGTGCAAGATTTAAAGTTACAATCAGGAATTGTTTGGCCCAAAACCCTTTTTGTATAGGTAAGTACAGCATGTCATACAACACACAAATTTCTCGGCTATTATGTCTCATCAGTTTTTTTCGAATTCCACTATTTAAAATACATTGCTTTGCATGGTTAGTGTTAGTTTTTTAATTTAAATGCATAAATAAACATATTATTTTTCGAATTCATCATTGCGATCATCATAACCGATTTTGGAGGGTGTTCGTTAAGGT
The DNA here is from genome assembly GCA_017589665.1 of Selenicereus undatus. Classification (NCBI taxonomy): domain Eukaryota; kingdom Viridiplantae; phylum Streptophyta; class Magnoliopsida; order Caryophyllales; family Cactaceae; genus Selenicereus; species Selenicereus undatus. Next base: position 101,832,863 of record JACYFF010031957.1, on the reverse strand, counting down.
TGTTGGGCAAGTCCTACAGCTGAAACCCCGCCATGATATTGCATCTCCTATCAAAGAGATTAAAGAGGAAATTCAGGAAACCAATCGAAGGAGGGAAAGCTATCAGTTAAAAAGCACTGAGAGAAGCTTAAGCTGTCCTCCCGACAAATGGGAAGGCCCTCGTGTGTTCTCACTCTATGTGGAGGAGTCCAAGCTCATGGGTATTGAGGCTCCAAACAGAGATTTGATGGGATTAATGGATTAGGGGGCAATGGAATGTCCAGTGTTCAGTGGTGTCGGTGGTGGGTATGGGTGGAATTGAAAAGACTACCTTGTTCGGAATGCGTTTGATGATAAACAAGTGAGAAAGCACTTCCCTTTGTAAGCTTGGATCACAGTGTCACATACTTTCAGGAAAGTAGATGTGCTGAGGGCCTTGTTGAAGCAGTTTCATAGAGCTGCTAAGGAGACTAGAGAAATAGAGAACTTAGCTGATGAAGAATCATTTACTAATAGATTGAGGTACTAATTGGAGGGAGAGAGGTATGGAGTCCATGACTTTGGCATAGCCTGGAAAAGATTTTTCCATCATTGTTTAGGGAAGCCTTGTACTTTCATCTTACATACTGAACACTGTCACCACATTCAATTAAACATGGCAAACTGACCCATACTTGATGCGAGATATGTAGACATCTTAAAACCCTACTGATTTAAACCCAAATAGAATAATCTAATATCAACCCAAGCTCACAATAGCGCCACTTGATGTTGGTCTCACTTACTCACCTAAGGACATACCATATCAATCTCTACCCTGCATGATTCGAAGTTCTGTCCATCGAGAACACGTTACGCTGAAATATTGGCAAAAATGTCATCAATTCTTCCGTAAAATTATTTACTCTGGCAGATATCTGGTTGCTCTTGATGATGTCTGCGAAGCAGAGCTCTGGATGTGCATAAAAAGTGCATTGGCCAATGCTACAATGAAGGCAAAATACTGATCGCCACACGACTTGAAAATGTTCCTCTGGCATGTAAGTCATCATCCGTTGATAACATCTACAATCTACAACCCCCGTCTCAAGGAGCAGCTTGGGATCTCATCTGCAAGAAAACATTTCATGGAAGATGTTGCCCGCAAGAATTGCAGGAGCTATCTCTCAACGTTTTTAATAAGTGTGAAGGCCTGCCACTCGCAATTCTGACAACCGAGGAACTTTGGTCAACCAAAAACAGGTCTATTTCAGAGTAGAAAAAAATTATGGGATAGCATCAATTCTGATCTAGGAAACCACCCTCACTTCACGAGTGTTAGAACAATTTTGCTGCTTAGCTACCATGGGTTGCCTTACTACTTTAAGCCATGTCTCTTGTATTTCGGTATATTTCCTGAAGACTAATTGGTGGAACGAATGAGGCTCCTTCGATTATGGGTTGCTGATGGTTTTGTTAAGCAGCACAGGGAAAGAACCCCTGAGGAGGTTGCAGAAGAGTATTTGATGGAACTAGTTCGCAGAAGTCTGGTTCTAGTTTTAGAAGTTGATAAACTTGGAAAAGCCAAAAGTTTCAGAGTGCATAATATCTTGCATGACCTAATTCTCTCAAAGATGAAGGAGATGAGCTTCTGTCAAGTTCTGAACAGGAAAAATTCCTATGTGGATAACCAATCTTGCCGATTGTCTATTCACTACAGCAGCATAGTAATGCCGTCCTAAAGAGTAATTTTAGCAGGAAATGTGGCCTTCGTTCTCTATTTTTTTTCATCAATGGTCCAGAAACATTCCCCAATGTCTGATTACTGAATTTCTAAAAGCTGTCTGCCTCTTGAAAAGTGCTCGATCTTCAAGACGCTCCTGTTAATTATCTTCCAAGTGAGATAGGAAATCTATACTACCTGTGAAATATATGAGCTTCAAGGTATGCTAAGGTTGAAGCACTGCCCAGATCAGTAGGTCAGCTTCAAGAACAGCAGACTCTAGATCTAAAGCAATCTTTCATAATACTAGAACTACCATGAAAGACTAAATAGCTTCAAAGCCTAAGGCATCTTGTAGCTTGTCCTAATGATGCAACAGGATTGAGAATACCCGAAGTCGTAGTAGGGGTTTTCAAGGAACTGCAAACTCTCCAGAACGTGGATGGTACTAGAGCTGGGCTAATGAATGAACTGAAGAACTTGACGCTGTTGAGGCGTCTGGAAATTGCAGCAGTCGAAAGAGAAGATGGATTAGCCCTGTCCGGTGTCTTGCAAGAGATGAAAGATCTTGAATCTTTAAGCATGGGAAGCAACAGAGGCAAAAGGAGTGATTTGCAGAGCATCAAGTCCTCTCTGCCTTTGCTTGAATTTCTGAGCTTGAGAGGACCCTTGGAGTGGTAAAAGTTACCATACTGGATTCAAACCTAGACAACTTGTTGAGATTGCATCTAAGAGCACAACGAAAGATGATCCACTCAAACACGTCCAGTTTTTACCAATTTGATTCATATTAACCTTGTTGAAGAGGATATGAGTGTAAGAAGTTAGTTTCAGGTTGAAGGGGTTCCGAAAACTTAAGATGCTACGGCTGCTTGATTTGAGGAATTTGAGATGGATACTATTAGAGCCTAGTTCTCTGCCTCAATTACAGGAGCTGATGATTGGGAAATGCCCACACCTGGAAGGTTTCCCAGAGACGAAACATCTCAACAATCTAACCACCCTTTCTTTATCTGACATGCCCACTGAATTTATAGCCAGCATACTACCTGAGAATGGCCCATATTACTCTACTGTCAACCATGTACCTATCGTTTACATTCGCATCTACAACACTCAGGGAAACAAGTAATTATTCCACCCTCTTCATCGATACAACCCTTGTTGAACCACCTCCTAGCACAAGAAAGTCAGATATTGTTGATTAGGCCCCGGGATCTGGATCTCAAATTGCCTTTCTAACCTGAGCACCAAGACACATGAACTAAGGCATCTTCTTCCATGCTGCTATTAGTATCATGATTGTCCTGCTCTTATATTTCATTTCATAGATGTTCCTAGTTCAAAGATAGTGGCTAAAAGGACAACATAAGGGTCCCTGAAGAGAACCCAAAATTAGTTGGCTTGGATATGGAGCTTGCATATTTGAGTGACACATGGGCCATAGATAGGGCTCACACTGCTTATGAAAGAAGATGACACAGCTCTTTCCAGATCTCTTGGAGGAGATTCAACGTCTTGAATCATTAGGATTGGGTGTGAGAGGTCAAGATGAACTCCTTAACTTAGAAGACATAAGGTGTACTTTTGGACAATAGGAAAGTCACCCTAACTTCAATTATTGTGGAATAAAGCGAAATGTCTTGTTAAACTACTCAGCCTGGAAGTTGTCCAGATAATAAGCAGTAAGTGGCTTTTAATACAGGGTCTAACGGGAACAATCTCTTTGGAATTCATCAGTAAGGCTAGTAGGCTACTATCCCCCCGAAGGAACAAAAAAAGGAAAAAGTAAAAAAGAAAAACGAAAGTGGCAAAGAGTAAACTAGCGTATGGTCCGTATGGACTTGGAACAGGCCCAAGGTTTTCTCCAGTTTTGAAGTCGGATTTTTTTGGGGGGGGGGGGGGCCCAAACCTTTCAAAAATCAGGCAGGTAACAATGGTTCTGCAATAATAGTTCATGATTGTAATACTACCTTTGTCATTCACCCATTATTAGGTGCAGGGCCACCTATTTTTAGACATCCCTCCATCCCTCGGTCTTCTCCTGCAACACTTTTTAATCATCATAATTCAAAATAAAACTTATCTCAAAGTTCCCGAAGAGTAAACTTTTTCACAGCAAGCGCAAAAGAAACAACCCCCCCCCCCCCCCCAAAAAAAAAAAAAAAAAAACTGTCGATCATTGGAATCATTCAATATTCCTCTGTTCGAAGTACCATAGAGTCAAAGAAATTAGGAAACAAAGCTATCACAACCTATGACTAGGGAAAAGAAAAACAATCCACCTAGCTAATAGAGTATATAATGTAATCAACATACAACATGAGCTCCAAGAATCCCAGCAATGGGTGTCTGATGAACCAATGAGGCAGTTACATGGGAAAGTGTTTAAACTTATCTGTCGTACGCAATTGTAAGCAACATGCGAAAGCCAAAAAATAAAAATCAGCATCAAAGTACTTTGAGAAGTTGCACCTCAAAAACCAAGGGCTCGTTTGCATGGGACAAAAGGCTCCGCCGAGGGCCAAACTGCAATCATCAACCACGTAAATTATGTTATCACCAACATCATAGAAGTTCAGAAAACCGGAGAGACTAGTGAAGACACTCTGAAAGAACCCAAAATGCGGAGAACTTTCAGAACAGAAAGCATCCACCACCCACCTTTTAGCCATATATGGGAGAACAAAGAAATATATGAATAATTAACTGCTCTCCTCAGCATAAAAGACAAACCTCTTCAGGCATCGGTTTCAAGTTTTCGTTTACGTATCCCATTGACGGTGGAATCAATGCTCTTCTTTTGCCTGAAACAATGTAATGGAGCGTCAAGTGAGCTCATCAAGAAAGGAATGCCAATCAAAAACACTGGCAAAATACATCAAAGCCTACCAAGTCAACAGCAGTAAGAGAGACTCAAGAAACAGACAGCATTAGACGGGTAAGCAAATAAATCTGAACAGCACAAAAGAAGAGTTTTGGCAACAACCATATGTAATTTTGAGCTCAGCCAAAAAAAAAAAAAACAAAAAAGAACCTGCAATTTAGACAAAAAGAAGACTCGGTTAAAAAAATAATTTAAGAAAGCAAAAGAAGTCTAGAGCCAAATGATGGATGTCTGTTGATGTGTTTAGGGTGTGTTTGGTAGGGGAGAAATCATTTTCCTAAAAAATGATTTTCCCATTTTACGTCGTTTGGTAAAACGATGGGAAAATCATTTTCAGGGGAAAATCATTTTACCCCATTCGCAGGAAATTGTTTTCCCTTGAAAAAGTAGAGAAAATGATTTTTCATGCGCGATTTTCATTGTTCAATTTTGTCTCTCATTCTATTTTCCTTTAATTGTATCCAGAATCACTCTATTTTCACTCTCATTTTGTCTCTCATTCTTCCCATTTTCTTCATGTTCATCATTTTCATCAATGATCTCCATCGTCAATTTCTGCAATTATTTCTTGAGTTCTCTAACCTTGTTACTGTTGCCCTTTTGAAGAATTTCGCAATCTGAGACACCCATCATTTCCTTGTTCGCCATTTTCTTTAATCTGGGTTTAATATCACTCAAAGTCAACTGGGTAATCATTAGAAATAGTGGAAAAATTGAGACTCATTAATGTTGATTCTTTCTTTTTCTGGGTTTATAACCGAGTATATTTCTTACTCATGTTTTGGTTTGATTTTGAAGAAGAGAGAAACGGAATTCGTTGGTTGGGTCGGGTCAGAGCAGTGAGCAGGGAAGAGGGTTGATGGTAAAAAGAAACGAAACGAGGGCGGAATGTTCATTCTATCAAATAGCAAAAAATGGAATGAAAAGAAAATGGTGTTCCATTCTACCAAATAGCTAAAAATATAAGTGGAAAATCATTTTTGCTGGGAAAATATTTTTCATGGAAAATGATTTTCTGAGAAAATGATTTTTCTTCCTACCAAAAACACCCTTAATGTTGCACCCGTGATAATTCCGTGATAAAATAGGACACTTACCTAGATGATACAATTACAGAGCATTGACCTAACCACAATGGCAATATAGAAGTAAAAAAATTGCATAGTTTTTATATGCGATGTCAAGGGGGTTTGTCGCAGAATTTTAGTACAGTGTGAAACTGAGTTCAAACGATATTATTTAGTACCACCTCTGGAGTTTTTGAAATCTAAGTAGTCATCAAAGCCATATTTAGGTGGCAAATTTATGAACTAAAACGGCAATACTCAATATGTAATAGCATACAAGTGGTAATACATTTTCATTAAAAAAAAAAGAGAAATTTTGGACAAGAAACTTGGTGGTTTGGAGCTTACCTCCCACTTTCATGCCAACTAGAACATCCATCAGGCCCCTTATGATCTGTTTGAAAACAGCAGTACTAGTTAGTAGTGCATTTGACTGCAATAAGCTCGCACGTCATAGGAAAGAGTACACCAAAAAGAGATGAGTAGGAACACCAGAACCTCCAGAGGGGGGGGGGGGGGGGCGCTACAAAAATAGAATGTTCCTAATAATTTTTCTAAATATGATCATACCCAAAGAATTATCTCATACTTCTCTCTTTCAAAAACTACAAGTCTATCTGTTCTATACCTGCTTTTCATACAGAGTAAGCGTAACAGGCATTGCCTCTCCAGTGAACTGATCCACGGTGCTGAAGCATAAGATAAAGTGAGTCTATGCATACAATGATAGTTTGCACATCAAGGAAAAACAAGTTAACACCGTAGGGCATAACTGCATAAGTTTCAGTCCAAAGGAACAAGGTAAAAGAAACCACTGTAAATTCTAAAGCAATACCACCTTACTCAAAATTCACAAAGATGGGTTCAAGTGCTCTTCACCTTAGTTTAAAAGGCACAAGATGCATTGAGATGCAGTGGGTCTTGTGTGTTGAGGCACAAGGGGCACACATTATTGAGCCCATATTTTTGCCAAAATGCTAAAGTGATATTTTATAAGTTTGGCATTGTAATATCTCTTGCACATAACAATTGCTACAATCCTATTTAGTAAAATATATTTTACAAAACATAAATAAACAGAAAAATTGATGAAACCATCTTATTGGGATCGGTCCATAAAATCACTCATCGGCTGCCTTATGTGTGGTTCAGGAGTTAACGTTTAGACCGTAGATCAGTCGTGATCTTTAATTTGGGGTTGGCAATTGTTCAAGAGTGTTCGCCCAAAATTTCATCAATTATCTTGGGTAAGGATTAATTTGACTGGCTTTGATGGCTTACGATCTTCTCTCCCCCAATGAGGCGCAAGTGGCACCCAGAGGCACCCACCTCTGACCTCCACCTCATGTATGCTGCGGCACACACCTAAATTGTGCCTTAGGAATTGCATGACCTCAGCAGATTGAAGTGAACAGTTAATGCCTTGTGCCTTATTTGAGGCACACATTATAAAACTAAGCTCTCAGAAGCTGCGAAATGAAGGTTATTATACACAGGTTTCAAGATTCTTGGAAAATGTTACACAAGTTGTTAAATGGTGGTTTTGTGCTCCTTCTCAGACCTCAGAATCTTTTGAGACTGCTTCAAGACCAATCATTAGTTTTGACTTTTGAGGCATCTTATTCACCATTTCTGATGCCTATTTTTTATCATTTGGAAATCACATTTCAAACTATGCAATATGATACCAGTAAAGCTGTTATACTAATTGAATTGCTTGGAGAGATAATTTAGGCCATCTCAACAAATTATTGAGGTCGAATACCGGAGCTTATAGGCACCATCATAATGAAGACCAGTGCACATGATTTTCAGTATGTTTAGGAAAATGTCCAAAAAATTGTCAAATGCTAATAATGTGTTCCTATACTACGTTTACTGACTCCTCAAATTATATAGCACATTACGCTCATCCTAGACAGTTTAAAGCAGATGCACCACACTATAATGTCCATTTTTTATGGCATGCTGAGATCACACATCAAAATCAAGAATATGGTAGCATGAAATCAAGAACTCATTCACATTGTTGAGAGAGGTTGTTGAAACCTCCAAACAGGTCTCAAAGGTAGAGGGGCAAGAGCTCTTGAGACCCCCAATGAAGGCTGCTACACATAATTACTGGGAGTTTATGAAAAATGCCCAACGACATCCCCAATAGCGATTATGTACTCCCATTAAAAAAGTCCTAGCAATGTTATTAGACCATCTTGGATAATTTAGAGTATTAATGCACATTTCTGGCATTTTAGAATCATGCTTCAAAATCAATAGCCTGGCACGAATAAAGCGTTACCTCTCTAGACATTCAGAGGAATGTTCTGAGCAACCCCAGAGGTAGAGAAGGTACGGCAATGAGACCTTCTTAGACTTATTTTTCAAAAGGCTCAACCGGCACTGAGCTAGAAAGGAATAGAAATTGAAGGAAGTGAAGCACAAGGCAAAGTCGCATGCATCACATTCTGAGGCCCAAATTCTCACTAAAATGCTTAACAATGGACATTTGCACTAATATTCGAAATTTTTAAAGTGTTACATTAGTCGAAAATTTGAATTTAAGGAAAAAACACACAAAAAATTCAAGGAAATCATGTTCTTAAGGATAATCTCAAGCTTACTTAGCGGCCGTCATTCATGTGATTCAGGAATTAGGATCTCAATTAATCAGAATATTCAATTCTCAATTTCTGAGTATGGTTTGAAGGAATTTGCAGGATTTTTTTGAGAGTTTTCCTAGAAATTGCATCAATTTTATTGAGAAGTATCAATTTGAAGGAAATGTAAAGCTTTGATGGTTACTATCTTGTCTGCCTCTCTCGCTAAAGATATCAATAAGGCGAGGAGCCGTGCCTCTTAGGCACCCAATTCACTGAGATCAATCAGGAATTTGCATCACTCCAAGAAATTGAGGCTATGTAGTTGACCCTTGCACCTTAGTAAGCCTAGGCAAACTTTTTAAAACTAAGCACTTCAGCTCTACTCCCTTCATCCCATCCCACTCACTCCCTCCACCCCACCAAAAAAAAGGGCAAACATACATCAGGAAAGAAAGAAGGGAGGACAACATGCACATATATACTTGCATATATGTGCATGAGATGGACAGATCATGATCCAGATAGGCAGTGGCCATGAAAGATGCTGAGCTATATGTTGATGTTACTGAGCTTCATTAAGCTCACTCGCTCTCCATCCCTATGTTGAATCCCCCCCCCCCCCTCCAAAAAAAAAGAAACAGAAACACAGACAGAGAGAGGAGAAAGAACATACAGGGAGGGAGGAAGCAATGAGAAGGAAATTTCCATACCTGTAAACGAAATACCCATTTGATCGCCGACAAACATAACTAATTACCACTACATCTCCTTCATTAGCTGCTTGTCCCTCTCCATCAACAATATCTGACATATAACTCATAAGCTCAGAATCAGAAAAATTCCTATAACTAAAATATTGAACAGTAGACTAACAACTAACAAGCCTTGCAATGACATCACTGACTGATAGTCTAACAATTAAAATCTTTGTTATTCCAGGATCAACGCTCAGTATTGGCGTGAATATGATCTAATAATCAGACTCAGCTGGTTTTCTTGGAGTTACCCCTCTTTTCTGGTCTTTATCTGAACTCTGAAGTGGACCACGAGCCATATTCCATTCTATATAGGAGGATCAAATGTTGGTATTTGGTGTTACAATGAAGACTTTGATTAGGAAAGCTTACAGCACAGCTTTCCTTTAGCTTCGACTGTCCGCTAAGGCTAGGTCACTGGATATCTGTCAGTAGCTGAGTATACATTTTTTTTCCCATTACAAAGAAAAGGCTGATGTGCAGCACATCAAGAATTGATCGACACTATTACATACAAAAAGCCTTTCAGGCACCAAGGGAAAAAAAAAAAAAAAGGCATGCTACTTATTGCACAGGCAAACCTGTGCTAGTTGCTAATTCAACATCTAAAAACCATAGAAACAGGTCTGACACTATAACCTGCCCAGGTGAAAGCATCAACGGCCAAAGGTAGGGGAAGTGGAAAAAGCTCACTTCCTCCATTCTGGAGACCAGGTTCAAAACCTCAGTACATGCATGCATCTAGCATTGAGAATGTGTATATGTGGGCAAGTAGCTAGGCCTAGGGCCCGGCTGTTGTGAAGCCTATTCAACACTTATCAACTGGGGGGGGGGGGGGGGGGGGGGGGGATCCCATTGGATCACCATGTCACAGGGACCAGTGGGATGGGATCCTTGCCCACCAACAACACCCCTCCCCCTCCCCAAAAAAAAAAGAGCCATCCTATAATAGCCATACCTTGTACCCTTACTCCACCTGGAAGCTTCCTGGTTCTGGATGCTTCAAAAACCAAATGCCATTCATGCAAGTAGTGGAAGTTAAGTACTGCAGCTGATTCGAAAGAGAAACACAAATAACTCCAGATTTTACCGAATTATCTCTGGCTCCTCCATTTGCGGATTTGGTGCAGCAAGAGCAAGATTTACATTGGACAAGACAGGTACCAACCCCATCAACAGTAAAAACCTCCTTGGAAGCGTTACAACTCCACAAGGACAATAATTGGCACTAGAGTAATTCACAGGGATACTGCTCATCATCTTCTTGCCACTACATCTGGCGATAGAAGGCAGAACTTAGAGCTTGCCACGCTCAACTTGTTTTCGGAAAAAACAGCATAAATTTAAAATCATATTTCCCACCAATCCAAGAATCATTCAAGAAAATCTAGAACTAATTCTGCAACAAAGAAGACTATGAATCCAGTGTTGGATATTTTGGCCCCTAGAACAAGGGGAAGGTGCATACATGAACATCCATCAATGCAAACATCTGACTTCAAGTTTTTAGCCAGAAGTGGGCTTCAAAACAAGTCAGGGGTGAATGTTTCAACTCTCGACCAGTATGAGTTAGTTCCACAAGACAAGGATCATATGGCTCCAGAGTCCAGACGTTCAAATGCTCACTTCAACAGATAGCAATGAGCTCACTAATTACAAAGAAAATACATTCCACTTCTCAAGTATGTAGCTTTTTCATGATCAAAAGATTTCCCGAAATTTGGAATTGCTTTGAGCTAATAGTATCTTGCATAGTATTTGCCAATCTCTGATATAACTTTGTTTACCTTGAAATGATGAAGAATTATTGCTCAATAACATTGTCCAAAAATACAAGAAATTTAGGAATTCTTGCTAAAAAAATGTCACTAAACTTTTCAAAATATTCATGAATGGCACTCAACTTTAATATCATTAAACGTGCCAAAATGTTCAAAAATGTCATTATGATATGGGCATTTTTGAGTCATTTTGAAAAGTGAAGTGGTATTCTTTTATCTTTTTAAGCTAATTCAATGACATTTTTGACTTAAAAAAAGTCAAGTGACATATTTAAATATTTTAAAAAGTTTAATGGTAATTTCTAGTAAAAACTCAGAAATTCAGTGTTCAAAAGGGCAAAAGCAAGGTTTCACCCTAATACCCACGAATCAATTACCCACAGAACGGGCCCCATTATAATATCAATTAGTAAAGGGTGAATATGCCATTCATGGGATTCAAAAAACCTGCCAAAAGGGTCATGTGTTTTTCCCCAAATCCCTCAAAAATTTTTGGCATTTGTCAGTGACCCAGATTGGGAACGCAGCGTTATGCCCAAAGTTCGATTACCATTTATAGTGATAAAAGACATGCTCCACATTGGGTACAACTACAACACTTTCAGATAGTAAAGTGCTCAAAAAAAGGGCAATTGAATGCAATAAACCCAAAAAAAAAAAAAAAAAGAGAGGGAGTAGACGGTTGAAGAAACCTAATTGGCAGTGAATCACGGGAGAAAGCAATCTTAGCACGTAGAGTAGCAGCAGCAGGAACAGCCATTTTTGCGGCAGAATTCTGAGTAGAAATTTTGAGGGTGGCTTCGCGGGCAGATAGAAGGGAGGATGATAACGAACAAATAGAGGATAATGAAAGTGATGATTTTTTTTTCTTTTTTCTGGAGGTGGAAAGGACTGCTGTTCGTTTCAGCCGTTAGCCAGTTACAATGAGTTGGTTACTAGTTGGAAGCGGCTGCAGGCACTTACAGCCGTTGTGTTTAGTAGTGAGCAGTTAGGAGCAACTATAAAAAGTCGAGAGACAGTTAAATTAGTATTTGTAAAATAATGTGAGTAATTGTGAGTAGTTGGAAGCGATGAAAAATGGATGAGGGTAGTTGGAAGCGGTTGAAAGAAATGAGGAGTGGTTGAGATCAGTGATTAACAGTTAGAAACGGTTAAGAATAGCTGAAAGCAGTTGTAATTGAACAAATACTAAAATGAACAGACCTTAAAAAAATTATTTTCTTTTGGAATTTTTGAAATACAATAATCCAAATTTTAGGATGATGTAAATTAATAATTTGATTTTAAAAGGTACGCTCAAAGCCGCAAAATAAAGAGAGTTTTTTTGCTTTTGGGGGGGGGGGGGGGTTGGGGGGGTTAAGTGGGCGTTTTTAAAGGGAATACAGAGGGCATGTTTATTGTGGACATTTTAGATGAGTAGGTAGTAGATTTGCACATGTTAAAGTAGGTCTAATTAATAAAACAGTAGATTGAAAAGTAAGTTTGATTAACAGTTAATAAATTGGAGCATTTTGAAAGCAGGTTAGTAAGGATATTAAAGTAAGTTAAAGCATATTTGACTAATAGTTAGCAGATTTGAGCAAGTTTGAGTTGATTGAAGTATGTTTGCCTATTAGTTAACATATTTGAATAGGTCGAAACATATTAGAATAGATCAGAGCAAGTTGCAAATTTAATATGCTCATAACGAACATGCTCAGAAAACACTAGGAGTTGAATTTTGTTAAAGAAGATTATTTTTCTTTTTTTGAGCTCTGCTAAAGAAGATTAAAATATACATTCATTTTAATGGTACCACTGATCGGTAAATAAACATGCACATAGGTAACGGTAAGCAATAATAAATAGCAAAGAGTTAGCGGTGAACAGCAGTGAGCCGTATGCAACCTATGAAATAAAAAGATATAAGAAGTGTCTAAAGGTATAAATTCATCATGTATATGGACATTGGACGTAAAAATTACGTGAGTAGCTTATTATCTGACAACTTCTGTTTAATGGGAAGCTAAATAAAATTTTATACTGCAATAGGTTAAGCATGTCCCTTGGAAATAGGTTATTTGATCTTCTTCTTTACCTTAATTTATTTGTGGAAAAAGTTTAAACCCATGTTATACAGGCAAATAGGCGATATCTAGAAATACATATGCATAATAGAATTTTGTAGGAAATAAATTCAGGACTAACCTGGATGCGGAATTATACTGTCGGTAATAGTCCACAATAAGAATACCAGTTCTTCGATAATAATAAATCCAAGCGGCTACTAGAGTCGCTTTATAGATGTTCACGTCCTAAACCCGAATACCCGGTAGCGATGGTAGGGTAACCGTGAGGAGAGAGAAAGGGGAGTGTTCTATTTCTTACACCTGACGCTAACCCCCTTAAACCCCTTTATATAGGTTAGGGGGTAGCTAGGGTTGTCGCCCTAGGCGACTTAAGTGGCCGTTGGGCCTAATCTAATTAGGCCCGTCCAATAGCTCCCACTCGGCCACTTAGGCCATAAAACATGTATTCTCTACGTATCACAACTCCTTACGCTTCATACCAGGAATAGAACGTGCGACCGAAAATAACAAGTAGTGTTATATTAAGTTACCATCCAACTAACATAACACTTTCACGAAATGCGATACCCCAAAAATATCCCAAGACATCACCAGTGGCATCTTTAGTCCCTTATGCCTGATATATCATATGATTATGTTCTCAACATAATCGTCCGGGTTGATATGGTGATGGTGGATAAATTTTCCTTAAATACTCATGAAATCTCATCTTAGCTTAATTGTTTTCCTAACGTGTTCTCGCTGAACCGTATACGCCGTGGCTCTTGAGAATCACATTAAAGTAGCATCATTAAGCTTTGACTTAATATCATAGCTTTAAGTCAAATGGTCATCGTCCATAGGGTCACACAGTGACAAGTGAAGGGGAATTTAATCGTCACCCCACATATGGGTCGTCTTACAAGCACACACAGTATGAGATGCGTGTCACAGCATAACTCCCACTTAGCTGGGTTCGTCACTCTTCATGCCGTGCGAATCGTCAGTCTAGATTTTCACTCAAAAATCTAACCTCAGTCACTAGATCAACATACTGAATGTTGGTCTTGACACTCAAGATTCGGCTTTTAAGGCTTCTATATGAAAACTTATTTCATACTCGACTCCCTTGAGTCTCATCTTAGTCTTACTAAGGCGACTATATTCATTCCACTCACACACTTCCAGTGTGAGTAATCAATATTGCACACCTAGTGCTAATATGATTACGTCTCATCCTGCCCGCTACTGAAGCGTCAGGGCGATTGCCTGTGTGACTAGGCCAATCAGAAGCTTGTGACATTTCAATATACCTAACGTATAACAATGAGCATCATGCCCATAGAAGAAACATGCCAATCACATAACAGAACATGTCTAGATGCCAAACCTTATGAAATCCAGGACTCAA
>JACYFF010031957.1:101758676-101803636 GCA_017589665.1 Selenicereus undatus | reverse complement strand
CCTTGCTTGGTTTAAGGCCCATATCTCCCTCAATACTTGGAATATACAACATTTTATAGCTTGATGGAAAATAGACATTTGGGGTTATCCATACATATATAGTTTTTCAAAATTGAAGCCCGTTATCCCTTTCAAAACTGAGCTAGAATTTAGGGAAGACATTCTGCCCAAAATATGAAAATAAGCTAAAGAAGTAGCTATGGAGAACAAAGTGCCAAGCTCCTTATTTAAAGCTACTAATTGCCTAACCACCTTTCCTAGACTTAATTAGCTTCTTCAAGGCTCCGAAGACACCATTGACTTTGGAGGACCAAGTTCTTGACCCCCACTTCCAAGAGTCAACATTGTTCCCACTTGATTCATAGCCCTTACTTGGCGGAGTAGATCAATCCTTGGGCTTCGCTCCACATCAACCTCCTCTCTCCCCTTTGTAATGCCCCACCCGAAAGGGAAAGTGCATCACTGTCGTAGATGTCTAGCTAGAAACACCCACGAAACTATCTAAACTTCTTAACCTTAACTAACCTATTAATAGGCGAGCGTGACGGAAGCTCATAACGAAATCTTACTAAAGCCGGGGGGTAGTTTTAAAACATGCATTTACATTTACAATCAAACCATATCTATAATAGACTTACATGTTTGCATACAAAAATACTTTCATATCATATTTACTAAACATGGTTCATAGTGTAAACACACAACGAGGTCTGCATTTCCATCTTCACTCTCTGAAAAGTGTATCTAAAGCCCAGCCTTGTGTATACTGGTGAGGCTTTCTTTAGCTTCAAAACTTAAAAAATGGTGAGGTCATGAGCTCCTTGAGCCTAGTGAATAACTCTTACCTTGTCAATTGTTACATTTTACACATTAATCAGTTAACACAACAAATAATCACACAGTACACATATCTTTGATGAACCTCTATTTTGTCCCATTTTTAGCCTCTATTTGACCCATTTTCTCCCCCGTTTTCACGTTTAATTGCATTAAGGGAGGGCCAAATCGGCCTCCTTTAGCATACTTTTCACTTATACAGCATCTTTCGATATTTTCAGGAATTGTATCAAAGAAACGGAAAGATGAACAACATTTGGCAGAAAGGAGAGCCAAGGAAGAAAGTTAAAGCCGCGGAAAAGCGTCGCACGGAAGTCTCGGGGGATCGAACACACGCGGCACAACTAGACGACGAAAAGCTGACCAAGCCAAGCCGGCAGCCAAGTGGCACGCCAGTGCTACTTGGTCGATTTTAGGGTGGTTTCGCCAGTATTTTGGCACGGTGCCACCGTGCCTCGAGGCACGACCGTGCCACCCCTGTTTCCGCGTCTCGACTTCAATTTCCTTCGGGGCTGTTTTGAGGGGACATTCAGTTTTCATTTAGTTTTCTTTCCATTGACTATTCTTTAGGCGAGTTTTAGGTTTTATTTTGAGAGTTCGATTTTAGTACTTTTGATTACGCTATTGGATTGGAGCTTATTCAACCTTTAATTCATTCAATCAATTTCAGGTTCTTAATTCTCTCTTCTCTCTTGTTCTTGGTTGTTTTAAGGTTTGACATGGTTGTTAAATTGAATGTTGTGTTTGTTGTTGGAAAGATGATTGTAGGCTAAATCCTTCAACTTAGGTTGGGATTGACGCTGAATATGTGTAGTTGAATCTTGCACTGGCCCAATCCCTACTCCCCCCTTTGTTTTGCGATTATGAATTCTACTATGCACGCCACATGCTCTATGAAATGCTCGAAAGAACATTCATTCTTTTTATTGGGGTTTAGGGGAGCATTGAGAGGCGAAACCTTTACCTAGTGTACCTTAGTAGACGATTAGGGTTTTAACATGAAAATAGTTAAGATTTTAATTGGGATTTGAGATTGTGAATCCTGTAATCCTTCGACCTTTAGCCCCATGAAAATAGGCGAATATAGTTCTAAGATTAGTCTTTGACCCTTAAGAGCGGGAGGGGATGGACTTAATTGACAATTTATCCATTCGTGATGCATGCTTGGGAGATGTTTGGTAGGGCTAGTAATTGATTTGCTAGCATATTTGTGCTGTTCATTCCAACCTGAGTTCTTCCTATTCTACTCCTTACTACACTTATTAGCTGTCATTGTTTCACCTAGTTTAGTCTTCCAACCACGATTTCGATTACCTAGCTTGAGTGGTCTAATTAGTTCTGGTAGTTGAAGCCAAGTTCCTCGTGGACACGAACCATACTTGCCGGTTGCTAGCTACAGCTACGTCGTACACTTACGGTACAATTTTAACTCAACAATCTTATGACATGTAAACAAAACATAGCATATAGCATATAGAAGGTTGGTAAGAACATGCTCATACTTCAAAAATCGACATAAACTCATATCTTTCATATCGATTAGACTGATGAACTTCACAAAACACACATACACATAAATGTCATGAGATAGGAAATTAGATTAACTTAGTCATACTTGTCCCATATCAGATATGATTCAAGGGCCCTCGTTTTCACGTAAGTCCCTAAACAAACTTTATTGTTGGTTTGTTTACTAAACTAACAATGGTTGTCTCATACCAACCATGTCTTTTGGGCTCCTTATCCCATTGAAGTCCAAAAGAAAGCAATGTCTGCTAAATTAAGCTAATGGCCCACTCATAACCATATTTGACATATACATAAAAGAAAATTTCTTTCGAAAATCCACATGCTTGATGTAAACCCATAATGTGCTTTAAACAATCACACATATACTTCAAAATCAATCACAATTTTATAAATATCCTGAATGAACCTTAAAATCCATAACCAAATCCAAAATCCAAATCCAAGCAAAAACTAACTTCATAACATATCATATATTCTTAACTTGACCAAAACCATTTAGTTTGGAAGAAATCAACTCATGACCCACACAAAGGACTATCACTATATAATGGTCACAAACACATTTCGATGGTCCAGCAACAGCTCATGCATATAGTAGCAACCAATGGTGGACTAGCCGAAACTTATTTATGTAGTGCCAACCAGACACCCTCGCTCCAGAGGATGCAAACTACCCACAAACACAAACCATGGAATCCCATTCATGTCTTGGTAAATTTAGGCCGAAACCCTTCTCACTAGGAATCCACATGGCTCACATAACACATAAGACCGACATTCATATCTCAGAGGAATTGTTAGAACCTTTCCGTTGGGCGTGCTGCGATGGCCATAGCTCTAGAATGCAATGTAAGATCAGACAAGGCATAAACCTCATTCCCCCTAAAACATAACTTAATTAAATCATGTAGTTCATATAATCGCAACCTTATATTTCAAAAATACTTATATCAACAATTTACTAAAACACATCGTCAAAACAAGGCTTAAATCCACCCAAAATAACTTTCACAAAATTGTATTATGCCACTAAAATACCTTGCCGTTTTCAATGCTCAAAAACATCCTCCACATGGTCAATTTACACTTTAAGCCTACTAATAGCCCATAATTACTCTAAACATGACAATTTCGCTCAAAAATTCATAACTCAAAGACTACACATCCAAAATTCACTAAACTCTTCCAAAAAATACCAAATATTATAAGTAATCTACCATACAATTTTCAGGATTTTATCACAATCCAATCCTCCACAAAAATTGGAGCAATGACCGAATTATATAATAAACACATGGCAATTTCAATAAAAATCCATAAATCATAAAGTACACATCCAAAATTCATGAAAATTTATATAAAGTACCCAAGGATCATGTATAATACACAATAGAATTTGGATAATTTTTAACCAAACAAATAACTCCCAAAAATTAAAACTATGGCCAAAATTCATGTACCGAAACAGGGCAGTTTCAATCAAAAATTCATAACTCACAGAACACACATCTAAAATTCATGAACATTTACAAGGAATTGCCCAATATTATGAAGAATATATAGTACAATGTGCAGAATTTTTCAACAAGGCAATAATTCACACAAATTCAAGCAATAAGCGAGATATCTGAAAGTCCGAAAATTCAACCTATTTTTCTACCATCTTGCTCTTCCAATGCAAGTAATCAATCCAAAAATCCAATAGTATAGCATGTATTTGAATGAATTCACAACATCCAATTAATAAAAAAATCACAAGTAAACATGAAAATTTTAAGGGTGGGTTTCTAAGAAGTGAACTTAAGGTTCTAATCTACTAAACCCTAAAACATCAAATTTATAACTTAAATTCTTAGTTGACATCTCAAATTCAAGCATAAACTTTTAAATTAATCTTACCCTAATCAATTTTAGGATATATAGAAAGTAAAGATTACTCACCTCTAATCCATAAAGCTTAATTTTTCCTCTTCTTCTTCCTCTTTTCCTTCTTCTTCTCTTTCTTTCTCTTCTCTTTCTTTCCCTCTCCATCTTTGCCCATTTGTGGTGTGTGTGTTGTGTGAATTAGGAAAGAAAAACAAAGCCAACCCCCTCCCCCCAGATAAATATCACGTAAAAGAAAAAAAATACGCCCTTCCCCCTTTTCCTTTTCTTTTTCCTCTTTTTTGGGGGGTCAAATGATTTTTGACTCTTCCCTTCACCTTTTTTTTTTTTGAAAACCAAAGTCTTAGCAGCACAATAACTGAAGTGATTATTCCCCAAACATAATAATGTTAACCCAAAACATACATATATGTCTAAAATAAAACATATAAAATATATGCACATAAATCACTCATTCATACATTAGTCGAAATTAGTAACTAAAAAGTTCGGGGTGTTACACCCTTGAAGAGGATTTTCCCTCAAATCTTCATTTTTCTCAACCTCTTCTTTAATGTAAGGAGTAAGATCATCAACATTAAAGGTGATGGATGTTTGGATATCTCCCAGAAGCTCTATCTTGTAGGCATTCTCTCCCACCTTTTATACCACCTTGTAAGGAACGTCTCCCCTAGTCATAAGCTTGTTCTTCCTTCCTAAAGAAATCCTTTATTTCCTTAAGTGCAACCACACAAGATCTCTCCGCTTAAACTCAAGATGAGTGTGGCTCTTGTTAGCCTTAAACTTGTACTTCTCATTCACTTTCTTAATTTGGCCCCTTACTTGCTCATGTAGCCTCTTCATTTCCTTAGCCCTTTCTTCAACCTCAAAACTCACCTTTGATTCTTACGGAATGGGAACAAGACCAATAAGAGTGGCAAGATTAAGGCCATAGCACACCTTAAGGGGAGAATAAGAGATAGCATAGGATAGAGCTTGATTGTAAGTAAACTCAGCATGAGAACGTTAGGTATCCCAATCCCTCAAACTCTTACCCTTACCCCTTAGTAAGGTTGTGAATTCGATTTGCCCCTCAAATTCATCACCATTAGCATAAGAGAGTATTGGATTCACAAGGCGTAAAGGGTTCACTTCCTCACTTCTATTAGACTTGACCATTAGTAAGGCAATTTGAGGTTTGCTTTTACTAGTAGCACACTCATCCCGTATTTCACTCCTGTGAAGATTTTTCTCACTTCCCTTTTCCAACTTAATTTTGTGAGGTTTGAGTAAAGGTAAAGGAGTCAATGTAAGGCTACATCCTTTTTTCTTGAGGGAATAAGTATTAGCATGCCCATCGTAGATCACATGGTTGTCATATAACCAAGGCCTACAACGTAACAAGTGACACAATACTTCACCACAATATGGACCAATTGAGAATGAAATAAGAGCTTGCCTCACAATGGCTACCCCATTGCTTAGTCCTAACCATTAAAGAGAGTATGGAGTAGGATGCCCCTTAGTAGGGATTTAAAGCATGTCAAGGAGTGTCTTGGAGACCACATTGGTGCAATTGCCACCATCTATGATTAAGCCGCAAACCTTGCATCCAATGGTGCATCTTGAGTCAAAGATTTGCTCCCTTTGGCTATCCTCGTAAGGAGCCTTTGTGACGTTTTGGGACACTCTGCTTGGAAGTGTTCATAACCATGGCATTTGAAGTGCTTCTTACCCTCTAATCTTTTTAGTGGTTCACTAGCACTCCCTTTACTCTTGTCAAGAACTTTAATGGGTGTGAAGATAGTGTCAACTTTGTAGGGGGAGGAAAAACCCTTGGGGGTGCTTCGGGGGGCGAATAGAGGAAGCTGTTTGAAAGGGTTTTCTACTCTTAATTTGCTTCTCAACTTTGATCACTAGGAGGCACACATCATCAATGGAGAAATAAGGTTGTAAACTGACCTGTCGGCAATGTGAGAAGATAATCCCTTAATGAACCTAGAAATTTTGAGTTCGACTCTTCATCACTCATTTAGAGATGTTCAAACTCCCTGATGTACTTTTCCACCTCAAGATTCCCCTGTCTAAGAGAGATAATCTTGAGGTAGAGCTCTTGTTTAAAGGAGGATGATAGGAACCTCTTGTCCATGTGCTTCTTGAGCATGGACCATGTTTTAATTTTCGATTTAGCTTCTCTAGCCATATTCTTCTTCAAATGCTCATACCAAAGAGAGGCACATCCTTTCAATTTGAGGATAGCCCACTTAAAGGACTTCTCTTCATTATACTCTTTGAGTTCAAAGACCCGTCTAATGGCTTGCACCCAATCAAAATAGTTCTCCAGTTAATATTGCAATCAAATTTCAGTTCCTCAACTTTGAGACCCCTGAGGTCATCTCTTAGATGCCTCCTTCTTTTAGCTCCTCTTTGCTCATCATCAAAGTCTTCATGAGAGGATGAATATGAATTGTCAATAGGATTAACATCATATCCCCGATGGTAAGGGTTTCGTTGTCCAGATCCCTCACTTGTTCAAGCTCCGTAGTGAGCTTCCTCACTTGCCTTTAAAGTTCAATAATGGCCCTATCTATCCCTTCTCATTGGCTTGCTCAAGAGAATTGCCCCTAAAGTGAGAAACATCTCCCTCATTGGCCATGATTGATAGTGGTCATAGGTGAAAAGAAGGGTAAAATGTCAAAAATAGGGGACACACGGGCATACTAGGGGTGGCATGAGCAAGAAAATGGGAAACATAGAGTGGCATGGTCCTATTAGGGGCACAAGCAGGTCGTGCTAAATCTCTGGAAAATTTTTTTGCAAGCAGGAAGGTGGCACGGTCGTGTCTGGTGGCACGGTCAGGCCATGATGAGTTTTTACATGGGTTTTTGATAGACTTTTTGTGGAGACTTTTTTCTTTGGAGTTTATGTGGTTGGGTTAGGGATTGTGTTTGGGATAGTTTTAGGCTTCTTTGTCAAGTAGAAGAAGAGATTTAGAGATGGAGATCTAAAGGCAAAAATAGTAAAGAAAATGGAAGAAGCAAATCAAAACAAAAAGACTGAAGGTTTTGACGCTTACCCAGTAAGAAGGATCTTTTGCTCTAATAACAAATGAACCATGTGAGAAAACCCTTGGCTAAATAAAGGCAATAATTGCATCAAAGTGTGAATTAAAGAGAATACTCAATTTCACCACTCTACTAGAGAGAAAGAAATATGAGATTTTTAAAGAGATACAAAGCATCAAGTTTTCATTTCATTAATCCAAGTCGGAAAATATTACAAATTATCAAGCTAATAAATAGTAGATTATCCCTCTTCTCCAACCCATGTGCTAACCAATAGTATTACAAGGAAATTAATCAATGAAATCCTAGCTAGTGGTATAATTAGAAGGGACCACGAGAGAATAGATTGAGCTAGAATTGGTTGCAAATGCCCTAGATTGGTGGCTTCATCCACCACCCCAAATAGATGAGTTTAGATGAGATTTTTCTGGGGCAAGCTTCTAGAAGAGTTTATCATCTTCCCAAGAAATCATAACCTCTAAATCATCCATTTGCTACCCTAGTTAGTTTCTTAATTAAAATTGTGTAATTGTAGACTTGCACTGGCACTTACTTGGTTTAAGGTCCATATCTCCCTCGATACTTGCAATATGTAGATGTTCTATAGCTTGATGGAAAATAGACATCTAGGGCTATCCACACGTATGTAGTTTCCATAATGGGAGCCTTTCATCCTATTGAAAAGTGAGCTAGAATTTAGGAAATATATTCTGCTCAAAGTATGGAAAGGTACTAAAGAAGTGGTTATATATGGAGAACAAAGTATCTAAGCTACTTATTTTAGGTTACTAATTGCCTAACCACCCTTTTTATACTTAGTTATGCTTCTTCAGGGTCCCAAAACAACATTGACCTTTGAGGACTAAGTTCTCAACTCCCACTTCCAAGAGTTAACATTGTTCCCACTTGATTTATAACCTTTACTTAGAGAAATAGACCAATCCTCGGAGTTTGCTCCGCATAAGTTTCATTAGGTTTTATCTACCCTATTCTCACACAAAATCTAAGGTAGGTACTATGACTAATGTCCTATCTTATAAATTATATAATAAAGGCTTGTTAAGGCATACGAGATATTCCTTTCTATTTGAGTTTAAATTTTCTTTTTTTTTCTTTCTCCCCCCTCAAAGCATTCTCTTCCTTTTTTTTTTAGTGTCATTTCCCTTTCAAAAGATTAATATAGCTGATCAATTCAACCAGATAGTTCAATTCTATTTATAAGTTTAAATTTTTCTTTATATTTTTTATTTATCATTGTGAATTGTCTACACAAAACATCAATGATAGAGTGTAAAAGACAATGAATACTCCCAATCAGAATGATATTATCAACATAAAGAAGTAAAAACATAGATGAGCAAGATCAAAGTGATTACTAGAGCGACAAATGAAATCATAAGATAGTAAAAAAAAATAGCTAAAATAGTGAAAGCAAGAAGGAGGACCTTGTTTGGATGAACAAATGTAGGTGGTTGATTCATATAAAGTTCCTTAGTTAAATATCCATGGAGAAAAGCATTTTTGATAAAGAGGCCAATCAAAAGACACAGTAAGATCGAGAAAGAATGAGGCAAACAATAACTGATGCGGAACAAGAACCGAAAGAGGCCATTATGACCAATGATGGGAAAGCGGAAGACACACAAAGATGGGTAGTGGACCTAGCAACACATACAGAGGAGCTATGGGGCTAAGAAAACTCACTAAATGACACATGGGGCAAACATACTCAACTGAGAATTAGACATAATATTCAAAGGAGCCCAAGAGGAATATCAATCATTGTGATAGGCGAATGAGAGTTAGACAGAGTAGTAGGATAATGGTGACTCAAGATAGATTTTGGATAAAACACATAAGACTTAGACCTATTCGGAGCTTTGCGAATTAATATAAGTATGGAAAACATATCTCATGAAATTGAACATCAAGCCTTATATAAGCACAACTAGTTTTAGGATGAAGACAATGATGTCCTTTGTCATGAGGGACATAGCCCAAGAAAACACACTCAATAGATCAAAGTTTGAGTTTATTTGCAGAAGATGCCACAAAGTTGGGAAAGCAAGCACAACCATAAAGGTTCAACAAAAGATTAGTTACGAAGTTTCTAGAAATAAAACTTCAAGTGGAAGTCTATTCTGCATACCTGAAGTGGGTAAATGATTTATTGTATAGACATCAGGATAAACTGCATCAAGCCAGTAAGTATCAAGTAAGGACGCACCAATAAGAACAGCATGTGTCTTTCCCAAAAGGTTCCTGTTGTTGTGTTCAACAACTTCATTATGTTGATGAGTGTCCAGATAAGATTTTTTAAATATAAATGCCATGTTGTAAGAAGTGATTCTTAATTGGTACTGTCAAATTTCTTACCGCAGTCACTTTGAAACATTTTTATCTTGTAATTAAACAAGTTTTACAACCAAACTTGACAATTGCAAACATAATTAGAGACTTCTTTTTCTGTCTAAGCGGATGCATCCAAATAAAATGGAAAAAATCATCAATAAATGAGACATAATACTTAAAACCTTTATTTGCTAAAATAGATGATTGTTAAACATTAAAAGGAATCAATTGTAAAAGATAAGTAGTATTATGCTCAATACGCTCAAATAGAAGTCTATATGACTTAGCCAACTGACAAGTCCTACAATAATTATCAAACTAAGATTTGATTGGAATAAGATTATAATTGTTAGGCAACAATTTATCATATTTTGCGTGCCCCTTTCACCTAATTTCAGCTCGTATTATAATATAATATTTAGGATTTTCACTTGTTTTATTTACTTTTGTAGGTAATAGCCTCAATCGAGAAGAAACCCAACAAAAAGGTGCGAAGACGGACAAGAAGAGCAAAAGAAGGCAAAAAGTGACGACAGGAGGTCGCGCCACCGTGCCAGAGATGTGGCACAGTGGGGTCGTGCCGCCTGGCACGATCGTGTCGCCTCCCCGCCGCTCGCTCGCCCGATTTTCTATTTCAGTCCCTTTCGAGCGATTTTGTTCAAGACCTCCCAGCCTCTCCTTGAGCAACTTTTGGCAGTTTTAAGGTTAGGATTAGCCAATAAAAATCCCATTGGGTAATTAGATTAGGATTTGTCTCTGGTTGTTTGGATTCAAACCTGTGGATTCTCAAGTTCATTCAATCAACATAAGTTTTCTCTTCTCTTACTCTCTTTACTTTGTATGTTTATGTTCATGTTTCGGTTTATATGCTTTTGTAATGTTTATAGATTACAGTTGTGAATTTGGATTGTGATTAGCCTTATGATGGCCAATTGACTGTTGTTAGACATTTGCCCCTCTTGTTCATGTTAGAATTTAAAGTTTTCTCTCACGCCCACCATTTGTTCGATGAAATACTTGAAAGAGCTTACATCCATATTTTGGGGCAATTGACTTATGTTGAAAGGTGAGGTTGATTGTCTAGTGTGGGTAAAGTGAATGGCTGGGATTAGGATATGAAAATAGTCTCGTCGCGAGCTAGGTCAAGGGTTGTCAACCTAGTAGTTTAGTTGAACTAATCCCACGAAAATAGGTAGATATAACAACTAGACTAGCCTATTGACCTTTGAAAGAGGGCTTGGGTGGCCTCAATGACGCAACCAATCAACCTCGAACACTAGCATAACTTGGGAAGGTGCGGGTTTAACTTGATCAGTTGGATTATCTTAGGTTTAATCATAATCGCTGTCCTTTGGTTATTTTAGTAGTTTAGTTCTATTTTCTATTCCTTCAGTTTTGCTTAGCTTGAAATGCTTTAGTTAGCTCTGGTATTTGGAAACCCAACTCTCTACGGACGACACTCCGAGTACTCAACGATGCACCTTGCACTTGGGGTTTATAAATATTAAAACTTTTTCCCTAACAATAATTCCTTAGAGAACTAAGGGCTTACACTCCACAGCGTCTAAGATGTTGATTACAATGTTCTCCCAATTCATGTGAAGCAATGTTGGTAATAAGATGACCAGACTCCACAGAATGGAATGGACATTTCTCAAAGTAGGTGCTCGCAAAAGGACTTCACTCGTTATATTGTCCTTAAACTAACATAGGAATCATAAAAATGACATTGCATTATCATCATGATAAGCGTGTTTGACTGACATAAGACTATGGCAAAGCCGAGGGACATGCAGAACCTATTTTAGTCAAAGAGGCTAAGTAAGAGTATTTAATTTAAATTGTGAACATAACGAATAAGAAGTAGGTTGTCATTGCCAACTTCCACAAGACTTGAATTAGAATAAGGGAGTGTTGAGAGTAGCTTACCATGATATGGCATCATATGGGGATGATGTCGTTGAATTAGTGTACCAGACTTGTTCACTAGCATTTGCAGCATTGAAGGTAGTATTCGTAGGCAGCACTAGTTGTTGATAAGGTTGGTAGCGATTAGGACATGCATCAGCAGACTATCACAAGGAATGACAAATTTGACGAATAAGGTTCGCTGTAGATCCTAAAATCCCTTCATTCTTATTATTACCCATTGAGAAAGAATTAAGATAAGAAGCAAAAGAGCTTGAAGTGTGTGATAATGGAACAACTAAATTACAAGTAATGTATCTTGCAAGCATACCCCTGGAAGAACCTAAATGTTGTCGATTCTACTGATTTTGCTTGTTGTAGTTATGGTTATTATTCTTATCAATTATATTGCCCTTTGCCCCCATTTCTCAAAGTTCCTTCCTCTTACTGTCTTTACCCATTTGAACTGTTATTAGTGTTACCCCCTTATCATTGGTTGTGCCCCCTTAGTCCAATTGCAACTTCACCAACAGTGGCAACAAGTGCATGGTGACTGGGCACTTCCTGATCCATTGGATCTTTGTTTAAAAAAATGATCTTTGAATGCTAATAGTGTGATTCCCATTATTGTTGCCTACGCCCTCTTAATCCAATTTCAACTCTACTAATAGTGGTAACAAATGCTTGGAGACTGAGCACTTCTTGATCACTTAGATCTCTATTCAAAAAAAAAAAAAGATCTTTGAATGCATATCATCAAAGGAGTGAAAGCTGGGTAACACAGAATTTCCAGTTATGAAATCTTCATATTTAGATGAATGCATCAACCTAGTAGTGGTGTACAGAATCAATTCTATGTTAGAAACTGATGATTGAATTATAACGAGGGAGTTACCCAAAATACTTAAGAGTTCCCAAATTATTAATTTTCTTAAATTGGTGAGCACATGCTTAAATCAAGTCTCTGCATAAGACTTGCACTATTGAAATGGTTTTACAAATGTTTCCCAATATGAGAAGTATGATTTAAATCACACACTGCACAAAATAAATCCTTAGATATAGTATCAAGAGTGCAAGGGCGAACCAAGTAATCAAGTCTGAGCCAATAACTATAACTTGCATTAATTGGATGCTGAGTTCCAAACGTAAGAATACGATGCAATGGAGGAGTAGAATAATGTCATTAATGATTTTCCCCGATGCATAATCACAAAGAAGGACGAGTATGTATGCCAAGAAAGGTAATCATCAACCAAACTGAGAACTATGGTAACATCTGCAGCAATAATCATAGTCCACATATGATTGGGGAGCAATGATAGACCACTAGTGTGAAGTTGAGGTTTACCCAAAGAAGACCAAGATTAATCAAAGGTGGAGCCTTGAGAAGCATTCATGTTAAAAGCCTATCGATAAAAGACATGAGAGGACAAGATAACACTTGAATTGAACATATATGGTGGTATAGTGGTTTGGCTAGTGGGCTAGGTGCTCGGACCACTATGATAGAAGGTGGCAGCTAGTTGAGAGAGTCCCACCGTAGGAGAAAGGAACGACAATGGAAAAGTGAAAGGGGGTGCCAATGGAAATTGAAATCCCTAAGTCAACACATGTTGATTACCCTCTGCCGTCGACATCATCTATAACTTCATAGGTTGAGAACTAACTAGAATGTCAAATTTGGGAAAAGATAAGGTGGATTACGGCGGAGCCTACTATGAAAGACGAACGAGAAAAAGGCTAGTAAAAGAGAAGAATGACTGAGTATATGGTTTCTTCACTTGACTTAGATGAAAGACAAAGCTTAGATTACGAGCCAAGTTTTGGTGGTGCCATGTGAGATTTTGTGGTAGAATGGTTCATCTAACCTTGAAGCCTATGCATGATATTTTATATTAGTCTTGAGTAAATAAAACAATGTCTATATCCGTGGGATATCTCCTATTAGACAATAAAATAGCAAAAATCATGGCAATATTAAATTATTGTAAGAAATCTGGGTTCAAATCTTACCAACGTCAACCAGCTTACCTTTCTTTTAAATCAAAAAATAAACTCCCTCCTCCCTTATAATAATCAAATCTTAGGAGCACATGAAATTATATATTAAATGTTCTTTTCTAAACAACGTATCGATAGAAGGGATATTCAGCAAATCATGACCGCTAACAATTTCTTGGAAATAAAAATCTGACAATATTTTAGAACAACAAATTATATGCTTTTGATAAGATTTATTGAACAAAGAGAATGGAAGTGCCTGTGAGAAGATATGAGATGATTTACCTCTTGAAATTGAAGCACTTGTGAGAAGATGTGAGATGATTTGCCTCTTGGAATGTAGAAGAGGCAAAGGACGACGTTTAAAAAGTTAGGACAAGGTAATTAGACATTATTTGAAAATTTTACGGCTGACAGAGTGCATGGCTCGTGACAAGGTAGCTAGATTCTTGGACCTACTTTGGCATCTGAATGGTATGAAATAAGAGGTGTTGTACTGAATTTTATACTATCTTGCATTTGTTGTTTTTGTATGCTAGTAGTACACTCATCGCAATAGCGTTATTATCCCCCACCTCTTATTGTTTTGTCATAGATTACTATTGACCAAATTAGTATTATGGCATTGCTTGTTGCTTAAGGTACGTACAACTTTTATGACTTCTTTGTTGTTTAGTATAATTAATGTTATTTAAAGTAATCATATCTTGTGTTTGTTACCTTTATTTATCAAGCGTTTCTCAACTTCTAAAATATCTTCTTCAAACTTTTTTATGTGTGTTTATTAAAATCGGTCTCGTTATGGGCAGTAATGTTTATAAAGGTAAGGCTGCATTGAATGTACCAAGTATACGATTGATGAATATGACATTCTTTTTTTTTTTATGAATATGTCATCAATACATATTTTTTCTAATAAATCTGGACTATCTCTGATGATTACGACATTTCAATTTATGAATATGCTTTTACTGATGAACATAGTCATTCATTTGGTGAACCTATCATACTCATGATTCTTTTTTGGGTTTTCTTATGAATATGGACCATCTATTGTTGAATACACCATATTGTTTTGATGATATGTCATATACATTGTCAAAGTATATGTTATAATTATCCATGAATTGAATGAACTAATTATTTATAAATATGTCTTATATGATGGTGAATTCGCCTTATGTACTAATGAATATTCGTTTTTTCTGCAATGTATGTTTGTATGTATATCATATATTGATAAATGTCTTTCTCATTCTATAGACCTTTCTAATTTTTTCTACCTAATGAATGGTTACTATACTAGAAATAGAGGGATTATCAAACTTCCAAACGAAAATGAACAAGCAAGTTACTGAAAG
This sequence comes from Selenicereus undatus, assembly GCA_017589665.1. Classification (NCBI taxonomy): domain Eukaryota; kingdom Viridiplantae; phylum Streptophyta; class Magnoliopsida; order Caryophyllales; family Cactaceae; genus Selenicereus; species Selenicereus undatus. The sequence continues at coordinate 101,788,716 of JACYFF010031957.1, read as the reverse complement.
ATTGATGAATTGGACAAAAAGATTGTTGAATTCGGTCATCAAAGAAAGCAACAAGTAACAAAATGTAACTAAAATTGCAGTAGATTGATGAATCTATGCAAAGAATGTTGAATATCTCCACAAAATATAACAAACATACATAAGAGTCGATATATTTTTCAAATAAAGAATTCCGTCTATTCCTGATGAATCTATGTAGATATTTGACGCACTTGACTCATGTTTTTGTATCATATGAGATAAATAAAACTTATTTTTATCATTATCTTATTTATGTTCTGCAATTAATGAAATATTTTTTTATTCAAGTTTGTCATAGTTATATTGAATTCATAAACAGAACTGAATGAGTTGCTTATCAAGATATACTAATTATATCAAATAATGCATGTTCATTAGCATAACCATTTATTTCCAATTTATTTCAAGTAGTTAAGTTTGCAAAATGATTATTATACGGCAATTATGATTATTAGATTCATAATTGAAAATACAATGATTCGTCAATACATATCAATTCTTTTTACTAAGGTACAAGGCAAATGTTAAAAAAGTGAAATTACGTAATTAAAATTTAATCATTTTTTTACAGTGAATTATAAAATATAAGCATGAGATTTCATCAGTATATTATAAAATTCATCAGAAATACATGAATTCACTGGTATATTCCAAAATTCAGTGGACATGCATATATAAATTCATCTATTTTGCTATCAAATTCACAAGTGCTGAGTCGTATGCACACGCGTTTTAGTTCACTTAAGCCCTGTTCTTTTCGTTGGGAAATTCACCCACCCCACACCCACCCACTTCTTCCCCCCTCTTCCCACTCCTTCCCACACTTAAAAAAAAATACAACTCCTTCCCACATTCACCTACTCCTTCCCATACCTATATAAAACAACCATTTCTCATATTTGAATTTTTTTTATAATTTACGTAATTGTGTGTATGAATAATCTGATAGCAATTATGAGTAGTTTTAATTTTTTGGATGTTATGGAACAGTTTTATTTTTTTTACTTTTCATTAATTTTTTTTTATAATTTTTATAATTTTTTAATTCTATTTTTTATTTTTTAATTTTTTATTTTTAAAATTTTTTAATTATTATTTTTTTGTATTTATTTTTAATTTTTAATTTTTAATTTTTTAATTTTAATTTTAATTTTAATTTTTTAGTTTTTTGTATTTATTTTAATTTTTTTAAAAAAAATTTAAATTTTTAATTTTTTTTTGTATTTTGTATTTATTTTTTTATTTTTTTATTCCAGAAAAACAACCAACGGAAAATTCCAAAAAAATAAAAAATAAAAAAATTTATACAAAAAATAAAAAATAAGAAAGTAAAAAATAAAAAAATTAAAACTAAAAAAATTTAAAAAATATAAGAAAATTAAAATTAAAATTAAAATTTAAAAAATAGAAAAAATTTAAAAATTTAAAAATAAAAAATAAAAAATAAAAAATAAAAAAAATAAAAAAATTAACAAATTAAAAAAATTAAAAATTAAAAATTAAAAAATCAAAAATAAAAAAAAAAAAAAATAAAAAAATAAAAAAAAATAAAATAAAAATAAAAAATACAAATACAAAAACACAAAAATAAAAAATAAAAAAAATAAAAAAGAACAAAACAGAATAAACAAAAACAAAAAATTTCATCATCATTAATTACTACCACAATAAAATTATTCCATTATAAAACAAAAAAATATTAATAACTAATACTTCAACTTCATTTAACTACATTCAAATTTCACCCACACTCACCCACTTTTTGCCACACTTGAAAAAAAACCACACTCACCCATTCCTTCCCCCCATTTCCCACAATCACTCATCCCACACCCCTCATTTCCAACTAAAAAGAAAAGGGCCTTAGTGGGTATTTTACGGAGTACAATATAATTTTCGAATCTCACTTATATTAGTCATTTGTGTTTGCCTTAAAAAGTACGTGGTACACATGATAAGGATGTGTTCTTTTCGTTGGAAAATAAGAGTTAGAAAATATGTGAAGTGGGTTGAAGTTGCTATTTTTTTGTTGAAGTGTGTTGAAATAGGTTGAAGTTGGTATATTTTTTATATGATAGATCGAAGTTGGTTAAAATAAAAGATTGAAATAGATTAAAGTTGCTTGAAGTGAGTTAAAGTTGATCTTTTTTTAATTAAACTTCATAAAATAAATTGAAATTATTTAAAGTGAATTAAAGTCAATAAACTGAGATTTACCAACGAAAAGAACATGGCCTAAGATGCTAGTGAACCACAAGGAGGCCTTCGAGTAGCAGAGCAGCATCAAGCAGCAATTTCTAAAGTCGAACAAAATGAGAGAAGGGGGCAAAGATTGTAGAACTATAGAAAGGCGCCATTGAAGACCGAGAGGCAAGCGAGGTGGTCTTCTCTCTCTCCCTTTTTCAATTTCTGAAAAGATTGCTGCTTGTTTTGCTCGTCCCTTTCCCGTTCCTTTCAATTCTCGAAATTTGTGTTTTCTCCCGAGCACCCAGGTGGTTAAAAATTCAAAAGGGAAATGTGAACATGGGTTCATACTCAATTTATGGTGAATACCTCCACATTAACAATGTTGATGATGCCTAGCCCTTTTTAATGAGCTATTTGATACCCAGCATGTCCTTGATTCCATTGTTTTTAACCAAATTATGAGCTTTATTGTCAAAATGGGGGCATCATCCCATCACCATTTCCCTCCCTAAACGGCTTGAATCTAAGGGAATTCCTGATATTTGTACCCTTAACATCAAAATCAATTGCCATTGCCACTTGAATCATGTTGATTTGGGGTTCTCTCTCTTAGGTAAGATCATCAAACTTGGTCATCAATCTGACATGTCACCTTCAACACTTTGATAGACGGCCTTTGTAAAACCAATAAATATGTTGATGAGACTCAGGTATTTCGTAAAGTTGTTGAACAAGGTGTACAATTAACCCACCTTACTTACAGGACATTGATTTATGGACTTTGTAAACTAGTTTGAAATTCTAATGCCCTAATGGTGCTTAGGAAGATTGAGCTTACTGATTCCAAACCTGATGTTGTCATGTATAATACAATTATTGATAGTCTATGTAAGGACTAACTACCATCTCAGGCTTTGGAGCTGTTCCATGAGATGATTAGCAAAGGTGTTGCTCCAACTGTTATCATTTACAACAACTTGTTGAGGGGCCTTTGCGTCTCAAGCCAATGCAATGATGTTGAGAGATTTTTGCTAGAAATGTTTGATAAAGAAGTGCTTCCTACTGACTACACCTTCAATACATTGGTTGATAGTTTTTATAAAGAAGGAATGGTGAGAGAGGCAGAAATCATCATTGACTTAATGATTGATAGAGGTTATCACCCGAATACAGTTACATACAACTCATTGATTGATGGATTTTGCATGCAAGGGCAGATAGACAAAGCACTGCGACTAGTTGATATTATGATTGCTAAGGGTTGTACAGCTGACAATATTACCTATGGCTCCTTGATAAATGGGTTTTGTAAACAAAGAAAGGTGGATGAAGCTATGAGTTTGTTCAGGAAGATGTCTCAGGTGGGATTGTCCCCAGGTACAGTCACATACACTATAGCCATTGGTGGGTTGTGCAAGGTTGGAAGGCTAAAAGATGCTCAGAGCCTTTTTAATGAGATGCAAAATAATGGAGAAGAAGTTCCGGATAATTTTACATATAATACACTAATAGACGCACTGTGCAAAAGCTGACATATCCAAGAGGCCATTGAACTCTTTCAAAGAATGCAAGACACAGGAATAATCCCTGATATCATCACATGCAACATTCTTATAGATGGATTTTGTGCAGCTGGGAAACTTGAGGTTGCTCAGAAATTATTCTCTGTTCTTCTATTGACAAAGATACCAATTCAGGTTCGTACATGCAACACTATGATTGAAGGACTTTGCAAAGGAGGGAAGCTTGATGAAGCTAAAGCTTTAATGGTGAGAATGGAGGCCAATGGTTGTGTTCCAGATGATTTCACTTACCATATTATAATCCAAGCATTTCTTCACAAACAAGAGATCTCCAACGTTGTGCAGTGTTATCGTTTTAATTTACCGCAAGTGCACGGCGTAGCTGTAGCTAGCAACCGGCAAGTACGGGTCGAATCCACAGGGAACTTGGCTTCAACTACTAGAATTAATTAGACAACTCAAGCTAGGCAATCACAATTTTGGGTTGAAGACTAAACTAAGAGAAACGATAGCAACTAAATAGTGAAATAAACAGCAGAATAGAAAACACCTAGGTTGGAATTAACAGCACGAATATGCTAGTGAATCAGTTACTAACCCAATCACACATTCCCAAGCATGCATCACAAATGGATAGATTGTCAATTAGGCCCATCTCCTCCCTCTCTCAAGGGTCGAAGACTAATCCTAGAACCATAGTCGCCTATTTTCATGGGACTAAAGGTTGAAGGATTACAAGATTCACAACCTCTCATCCCAATTAGAACTTAACTATTTTCATGTTAAAATCTTAATTGTCTACTAAGACGCATTAGGCAAAGGTTTCGTATCTCAACGCTCCCCTAAACCCCAATAAAAACGATGAATGTTCTTTCGAGCATTTCATCGAGCATGTGGCGTGCATAGCAGAATTCATAATCGCAAAACAAAGGGGGAACATGGTTTGGGCCAGTACAAAATTCAACCATACATATTCGGCGTTAATCCCAACCTAAGTTGAGGGATTTAGCCTACAGTCATATTTCTAGCAACAACCAAAATGTTCGATTCAACAAACATTGCAAACAAAACTCAAGTATTCAAGAACAAAAGATGAGAGAATTAGAACTAAGAACCTGGAATTAATCGCATGAATTAATCGTAGAATGAACTTCGATCCAATAACGAATTCAAAAGTATTGAAAACAAAACTATCTATTAAAACCTAAAAATCGCCGAAGAGCGTTATGGGAAACGAAAATTGAATAAAACTGAAAACTGAATGGCGTTAAAACAGCCCCGGGACAAGTTTTAAGTCGCAACGCGGAACGGGGGTGGCACGGTCGTGCCCAGAGGCACGGGATGACCGTGCCAAAACTCTGGAAAACGCCAAAGCAAGGTTGCGGACCGTGCCAGGTGGCACGTGGCACGGTCGTGCCACGTGGCACGGTTAGGCCGTGCCATGTGGCGGCGGCGTGGCTTGGTCGGGTCTTCGTGGTTCGGCCCTGTGGCGCGTGTTCGATTGTCTGAGACTTCCGTGTGACACTTTTTCGTAGCTTTTCTCGCCTTCTTGACACTCCTTTCTGCTAAATATTGTTCATCTTTCCGTTTCTTTAATGAAGTTCCTGAAAATATCGAAAGATGTTATATGAGTTAAAAGTATGCAAAAGGAGGCCGATTTGACCATTCCTTAACACAATTAAATGTGAGAACGGGGGAGGAAATGGGTCAAATAGGGGCTAAAAATAGTACGAAATAGAGGTTCATCATGCAGTATATACAAATGATGCATGGTAAAAGTTGTTCCACATTTAGTGCAACCTCTGGTTTAATTGTCAATTTTTTGTCTAACATCAACTCAGATTCCTCTCAGAGGCAGATCCTCAAGAAGTTCATACTGAGCAGAAGGTTGCTATCTGAAATCCATCTGAGGCAGCAGAAGTGGACTTTGTCGAATCCTGTCAATAGTTGTAGCCCAGCATCCACAATTCCTTGAGCCATGTGCAAACATTGCCATCTATTGGTGGGAAAGAACAAGTCATGATGACAAGATGAAAAAAATTGTTTCTGGAGTTGTCTATGATTTGGGTTGTCGAGAACTTAGGCACCTTCTCCCCCTTTGTTGCCTGCTTCACATTGTGTTCCACTAATGCTATGAGCATGTGAAGACTTTAAAGGATCTTTCAATTAGAACAATTTGAGTTATTCTAATCCACCAGCAGATATTGGTATGTACATATGCTTCTGATGTTTCGGGCAGTTATATTGAGTCGGTTATTTGAAAGTTTCTTGTATCTCTAATTAGTTCACAAGAATCATAACACTGTACCTGAAAACATTAGCTCAAGTATTTCCTTTGTTAACATTTTTCTGAAAAACACAAACTTGCCGCTGCAGGTAATGAAGAATACAATAATGCACACCTCAGCACTTAAGAAAACTATGTAAGACTTAGGTAATATTTCTACTGCATATTTGCCTTTGGCCTCTGCTTTTTTTTTCCTTTTTTTTTTTAGCAGTGGCGGGGGGAAGATTGACGTTACTTATGGATGTTGTTTAGGGTGTAAAAAAAGGCATATATGGGTTGCTTTCTTATCTTTTCTTTTCTAATTTAGAAGAGGGAGAAAGCTAATCGTTCATGTTGAAGTATTAGGCATATTCATGTGTTCTCGTTCTTTAATTGGATCAGTATGGGTAAGAAACTTGATTGAGGAGAGAACACAGTTAAAGATCAATGCACTTACAATATTACGTTCCAAGCATATCTTCACTAGTAGGAGATCTCAAGTATTTCCGATATGTACAAATGATGCTTGGTAAAGGTTATTCTCTATTTAGTGAAACTTTTGGTTTAAATGCTCACTTTTTGTCTATAACAAGTTAGATTACTCTGACAACCAGATGCCTGAGAAGTTCATGCTGAACTGAAGTTTTCTATCTTCAATCCATCCAAGGCAGCAGAATGGTCCACATTGAGCCCCCGCCAATGCTGCAACTCAAAATGTGAACGGTTTTGTTGAGTATGATGCTAGAGTTGCCTGATGTTGGTTGGGAAAGAAGCCAAATGCAGAATACTCAAGAAAAAGATTTGTTTTTGGATTCTGCTGGCATTTTGCTCACTTTTCCTCCCCTTCTCTCTTGTTTGCGTCATATTGTGCTCGATGCTTTACTCATGCTGTGAACCTATAAAGGCTGCATATATAAATAAAGGTATGGAGCTAGAAATAACACAAGTTGGTTTATTCTTCATATTCTAGCATATATTATGCGTACTTACATTTGTGATATGTACGGCACTTGTATATAATTGGGGACTTTGAGAAAAAAACTTATATGTCTAGCTAGCCCACAAGGATCATGATATTGCATGCGGAGTAGTTTGCCTATTTCTTCCTTTTCTGAAATCCTTAAACTTGCCATTGTAAGGAAATGAGGAATGCAATATTGCACATCTTGCCATTTCATAAAATTGTGTAAGACTTCTATGTAATGGTCATTGTGGGTTAGTAGCTATAAATCATTATGTAATGCATAAGTTGGGGACTATGTATATTTGCTGTGTGTTGGGTGCCTCATTGCTGGTTTGGTTTACTATGGATATGATCTAGAAGGTGTACCTAATATGGGTTATGAACTTAAAATTTATAGTTATATTTTATCAAAAGCAACTAAAAGCACTGCTAGAAAAATGCAGCCTCCTTAGGAGACTCCATTGTAAGCTGTATGTTTGCTAATGCGAATATGAGATGCTTACTGATAAGGCACTCGAAGTTAATAGAAGTGTTATCCAAAAGGCTCACGCCTTAGTTTCTTTAGTTTTGTTTCAGGGAGACGAAGTCTTTAGGATCAGTTTTTGTTTTGTGTGACCAACAAACCAATTAAAAAAAACGAACACTAGTTTCAGATTGATCTTTTATATTGAACTAAATTAAAGTATGAATCTAAATTATAAGAAATTCATTTTTCTAATTGAAGTTTATGAGTAATCACATTTCTTCAAAAAGATGGCTTCTGTGAAGTTGGCAGCTTCGTGTTGTCAGGAAATTCATCCTTTTTTATTTTAGAGAAAGAAGAGATACTAGTCAATGTTCAGACATGACATGCTCGGATTAGGACTTTACAAAGGAAGGAAGCCGGCTGAAGCTAGTGCCCTAATGATGAGAGTGCAGAGCAGTGGTTGCTCTCCAGACAAATTCACTACAATACTATGTCTTAAGCACTTCTATGGGAGAATGGGGGTTTCAAGTCTCTGGAATATACTCAAGTAATGCAGTGTAGAGGTTGTTCTGCACTGATGGTACTTTAATTTAAATCATTAATATCGTGGTAAGCAACCAAATTAATTCTTATAAGAAACATATGATTGAGAATTTCATTTGACCTGGAAGTTGCTATCTCGAGGCAATACAGGACGCAGGTGGTCCATCTTGCATTTTCTAAGAGAAACGCTATTGATTCTTTGGCTAGCTCCATCACCGTTAAGATGCTTGGGTGCTCATATCTTGAGACCACAAATTTAGTGGCATTTCTTAACGGGTTGTTACAAATTTTTAGGAGAAAATGATTATAAGGACTATGTTAAAGTCATTGCAACATACACAGGCAATGAAATAGGTGCTTATTTGATCTGGTAAGTTTACTGGTTTCATTGCGTAGCTTATTTGCTGTCTAACTTGGACATCAAGGAAGTTTAGAAAATTTTGAGATAAATTTTCACTCGTCGTCCTGATAAAAATTGTATGCTGAAAATTTTGTTCCAGTTATCAGCCAAATATTGGACCCTATCAAAAATAACTGGTGGTGCTCTGACTTAGTTAAAGTCTTGTAGGCATTTAATTCCGGCCTTCTTATGTAGTTGCATTCACTTCATTTTGTCTCAGCCTACATCTCCACTTTTATGGAATTAAATTTAAACTGCAGGTGGATGATATTCAGAAACCTGAATGACCCTAGCTAGGTACTTGGAACTTTGAAGTTATTCGGGATTTGTCAAGCCTCGAAAATTTTTCCCTTCTGGGTAACGTTAATGGAAGTACTTTTGTTGTGGAGATAGCCCAATCCCAAATGGTGTTAGAGATTAAAACCCCTAGAGTTGAAATACTGTTGTTGGGTATATTAGCAGGGGTCTCATGGGCTGAGACAAGCTATTCTTCCACTATAGCACTATCCATAGCCTCCTACAAAGCCACAAGTTTTCTCCTAAGGTGAAGCATTGATGGTATAGTTTATATCCTCTTATGAGGTTTCGTTTTTCTTTTCTGATTCTTTTGCTTTTCTTTTCTCCTCTATTTGGGGGGGGGGGGGGGACCAATGTTTCCTTAGTTGACATTGTAACTTTTTAACACTTTGATCGATAGCTACCGAAATGTAATTAGAATAAAAGATAGATGATGCCATGGATTCATGTCGAAAAGCCTTCTCAGGAGGGCCAGCTTTTGGGAATAGGTGCATTTTTTGTGTGAGGTTGAAAACTCCTTCAACATGGAAGTGTGATTACTCATACTGACGAACAGATTGATCCCTTCTAGGTAATGCGTGGAGGGCACACTGATTCACACTAGGTTGTGTAACCCCTACCTTGCAAATTGCATATATGTTGTTAAGGAGACCTGAGGATTACTTCCTTTTAGTTTAAGTCAAGTTTCTCAAATTTAGAAGTCTTCAGATGTACTTCTATGTGTGATCTAAATTGCAAAAAAAGGAACCCCTCATCCTCTAAACGACTACTGAATAACAAAACTACTCCAATGTGAGCACATCTCTTGTTCTGTTCCTCTTCGCCTTTCTCTTTTTGTGCACTTACAACTTGGCCTATGCTTATGTATAATTATAGTGGCTGCATATCTATTACAGGATAAAGGAACTCATGAATTAAAGTGATCTCGTCTTCGTCAGAGATTGAGAGAGTGTGTAAAAAATGGGAGTCTAAATCAGTTTCTACTACCTGGTATGAAGATGAGTCTTACAGCTCTTACTCTGGGGGCTCTAGAATTGGACCACATAAATGGTATCTTGTATGGGCATTTGTAGTTGCTTGTTTTGGAAGTTAAGGTCATCTCTAACTAATCCACAGAGGCAACAGTGCTGTAACAAAAGAACTAGCAATGGCGATTGAGAGGGAATATGGGGAGTGGAAGGCCATCTCTCTGTTCCAGTTCTAAGAAGAGGTGTTCGTAAGATAAAAAGTCACTGGTGTAGTTAGGCCTTCGACCTACAATGTTTATTTGTTCTCAGCTTTGCATTCAAGGATGTCTTTTTATGAGTTGCATACGCCCAATTGTGATGATCCCTTTTACCATCTTTTTATTGTACCTATATGCATTACTCCGAATTGGAGGAGAATTAGCCCCACTTTTTGCTTGATGCTTTCGTATGGTTATTATGAATGCTATTTCATATGCTTTCTCCACGAGGGATTGAAAGCTGATGGTTTAGAAAAGGAACCATGCATCACAGGCAAGTCAGGGGTTAAATTAAAATATTCCTAATAACAAATCGCCTAATTTTCATGACAGATTGTACCCACCACAATGATTTTGCAAATCTAGTTCAGCAGACCTTTCACTGTCTCACTCATCATTGTACAAAAGATTCCCCCCCCCCCCCAAAAAAAAGAGATTTTACAAAAGATGCCTAATGGAGTCTGAAAGGTGACTTTTCATTGATTAATATTGGGTGTATCTTGTCACAAGGTTCACTATTGATACTGTGCTTACTCAAGGGCCATGGTTACTTGGTGACAATTATCTCATAATTACCCATTGAGCTCTTAATTCTATACCGATGAAGAGCCAATATGGTTCCTTAGAGCATGTGCCAGAAAACCAAATATTAGCATTAGGTATTTTGATAATGAAATCCTTAATTGAGGAAAAAAATTGGAGGGTCCCTGGTGTTGATCAAGCTACGACAAATGTCGATAGGGAAGATTTACAAGGCTGTGCGTGGAAGTAGACCTCTCGCAATCACTTCTGTCAAAATTCCGTCTAAATGGGAGAGTCTGGAGAATACAATATGAGGCTTTGAGATACTATGCTTCCGTTGTGGCGAAGTGGGCCACAAAGAAGATGATTGTCCAAGTTCAACTCGTGAGGAGGGAGCCACACATAATCATTACAAAAGGAACTGCAAAACACGACTCGATGAAGATCACACCAACTCACAAACCTGAATGTGAAGAAACTTATGGTTGATGGATGTTTGTCAAGAAAGCTCAACGAAAGCGACCAACCGATAATCCTAACTCATCAAGCAAAATGGGTAGGGTAGACCCACAGATCAAGTAATTCCTGGAAACAGAAATAGTAAAAGTGAAAAGGGTAAAACGCTAATCCAAATCAACTTGCCAATTTGAGTGGATAGATGTTACAAATTTTGAGAGATAATTTGGATCAAGTTGAGCTGCAAAATAAAGAAGAGTTGAAAGGAGAGTTATGTCTCAGATACAAATAATTATAGAACAAGTCGATTTCGAAAAAGACACTAGTGACCTGCTGTTTTGGATGTCTCATCAGTTGATGCTATTCCCATACAAGTTACGTCCTTAAGAAGAATACCCTTTGCACCTGAAGAGTCTATCCTAAAAAGTACCAACCTGATGCCACTTCAAAAGCCACTCACAAATCCTCCCATAACCAGACTCGTTCTAAGTTAACCCAAACAAGACCTTCCATTAATCACATTCACTCACTCTCACATTAGAATTCCTACCTAGCCTTTGCAAGTGGCTGTGACACCACCCCCAACTACAGCCTTGCAAGGACAAGCCGGTTGACTGGCTTGCCAGAAAATTTGTCCCCCTTCATTTTGGTAATCGCATCAAAGAATTCCAATGTGTAGATCTTCTGATGAACAATTCCACCCACTCCAATCTCCCGGTTATGATGATGGAACCTTGTAGGGAAATGCAACTCAACTTACTTTCTCATCCAAGGAGAGGCTTACTTTCTCATTCAAGGAGAGGCTATCTGGAATGCAAATGGTATGCCAAGCTCATAGGATGCCTCATCTAGGGGGCTCCCATGCCTAATTTTCTTCAAGATCTCTGGATCTCTTTCTTATATAAAGATTTTTTGGATAGCTCATCTTCTGACAAAAATAAACTATTGGTTATGACTTGGAATGTCCAAGGGACAGATAGTAACAATTTTCTTTATACTTTAAAAGAACTCATAAGGCGCTTTAATTCCAAAGTAATTGCTCCGGGCGAGACTAGGATTAGTGGTCAACAAGCCACAGAAGTCTGCAGCAGATTCGAGTTCAGTAGTCAATTTAGAGTTGATGCTCAAAGCTGTAGAGGCTCAACATTCTCCAACCCTCTCATCAAAATGCTAGAATGGAAGTAAGAAGGCACTAAGAACCATCACTGTTGTCTATAATAGTCCGGAAGACTCAACTAGACACAAACTCGGGGAACATCTGCATAGTTATGGCATTTCTTATAATTTACCTTGGATGTTGGAGGGGGATTTCAATGGTCCTCTCTCAATGGATGAATGACTTAACTGAGGGGACAATCTTCTTAGGAGAGGTGAAAAATTTAATCATTGGATTCAGAATTCTAATCTCATTGATTTAGGATTCTCAGGCCCTCAATTCACATGGTCTAGAGGTAATACTCTTGAAACTGCAAAATTTGCTAGAGTTGATTGAGCCCCATGTAACCAACAATAGAGACTCCAATTTGATTAAGCAAGAGTTAGGAATCTCACTCAACATAAGTCTGGCCATTGCCCTCTTCTTGACCTACCTAACGGATTCACTCCAATACCAGATATTCTTCGACCTTCTATATTTCAAGCATATTGGCTTTCGCATGAGCTGTTTGAGCAATGCTTAATCGAGAAATGGAAATCAGACATGGATTTATATCCTCTCCTAAGTCATCTGTCAGATGCTCTAAACAAATGGAACAAGAACATCTTTAGTAATATTTTTGAAGCACATGAAGGAATTACACGGGCTCGAAAAGAAGGCATTCAAAAAATCACCCCCCCAAAAAAAAGAAAAAATGGAATATATTTCACTTCATGCGGGAAGCTAAACTATAAAGGGATCTTGATGAAAATCTTGAACAAATTGAAACCCTTTGGTCTTAAAAATTTGGGACCGAGGCTATCAGAGATGGTGATAATTATCACTTTTGCATTGTGATTAGAAGAAGAATTAATCACATCAATATTCTTCACATCAAGTTCGTAATTTCTTTGCAAACTTATACAGGAATGATAACGGCCCCTATTTTGCTTACATTTTGCCTGCCAATAGGCCTGAAAGCTTCATAAAGTCGCCACCCAAAGAGGCTGGGGGTTGGGGATGTGTTCAACAAGACTAGCTAATTCAGCTTTCTTCACAAAACAAGGACGGAGACTCCTTATTGAGAAGGACAAATTTTGGGCCCTAGTGTTACGTGCTCAGTATTGTAGCAAACAGCATGACGCAGACATGTTCAGGCCAAAGCAAGATTGCTAGGCTGAGAAATTCCAAATATCTTAAAAAAAGGAGTTCAATCTGAAGTAGGTAATGGTTGGAGTACCCTATTTTCGTTCCACAATTGGCTCAACTAATGCCCCCTGCCGTCAGTTTGCAATTCTAATTTTCCCCCCTCATATTGAAGATTGCTAGGCTGAGAAATTATGGGGTGTAAATTTGCGTTGGAAATTTGAGGACTTTGCAAAGTATTTTCCTGAGGATATTCTTAACAAAATTGCTTCAGTTGGAATATCAGCTCTTGCCTCAATCACAGAAGATTTTGATTTTAGTCACAATTCTTTTGGAGGGGTTATTTGGAAAGTGTCTATGGCCCAAAGAATCAGATTCTTGTCGTAGATAGCTGCACTAGATCGGCTTATGACAAATTCTAACCATTTTTTCAAAGGTTTAGCTCAAGGCCCATGTTGCAATAGTTATCCATATATTGAAGAGGATGCGCTTCATACACTAATGGCTTGTTGGTTCTGTGCAATCAAAGTAGTAATGCAATTAAAATGGTAATGATGATTCTATTATCATGTTTGGTTACCGTTAAGGAATGTAACCAAAATTGTAATGTAATCATATTTACGTCAATGTATGCAAATATAATTACTTGGTTTTTCATAAACTATTGTGATTCCATACTTTTGAAGTGAGGTTTGCCTAACCATAAGCTATTATATTTAGGGGCTTTCTCTCTCTTCTCTTCATTGTCTCTCCTCTGCTTCCCATCTCTTAGTACTACACCACCACGTTTTTTAAGGTTTGAAGCCCCCATCAACCCCACTCTCACCCGATATTAGATAAACTTTAATCCAAACCATGATCATAATATTGTAACTTTATTTTTGTACGTTCTAGACATTATATATATATATATATATATATATATATATATATATATATATATCATCATCATCATCATCATCATCATCACCATTATCATCATCATCATCATCATCTTCTTCTTCTTCTTCTTCTTCTTCTTCTTCTTCTTCTTCTTCTTCTTCTTCTTCTTCTTCATCTATCTCTATTTGATAAACTTGAACAATATTATGTCATTGTAATTTAGAGAAAACAAAGTGAAGTAAGTCTCATTTGAAGTATTATAATCATGATAATAAGATATTGGATAATAATTATCACCAAAGCTGCGAACAATTAAAGTATGCGAAATAAAAGTGAATTAAATTGCAAATACTTCACGCCACTTGTTAAATGAAGTATTGTTTGTAAATGAATTCATCCTATTACAATTGCAAAAACTATGCAACCAAACATTGTAATGTAATTATTATTCCATTTTATTACAGTGATCTAGTTCTGGCAGTGGTTTTCGTATATTGTGTTTGTATGCAGGTATTGCTTTCATCTGGGTAGAGATGTCGTTTGCTTATCTCTGGTTGTTAACATATTTTATTGTCATCTGATTTATTGTTCTGATAGTACATAACTACGGCAACCAGATTTATTAATATATCTTAGTCATTCCTTGTTGTGTGTCCTTATTTTTCTATTAAATGTTTTAACAAAATCATTCTTCTATAAAATGTTTTTCACAAAATCTTTTTTGTGGGTCTCTTGGAATCAGCCTCTCTACGAGTAGGAATATTAGTAGAAGTAAGGTTGCCTACATCTGAATCTCCCCATGCCTCGCGAAAGCGGGACCCACACTGGGAGGTGGTGCAGTTGTTGTTGTTCTATTACAGTGACAATTATATTATATGGTTGGTTCTATTACTTAGTTATTACATTACTTTCAACCAACTGCCACATAAGAGATTTCAAGCATGCTAAAATTAATTTGGGAAAGGAAAGTACTGCCTTGCTATAAAGGCGTTTTCTTCATGTTGCCTTTGAAGTCCTGTAGCTACTATTCTGGATCCACCGGGACTCTCTCTTTGCTGCCACCATCTTCTGGATATGGAAACGGACAAACAAATAAAGTTTTGAAGAGTCTAATTTCTAGCACGCCACAAGAACTGAAGTCTTTATTAAATGGAGCACGCCACAAGAGCAGTGGGCCAAGCTTAGCATGAATGGAGCTAGCAATGCCAAGCAAGGGGATGCTGGAATATTTTAGGGGACATTTTGGCAATGGGCTGAGAGCTGTTTTAGCTCATTTGCAACCTGCGCTTCAGTTAAAGTTGAATTTCTTTATTGAAACTTTGAAAGGCCTTTAGCTACCCCAATGATTTGGCTACCGTCAACCGAAAATTGACCTTGATTCTCTAGTGGTAATTCAGAAGATGAAGGAACCTTGCTTGGGGAACAATCAATATTTCGTTGTGGTTGGGGAACGCCAAAAACTTATCTTCGACCTAGAATGGACAATTAAACTTAAGCATTGCTATCAGGAAATGAATAAGGGTGCAGATCACTTGGAAAATATGGAAGTTACTCGGAATAGCTCTTTTATTGTTCTTGATGACGCCCCCCCCCCCCCAAAAAAAATCTCTACAATCTATTTTCTTTGAAGATAATACTGGTGTATCATGGTCTCGTTTTGTTCGTAATGAATAAAACTCCTTTTAGGGGCTTTATCATCGTTCGATCCCAAAAAAAAAGTAAAAAATTGAATGAGTCCGTTTAATAATAAGAAATTTTCAAATGCATGTAAAAGTTCGTTATATCAAGAGCTTGCCCAATGATGATTTTTTTATTGTAGTAAGATGTAAAATCATCTCGTCTATAAATAAGTATAAAAAGGTATAATTGTATAATTAGATCATGAAGCTTCTCTATAACATACGTTAAATTACATGTGTGGTTTGTAACTCCTAACATTCGTAACATCAACGTACTGCCTCCAACAGACGAAAACCTTCCTCTGATCGACCAATTACATTGCCTAAACCCTTTAGCCACTCTCTGCTAACATTATCGTGCTCATAGCCATCGATCTAATAGCTGCCCCTAGCAACTGTAGCTCCTCTCATCTCAGCGTTTTTCAGGAGTGGTGGATGAGGAAGACGAGAGGAGCGGGCATGATAGATTAGAAGTAAAAATCGGGCAGAAGAGCATTTGAAGAGAGAGAAAATCATTGTAAAGAACAGCTGAGCTTTATATTCTATGCTCGACAAATACCCAAATAAATTCAAGTACATAGGGCCGTTAAGATTTCTAAATATCATCCACTTGCAATATTTTAGAGATGCAGGCTGAAAACGAAGGGCAGTAAACATGGCTCGAAGCATGCAACTATGTAAAGGAGACCTGAATTAGATGTTTACAAGGCTTTAACTATGTTAGATCACCCCCAGTTATTTTCGAGAGGCTTCAACATTTGGCTGACAACTGGAACAAAATTTACAACAGACAATTTTCATCATAGGGACAAATGAAAATTTAAGGAAACTCAAAGCTTTCTAAAACCTTTCTTAAGACGTCCAAGTATATATATACGAAAGCATTGACAGCAAATAAGCAAAGAAACAAAACTTGTGAACTCACCACAGCAAATAATCACGTAAAAATATATGATTTGGCTGTGTATGCTAAGGCCGGCTGTCAAAACTAACCTGATCCCAATGACTGAATTGAATGACCCAAAACCAGATCCGAGCTAACATTCACAAGAGTTGAATTGATTTTACCCTGAAACTAGAAATTGAAATGACCCAAAACCAAACTGACCTAACCTAAAATGGTATTGACCCAATTTGACCCAAAATCCGAGATGAATGAAAGCGAATATGAACTAGCCTAAAATATTATTGAGCCGAAAAAATCCAAAATGACCCGAAATCTTATTCACCCAATGTAACCACGAACCCGAAAGTACCTGAACTAAATCAAACCCAAACAGATTCATACTCGAATGAATCGAACCCGAATGAAAATGACA
The DNA here is from genome assembly GCA_017589665.1 of Selenicereus undatus. NCBI lineage: Eukaryota > Viridiplantae > Streptophyta > Magnoliopsida > Caryophyllales > Cactaceae > Selenicereus > Selenicereus undatus. The sequence continues at coordinate 101,771,685 of JACYFF010031957.1, read as the reverse complement.
TGAACCCAAATCCACTCGAATCTGAGTTTGACCCGACATGATTCTAGATTGATTTAATTCAAACTTGAAGTAGTGAGTGATGATACTATCTATAGAATGACACAACTTGGCTTGGTTTTTAATTAAGATGCAAAAGGTGAAAGCAAATGACAACTTTACCTTGAACAAATGAAATATTACATTTGCAATTTTAGGAGGAAATGACTCAATGAGGATTTGACTCATTTGAGGAACAAAAACACAAATATAGAATCCAACAATTAAAGCTATTCCATGGTTTATGTTGATTAGGCACAACTCTTCAATTTTTATTTTTATCTTTGATTTGGTGGGCGAGGAATGTGGGGATTTACAGCACTATTTGTCTTGATTACTTTCCTGTATGATGCATTGCGTAAAATCATGACTTATGAGGGATAGAAATTGAAGGGCGTTCAAGGCCTTCTCCATTTTTTCCGTAGCCCTATGCCTCCCTCTGCAGGGAAATTGAAAAGGCACAAATCCACTACGTCATTCTTTTTTTTTTTCACTATTACCTATGAAACAAATCCATATAACTTATAAGCCCAAAAAAGTGATCCTAAATTTTTTGAGAAACATTGAGCACTAAACAAAGTTATGGAAATTAGGTACACAACCAAACAATACACATAAACTACTAAAGATACATCACAATTCACAACCCCAAATCTGAATTAAGATTTCTGCAACATTAATTAAACTTCAACTCTTAATGATGAACAATAAGGTGAGAAGTGAGAGGAGCCAGCTCAGAATGCAAGTTTGGTGCTGTAAATTGCATAACAGAATGCCAAACTTGCATTTTGAGCTGACACAGTGACACCTCTCACTTCTCACATTATTCTTCATCAGTTAAAAGAACTTTTACTTGGGCATCAACTATTGCAGCTTTCTAGTATTCCAATAGGAATGTAACCCACAATTGAAAATTGAAAAGGTGAATTAGCAATTCACTGCAAAATCAATCTTTCTACTGACTTCCCTTAGGAAACAAACCGATTACATACCCAGAAAAAGGCTCCTAAAATTTCTGAGAAACAATTAACAGTAAATGAGATCATGGAAATTGGGTATACAATCCAACAATACACATAGACTAGGACAGATGCATAATAGCCCCAAATCTGAATGAACCAAAGTGAAAATGCGAAAATTTAACAAAAATACCTGCAATTTTGTGAAGATGACCACGAAAAGCAAATCATAATGCTATGCAGAAGAAATATGTAATTCAACACTTGAAAGAAGAATAAAGAGATAGAGAGGAACAGCAGAGTGCGTAATAAGGTGCCTCGAATTTGAATTGAATTCGCAACCTTTCAAGGAAGTAGGAGCTTGCTTGATTGGCAATGGAGGGGGATTGGGGGTTTAGGAGCTTGTTGCAGTTGTCTGTAATTGTTAGATTGGTGAAGAGAGAGACAGATGGCCGACAACGATCATCGGCTAACCACTTGTTGGGTCAGCTGAGCAGCCCTCGATCGAAACTGAAAGTGAGGGTGAGTGAGAATCTGAGGTCGAGAGGGCCAACGGCCAAGGAAAGGGCTGGGTGTGAGAGTGGGCAAGAGCAAGTGAGCAAGTGAGCAACTGAGGTTGAGACTGCAAGATCGAGAGGCTTTGCTTTTGGTCCGCTGCTCGTTTTAGTATGTTACGCTTTTAATTATAATTTTTTTTCCCACTAATTTTCCCGTCTTGAAGGACCTCAGGCCCACCAATATTCGAAATTAAGAGGGATACTTTGATTTTCAATGACTAAAAAATAACGAGGAAAAAAAGATTGAAACATTTAAAGTTTTACAATATGAAATTTTTTCATTAAATTTGACAAACAATTGAAATAAGAAAAGTAGAGAAAATTAATAAATAGTAAAATTGAAATAAGAAAAGTAGAGAAAACTTTGATTGCCTATCATTTAATTTGAAACATGTATAGAATTATTGATTTTACAAAATAATTTGTTCATTAAAAATTATTATTTTTGGAAATTCAAATAAGATTACACATTAAGAATTTAAAATAAAGTATTAATTTTAAATCTATTCGTTAAAGTAAATATTAGTTTATTAGTGAAAGTGAATTTAAACTCAAAAATGCAATTAAGTTATACTTAAATATGTATAACATATATACTTTACTTGATGATTAAGTTTAGGTTAATGCTAAATTGCTAATTACGTTTGATATATATCATAAATTTGTAATGAACCAAACATAATAAAGGATAATCATAACTTAAATTTAGTAAAAACTAACCAATGATAAAGTATGAGTTATAAAAAGGTGTGAGTTGCTAAAGGAATGTAGCGTGTCTCTTTGACTTATAAATCAATATCGTTGAAACTTGAAACTAAGAATTTAACTTTAGGTCTACTCGATAGAACGATATCGATTAGTCGATAGGCCGAGGTCATAGAGGCAGTGACTACTGTTATAATAGTGGGCCTTTAAACTCTCTACTTTGGTTTGATTGGGCAGGTCAAGTTAAATTTGGGTCACATCAATTTGAATTCTTATAAATCGAGTCAAATATAAATATAGCTTATCCTTGATGACTTCCCTTTTAATTATGTGCAAGTAAGTTCAGTTTGGATCATATCAATTTGAATTTGAATAAATTGGTTTGCCTTATTTTAATTTCTAAGCCAACTGCAGGACCAATAAGAGACAATTTCACTTAATCCTATACTCTTATATCTCATAACTTCTCGTCTCTCACTCCATGTGAATACATTCAATTTGGATCATGTTCATTTGAATCTAGACAGATCAATTAGGCTTCATTTTTAATTGAGAGTTAGATATAGATGCGAATTAATTGAATTGTACGTTAAATACGAGCCAATTTCATGGGATCTTGTCTCTTTGAACTTCACATTTCTCAATCTATGTAAACACATTCAACTAGGATCATAGGATCATATTAGTTTGAATCCGTCTAAATCAACTTGGATCTATTTCAAATTTATAGCCAATTTTAGGTTTGAATAAGTTGAATTGGTCGGTTGAAGTATATAACGATTTATACACTTCGGGCCTATTTTTTTTGTTGAAAAATATGGGTTGGTAAATGGGTGAGGTTGGTTGAGATTGGTTAAAGTGGGTTGAAGAAGTGAAGTAAGTTAAAGTGGGTATTTTTTTGTTAAAGTGGGTTGAAGTTGGTTGAATTTTTTATTTTTTTTATATGATGGGTAGAAGCTGGTTAAAATAATGAGAAGTGGGTTAAAGTTGATTGAAGTTGATTGAAGTATATTGAAATTGATTGAAATGGGTTGAATTTTTTATTTTTTTTATATGATAGATAGAAGTTGGTTAAAATAGTGAGAAATAGGTTAAAGTTGGTTGAAGTTGATTGAAGTTGGTTGAAGTTAATACTTTTTTTATTAAAGTTGGTTAAGTGAGTTGAAGTTTGTTGAGATTGGTAAATTTGAATTTACCAACGAAAAGAACAGGGCCTTCGTCTAGTACTTTTAAGTATTACCTATCGTTACCTCCCTTTTTTAATATATATGAATAAATTTGAGATAGGTCGTATGACGTAATTATATATCAATTCGAATTTGTCTAAAGCAATTTAGAATTCTTTTATGTTTAGAGTAAAATATAAGTCCGAATAAGTAACAAACTGAATTGATTGATTAAATACGAGTTATTTTCACTTGGCAGACCATGAATATGATCATTAAGTCCGTGCTTACTTCAATTTATCATCATCATGAATTTATGATCCATGATTCATGCACTAGTAAATTAATAACATAACATCAATAATCAACTAACCCTTATAAACTTGGGTTTTTCCTCAAACCATAAAGAGAGGTCATGGCCCATTGGACCAGTGGTTCATAGATTATTAAATAAATAGTACTATATAGCACACATAGTCAAGTTTTTGGGCTTGTGACTGTGTAATATTACCACACATAAATTAACCTAATTGAAAATCTAAGCTAACTCGAAAGTAACCCGATTAGAATTTAACCCGATCCTTCTGCTCCATCCAAAATTGACTCGAATTGATAATTGAAACCTACCCAAGTCAAATTTGACCCAACCTGTACCCAAAATAATCTGAACGAGATTCACCCAAAGTTGGCCCAATCCAAACTTCAGCTGAATTGAACCTAAACCTGATTCATCCGAAGTTGACCCGATCTGAACTCAACTCGAACTGTACCCTACCTCGAACCAAAATTGATTGACCTAAATATGACTCAACCGAACTTAACCCAAACAGAACCCGACCCTGACCTGAAATTGATTAACTCAAACATGACCAGAACCAAACTTAACCCCAACCAATTGGCCTATTTTGCCATGTCTATGTATGCTATAAAGGACTTTACAATGGAGTGCTCAAAATCATTTTCTCCAAAAGTTGTGTTTTCCTTTAGAAAATGGGAACCCATTAGCCACCTACTTCTACACCTAATTGTCTCACGACAACCAATTGCCTCACGACAACCAATTGCATGTCAAATGAACTTCTCAAGCATATGTTTCTTCCATGAATTGGTTGCTTACCACAATATTGACGACTAAACTAAAGTATGATGATCAAAACATTGTATACAACTCATCTAGGAAGTAACCATTGACCACTTCTGCTGCCCCGTGTTAATCCAAGACAACAAACCTCAATTCATGATGAACTTGTCAAGCATCTATTTCTCAAAAGGATCTAACTCATTGCTACACCAAAAATTAAATATTAAGGAAAACATTTCACTAAAGGCATAACAACCTTTACCATGCATCATTGGTATAAGTTGCAAAGCCTTGGAGATATCGTGGTTGTGAGGAAATGCTTAGATCAAAATATTGTAAGTGAAGTCATCTAGAGTACAACCATTCCCTTCCATCCTCATCATTGGAGCTTCAGCTTCATCTAACTTCCCTCTTTTGCAAAGCCCTTCAATCATAATGTTGTATGTTTGAACATGAACTGGAATCTTTTTCAATATAAAAACAGAGACTAGCTTCCTGAGTAACCTCAAGTTGGCCAGCTCCACAAAAGCTAGTAGCAGAGTGTTACAGGTGAACAAATATGGGACTATTCCTCTATCTTGTATTCTTTGAATGAGTTTGATGGCCTCTTCCAGATGCTGGCTTTTGCACAGGTCATCTAGCAGAGTGTTATAAGTAACAATGGTAGCAACTTGCTCATTAGTATGCATCTCATAAAAAAGACTAGAGCATCTTTAAGCCTTCTGTCCTTGCACAACCTATACATGATTGTGTTTTATGGGATTGTATTCGGGGACAATCCCATCTAACACATCTCCCCTCAATAGAGTCATGACATCATCTACCTTTCTTTGTTTACATAACCCACTTATGGAGTTGTAGGTAATAATATAAGGTACACAACCCTTAGTGGACACGGCATTGAATATCTATAGTGCTTCATTTGTTTGCCCTCGCATGTCAAATCCGCTAATCAATGTTTTATATGAGATAGTATCCAGATGATAGCCCGTATCAACCATCAACCTAATGACAATCTCTACCTCTCTCACCATTCCTTCTTTAAAAAGATATCAACCAATGTATTGAAGGTTCAATACTAGGAAGTACATCTTTATCGAACATTTCTACTAAGAATCTCTTAACATCGTCCCATTGACTTGAGATACGATGACCCCTCAAGAAGGTGTTGTGAGTGATAACATTTGGAGCAACGTTTTGCTAATGTTTTCATCGAGCAACAACAAAGCCCGAGGCAATAGCTAGTCCTTGCACAGAACATCAATAATCATATTTTACATCACAACATTAGGTTTACAATCACTAAGCTCAATCTTCCTAAGGACCTTAATGGCATTAACATTATGACCTTGTTTACATAGGCCATTAATCAATGTCCCATAAGTAACTTGGTCTAATTGCACAGCTAGTTTAGCAACTTCACGAAATACCTCGGGTGCATCAACGTATCTATTGGTTTTGCAAAGGCCGTCAATAAAAAAGGTGAATGTGACAACATTAGGTGGATAACCAAGTTTGATAATCTTGTCCAGAAGAGAAAAGCCCAAATAAACATGATTCAATTGGCAATGGATATTGATGTTTATATTTAGGGTATAAATACCAGAAGGGATTCTCTCATGTTAGGAATTAGAGCAAACTAATTGTGTAAGTGTTAGGATGAACAATGATAATCAAAAGAACATCAAGATTTACATGAAAACCCAAAATGGGAGAAAACCACATACGGCGATGAGCGAAGAGTCCACTATGAGATGGGAGTGTACAAAACTAATCTCAGAGCGATGTGCTCTAGGAAGAAATCAGAAAGCGATTACAAAGCACTCGGAATGCTCTATCACAAAATAGGAATAGCAGAACTTAATTTCTTATGGATGCTTGTGTTTATGTGTCATTGGGATTTAGGGATGATTATTAAAGCCTAGGCAAGGCCCTTTATATAGGGTTTAGAGGTATAAGAATGCAAAAAACCTTAGGAATAGCCATAACCGTTAAGACGACGAAACTCTAGCCGCCACGGTCCGTAGCCCAAACTCCTTAAAGCCCGTGGCGGATCTGCGGAGCTGATTTTGGGCCATTAAACCCAACAATCTACACCTTGGACCAAAATCACCAACACCAACTCTCGCACACCGTCATAGCACCCCGAAGGGTAATGCTCCGCAGGGCGGACCCCAAGGAATATTTAAGCGATTCGAACCCCGGTTGAGTTCAAGTGATACTTGAACTTAGCTCTGGGAGACGACTTGTATGAACCTTTCTTCATATAATCTGTCGTAGTATATGCCTGCAAGACATAGAGGTTTCCTTGCCTCAAACCCTTCAACAGAATTCGACTGCCCTTCGAAACCTTTAGAACTCTACCTTTAGCTGAATATTTGCACCCCTTGGATTCAAGGGTGCCTAAAGAGATGAGGTTATGATTCAAGTCAGGAACGTGACGAACATTCGATAAAGTCTTGACAACACCGTCATAGGCCTTGATTTTAATAGTACCGATTCCAGTTACATTACATTGGGCATTATTGCCCATGTGAACAACAATTGAGTCAACTGGATCATATGTTGAAAATTAATCCTTATGAGAACACATATGATAAGTACGCCTAGAATCAAGAATCCAATCAGAATCGCTTCCCCTTTTAGTAGAGGTAGCAAGCAAAACATCACCATCGGAATCAGATTTAGCAAACGACGGTCCAGCAAGCTCATGAGAATTACCTTCTTCTTTCTCCCTCTTGTTGTGCAGTTGACAAAAGTTAGCAACAATATGACCCAATTTCCCATAGTAATTGTAGGTCTTACCAGCGTGAGGATTTCTAGACTTAGAATGGTTCTTACTCCTATTATTGTTCCCCTTTTTCAGTTGTTTTGTCCCTTACTACAAATCCCTCAGCAGAATCGACATGAATGTCAAGATCAAACTTCTCCGTAGACAACAGGTTTGACTTAACATCCTCAAACGATATAGTATCAGAATTACTATATAGCATGATCTCCTTAAAGTGTTTATATGAAGGGGGTAGAGACATAACTAACAAAATAGCCTTATCCTCATCCTCAATTTTCACATCTAGCCTTTGTCAACTACAATCGAATTGAAATCATTTAGATGTTTTTGAACAGGAATGCCTTCTGCCTTTCTGAAAGTGTATAACCTTCCCTTCAATCGGATCTTATTGGCGAGACTCTTCGTCATGTAGAGTTCCTCCACCCGAACCCAAAGAACCACTGTAGTTATCTTATCAAGCACATTTCACAAGACATATGGTGCCAAGTACAACTGTATGGCAGAAAGTGCCTTAAGCTCCAGTTCTTCCCATTCGTCATCCGTCAACGAACCACGCTTCTTCTTTTGCTGCTCCGCCCATTATTCGTCTGTCATCATACTGATTTTTGTATAAGGTCTTGAAAGAACCTTCCACAACCCATACTGGATGAGAACCGCTCTCATCTGTACCTTCTGAAGATTAAAACTAATCTCCCTATCAAACTTCTGAATATTAACCTTCATGATTGAAGACATCCTAAACCAGGGCTCTATGCCACTTGTTAGGAATTAGAGCACACTAATAGCGGAAGTGTTAGGATGAACAATGATAATGAAAAGTAAAACAACGATAACAAGAACAATAAAGAACACCAAGACTTCTGTGGAAACCCAAAACGGAAGAAAACCACGGACGACGATGAGCGAAGAATCTACTATGAGATGGGAGAGCACAAAACTGATCTCAGAGCGATGTGCTCTAGGAAGATATCAGAAAGCGATTATAAATCACTCAGAACGCTCTCTCACAAAACAAGAATAGCAGAACTTAAGCTCTTACGGATGCTTGTGTTTATGTGTTATTAGGATTCAGGGATGATTATTAGAGCCTAGGCAAGGCCCTTTATATAAGGTTTGGAGGTATAAGGATGCAAGAAACCCTAGGAGCAACCCTAGCCGTCAAGACGACGAAACCCTAGCCGCCACGGTCCGTAGCCCAAACTCCTTGAAGCCCGTGTTGGATCTGTGGAGCTGATTTTGGGCCATTAAACCCAACATCCCATGCACATTCAAGTTGTTTAGAGAGAGATATGGCGGTGAAATAATGCCCCATTTTGATAATAAAGCTCAAGATTTGGTTAAAAATAATACTATTAGGGATGGGTCGAGTATCAAGCAGCTATCCAAAAATAGCTAGGGCATAATCAAGATTATTGATGTGAAGGTACTCACCATAAAAATTGAGAAAGAACTCATATTTGGATTTTCCTTTTGATTTTCCGTTATCCTGGTTTAGGGGGGAACACAGAAATTTCAAGAATTGAAATGAGCAAAACAAGCAACAATCTTTGTAGAAATTGAATGAGGGAGAGACAGAATATTAGCTCATGATGGAAGAATGGCTCTTCCTCCGCAATGGGGTGTTCAATTTTAGGAATCGCCACTTAAATATGCGTCATATATAAGAGACATGAGTGAGAGTTGAGAAAGCTCATGTAATTTAATCAGTTTTAGGATTCTATAAATCCTGTTGGATATTGTGATTTATCGCTCGAATTCCTCTTCTTACGACTTCGTGGTCGTGTATTTCTTCCCTGATTCAAAATTGGAATTAGAGCTATCCTTGTCTACATGTGGTCTTTTTGCCTAATTTTGTTTGATCCATCTTCAAGGTTGTAGTCATGATGATGAAGCATATGAATGAAACTTTGAATTTGACAAAGTATTACATTGGAAGCAGTAGCAGCACATTAGTTTTGGCTAATGGTTCAAAAGGATTTTGTAAAACGTGTCACATTGAAAGACTATACATTGAAGTGGGTTGCGTCAAACTTAAAAGTTTTAAATTTTATTCTTGTGATCACTACTATAGTACTTCCGTAATTTTGGGATTAATTATTGAGGATTATAAAAACTTTGCTATAATTTTGGATATCACATGTTTGCCTAATTGAAAGGATGACACAAGATGTTCACATTGATTGGGCAAATGTAACAAACTTCATTATTGTTGACATGTCTGTAAATTAAAAGGGTAACCCCAACATCTCTGAGTTATGATAGTGATCCCCTAACCCCTTGGTTCACATGTTGTATGACATTAATTCTCATTCATAGTTTTGTTTTGTTCGTCATGAATAAAAGTCTCCCATTTCGCGCCCAAAAAAAAAATACTTCAATTTGTTTGCCAAATATCAAGCTTTTAGTAAAATAAACAAAATTAAAGTCTAAACATTTCTTGAAATATTTTCGTTGCATATTATTATTCAAGATTAGCTATGAAAAATAATAAATTTTAAAAGTAACTATCATTACGGATCCATGCAATTGGTGAGATTTACAAATGTAATTATTTTTATTTCAACTAGTGAATTTTTTATTTTTAATTGATAAATTTATTAATTCTCATTCTGATAAATGCATAAATATTTGATAAAAATATGAACTATAAAAATAATGTCATACTTTCTAACCTTCAAAGCAATTTACTGTTTATCAATTGTTGTAACTATTATTAAAAATGTTAATGTGATGAGATTTCGAATTAATGTTGTACTTCACTTTGAAAATCAAAATCTTTTATTATCAAAATATTTACTAATAACTTTGGCATTATTGGTCATTGCAAAAAAAGTTTTAACATTGGCAATCATAATGTCTTATATGTATATTATTTTATTTTAAAAAAATGAAAGACAAACAATAATAATTTTAGAGGTCTCAAAAAAGAAATCAAAAGGATATTTCAAGACTCCACTAATAATAGGGATGAAAAGAATCAAAAAGACAAATTATGTGAGAGTGATATGTGATAATTAGAGAAGAAAGTTTGTTTTATTTTAGTATGTTTATATAGATTTACTATACTATATATCATTTAAGTCTAGGAACTATTAGCAAAATGAATCGTTAAACACATAAAATTATTTCTGGTTCTTAAAAGTGCTCTAGAAATGAGTTTAGCACACACACGCGCAATATCTACATAATCAAGTTCGTAGACACTATTTCTAAAAAATTAATTTTAAGAGGTTGAAAGTCAGCCACACAGACTTTTAGAAATCATCAAATCAATTACCTCTATATGTGATCTTAATGCCTTTCTCTGTTGTGCCAACAAGCGAATTTCAGCCACCCATATTGAAGAAGGGGGTGGTAATTGGCCCTTGCTAACTACCATTTGATGTAGAAGGAAGCGGACAGAGAGAGAGAGAAATGGAACGGTATATGGAGTGGGCATGACAAAAAAATACGAAAAGTTAAATAAACATGTTGGTCTGTCATAGACGGCCAGCTAGCGCTCTAGCGGTAGTAATTGGGGAGGGGAATTGGGAAAAAGTTGTTTTGGTGTTTATCATCATCATTATCATCATCTCATCGATGGTAAATTTAAATCATTGCAAATTTGGTGAAGGAATGAGAGAGAATTTACGAGGACAAAGAAACTAAAGAGAGGGTTCATTTTTTATTTTCGTCCTATTTATCGTTATTGTTATTGTGATTCCTTCTTCTTTTTTTGATAAGATGTTGTGTTGTTGTTACTATTATTACTATTATTATTATTATTATTATTATTATTATTATTATTATTATTATTATTATTATTATTATTATTGTTATTATTATTATTATCATCATCATCATCATCATCACTTTTTAATAATTAATGTGAAATTTTATAAATTATTTTGCGATTTTTCAATTATTTTTGAATTTGTTTCACATTTATATAATTTTTCTCTATTTTTAAATGGTATTTCTTCTTGCATTTATGATTTTTCATATTTTATATATAGACAATTTCTCCATTTTTGTACTGTATAAAAATTTTGTACATTTTTTAATATAATTTTTCCATGTGATTTGAAAGATTGTTGATTTTCTTGTATTTCCCATATTCTATATTGATTTTATTGTTATTATATTACTTTTTGTGCACTTGGACTTTGACATAAATTAAGAAACCTTCAACAACCATGCACTGAACAACACATCACCTTTCACGTAAGTCACAACCACTTCAACTCGGTCATGGTTCCAAAAAAAAAAACTCTTAAAGATTAGTACATCGGTGCCAAGTTTAAAGGTTGCATTATTTCGTAAAATATCTCCAATTGTGGGATTATTAGCATCCAAAAATTCATAAATTATCATATGTAATTGTACATAGTTCTCGACTACTAACATGAGAATTAATTATAATCTCAATAGGTAGTTAAAACCCAACCTTATACCCCCCAACCAAAAAAGGGAAAATACTATAAAACATTAAGGTTGACTACATCAGATAGATATACATTCTTTTGAGAGGGAAGCATTTATAACATAGGACAAATTATTACAAACACTCTTTTGATAATGTAGCAAATTGTAGATTGTCTTGAAGTACAAAAGGCATAATAGTGTTGTATGTATAGTTGGGTTGATATCAATAAAAAAAAAACAAATTGAAATCAAGAAATGGGAGATTAGCAAATGTATTTGGCCCACTTTTTTCCAACTTATATTTTTAGAATAAATTCAATTTAATTTAGTTTAGTTCAGTTCAAGAAAAATAAGACGGTTAAACAAAATTAACTTTAAAATTCAGTAGAAACAAATCCAATTCATTTCAACTAAGCAAAAATAAGTTCAATTTAGAAAAAAAAAATAGGTTTAGTTTAAAACAAATAAGTTCAGTTTAATTCAGATAAGTTCACTTTATATAAATTTGGCAAATTTAAATTAAAAAGAGCATGCTATTTCATGATAGTTGAGGAAGGGATAACATCTAGGAGGAGGGAATATTTAAAGAGAGAGTTTTGAAGGATAGGAGAATTGAAGTCAATATGATGAATTGGAGCTTTTGTTTGATTATTAATAGTTTGAATTATCTATGTTGTACAAACTCTCTTCAATGACACTTTTAGCTTTAATTGACCATCACTAAGAAACTACTCGTTTCACTTGCTGGTGCAGAATGCTCAGCTTATCATTTTATCTAGTAAACTACTTGGAGCTCATATAATCTATGTCAGATTAATCATATTTTGGGTTACAATAATGAACCTATTTGAAGTGCCTCATTTTGTGTCAAAGAAGTCAATGTATGAACAAGGGTAAATTCAACTATATATTAGTGATCGATAGACAAATGGGGAATAGATAATAAAAACTTGCAAGTGTGCAAGTTCTAGTAGAACAGTGTGGGAAAGCCGAATATGTGAATTGTTATTTATTTTTAATTTTTATTGTTAGGTTTTTGTTTTTAGTCCATTTTCCCCAATATAGGGGTTGTGATTATATTTAGCATCAAATTAAACGAAATAAATTTTATAAGAGGGCAAATTTGACAACACAAAAGCTCCTCTTATCGTGGTATATAATATAAATTAATTCACATCAATAATCTTGTTGATGCGTAGGTCTTTGTAAGTAGTTGTTTCACTCATCTCTGATGTTATATTTATGAGGTTACTCACACAAGAAGGGGGGTGAATTGTGTGTGACAAATTTTTGCACTTTTGAAAACACTC
>JACYFF010031957.1:101716638-101758666 GCA_017589665.1 Selenicereus undatus | reverse complement strand
CTTTTGCCAGACGTTTGCTGAGAACACTCAGGGTGCTTTACCAGGAATTGTTCCCAGTCAGGATCAGGACCTGTTCCCAGAGTGTCAAAAAGATTTTTCAAAAGCGAACATGAAATTGGGATCCTCTCACTGGCATATTAACAGAGGGTCTAATAAAGAAAAGATTCTACCAAACCCATGACTTCTTGTTGATGAAGCAGGTGACTTGCAATGTCAACAACCTTGATACTGCTAAGAACTGTTCCTGAAGATTGTTCCTGAAACTTCATGTTGTTCTTGGACTTGAAGCATTGCTGTTAGAAACTGTTTCTGGAACTTCAACTGATCGTACAAGCTCTGTTCTTAATCACTGTTCTCAACCAACTTTATTAACTAAGCATAGCACAAATTCAAGTAATATTATAAGGACTAATACATTTGGACTAACACATTTGTGTTTGACATCATCAAAACCTTACACAAGGAAAGGGTCAACACCTGATATTTTGTTTTAATCTTTATCATCAAAGTGCGCCATTATCTCAGAGTCACTTCTCTCTCTGTACTGCTTGGATCTGAGGGCATTCATAATATTTATACTCTGGCCATGAACATCAATTACTATCGCCAATTGAATCATCTTGATCTGGGTATTCATTTCTTAGACTAGGGCCGTGTTCGGCAACAGTATTTCAGGTAACGTTTAGTATTTTGATCAGGTCAATACAGTAATTAGTTAATTTTTAGTATTTGGTAAACTAGTATTTTGACTAGCATTTCAAGTAACGTTTAATGTTTTAAGCAGCGTTTTTGAAAAGTTAATAATATTAACGTTTGACATTTAAAAGTAGCATTTTATATTTTTTAGCCAAAAAATATCCTTTAAAAATTTTATCCTGGATGCTATCTATATCATTTTATGGCAATTTACATTAATCAGCTAGTATAACAGCTAAATTTATCTAATCCATTAATTTCAACCGCTAATCTAAATAACTATCCGCTAACAGCCAAATTAGAAACGCTATCCGTTATCTGAATAGCTATCCATTATCTGAACCGCTATCTAATACTTAAACAGCTAATTTTAACGAACATGGCGTAGATCATCAAACTTAGTTATCGGTTTAACATTGTCACTTTCAACACTCTGATTTATGACCTGTATAAAAACAACAAACATTCTGATGTAGCTGAGGCAGTCAGCGAAGTTGTGGATCCAAGTGTACAAGTTGATATAATTAAATATGGGCTATTGACTAACAGACTTTGTAAACTAGATTGAAATTGTGACATCCTAAAGCTACTTAAGCAGATTGCACTTACTAAGGCTCTGTTTCTTTCATGGTTTAATGGACCCATCCTACTCCTTTCTACTTCCGTCCACTTCTTTCCCCTACCCACTTCTTCCCACACTTTAAAAAAAAAAAATATCACTCCTTTCCACTCCCGCCTACACTCACCAACTCCTTCCCAATTCTACATATAACTACTATTTCCCATATTTTGAAAACTTTTATAATTTATGTAATTGTGTGTACAAATAGTCTAATAACAATTATGAAAAGTTTTATTTATTTTTTGGATTTTATGGAAATATTTGTTAGTCGTGCCGGAAATTATAGATAAAGTAATTTTTGTTATATATATTGAAGAAATAATAATTTTTTTCTGCATTGTTAAGCAAATATTAGTTATTCGTGGCTGGTAGATGTTTTCGGTTTGACTGTATATGGAAGATATGCTTAACTTTTTTTTGCATTTTTTGTAATTCGTGATAGACAATGTAAATGTATTATATCCGTATATTGAGCACATATTTGCTACGTTGGGAACAAAATATTGGTAATTCTTGACACAAACTGTAGATGATTTACGTCTTGTATGTGGATCATATTTTTTCGTTATTCGTATTTGGTGACACAATTTGGAGCTAGTTTCTTTGTGTATAATGAGCAGATAATTTTTGTTTGTTTGCGTTGGTTGTGAAATATTCGTTATAGTCACCCAAAGCGTGGATCGTTGTTTCTGTATATGTAACAAATTTTTTTGTTCTTCGTAATTCATGACAAAAATTGTAAATGTTTTTTCCGGCATAATAAACGGGTGCGTAAATTTTTTTTGGCATTGTTCGTAATTTCGTAATAGAAAATGCAAATGTATTGTATGTGTATTTTGAGCAGATATTTTTACCATGTGCGTTAGTAACAAAATATTGGTAGTTCTTCACACAAATTACAAATAATTATTTTCCATGTACTAAACATATGTGTATTTTTTTCGTTCGTATTTGGGGATACAACTTGCGGATTTTTTATATATATAATGAGCAGAAATTTGTTTTTGTGGATGTTGAACTGATGCCTTTTTTTTTATTCATAATTTGTGACAGAACTACCGAATGTTTTTATTTTCAACACTTTAAAAGATATGGTAATCATTTGCGTTATGACTTAAACATTCATTCTTGATGACACAAAGTGAATCGGTATTTTTAATAATTTCATATAAAACCAAATATTCATTATTTGTTACTGAAGTTGTAGTCATACAAAGGAACACATATTACAACATTTACCAAATTGGCATTGTGAAGCCATACATATTCAACATATCATGTTGAACAAGACTCCCAAATATCATTAGCTAGTTGATCCCTAAATTGGTTCATAAATTTTTTGGCATTCGTACCAAGGAATATATCAGCGTGTTCTGCTTTTGTAGACGACAGCCTCAGTGATATTTGGATGCCATTTTGTTGAAGATGAATAAAATTATGGATGGTACAAACTGCAATTATTATCTAAATTTGTTTTTCTAATGTCATTTGAGGCATCCTGCCATATAATATCTTCCATGTCGCCTTCATCTTTTCAAATGTTCGTTCAATTGTCTCCTGCAAACAGGAATGGCAGTAGTTGTTTTCATCCCTCGTCTCCCAATACTGCAATGACGAGCTCTTGTGAATTTTGGAATGTGGTATCCAACACTTCTCTCTTTATAAGGTGCTAATTACTCAATCGTATTTGGATATGCCGAATCCAATAAATAGTACTTTCTTGAGTATGTATGGAATAAAAGAGTAGAATATGATTACCACAGTTTTGGACGCAACATTGTACACAAATTATAGCAACTAACGGGAGTACCTGGAGATGGATGAGGGAAGTCAAACTTTGGTTGAACTATGCTTTGTTGTAATACTGGCAGATCATGGGAGCCCCCCTCTCCACCGGCATTGACATATGTAATCATGTCGTCAAATGAAACGACCACCAAAACATTCCGAGTTTTTTCCCAAGCCGTTTACGATTTCGACAACGTTCTCCAATGTCATCTGCAATTTTACATTGAACATGAGTCCTATCAAATGCTCCAACACAATCCTAGTTGAAATTTTGAAGTTTTGGTTTAAGTTATAAACAGTTCATGATGATAGGCATTATATACGTTTCTTTGATGTTAAACAAAGTACCTTAAAAAATGGCTAGTAGAACCCCGGCTTCTAGGTAATTTTAAGAGGCACTTCATGTTGACTTCGATACAACCTAACAATATCAACAGATACGTTGACTAAAGCTTGCAATATTTGATTATGATACTTGCTTATAGTTGATGGAGAATAAGGGAATTGGATATGCACATCACGGTAGCTTGCCCCTCTTGCGAAAATGTATAAGCTTATTACAATGATTTGAGCTACTTTAAGAAAACATCCCTCATCTAATAATTGTTTCTCTATCATGACATTAACAGGATGTACAAAAGCATCTCGGTTAAGGTGCAACAGTTGGTGACAAAAATTTGGATGATTACCATACGACACTTGATGTATGAACGTTGCCCCACTTTCCCCACCTATCATCCTTGGGAGTCTTTGGTGTGAACTTGGAGCTTGAAGTGAACTATTTCCTGCGAGTGTATACAAGATAAGAGTGTCAACTGGAAGTTTGTTGACCCTATTGGAAAATTATTGACCTCGTACTTGTATAAGGTTTTGATGATAACAAACACAAATGTAATATATACTTGAGTGTGTTGATCGAACAGGTTCCAAATATTGTTTGGAATACTTTGAAATTGCTTGGTTAACAATGCTCAAGAACAGATCTTAAGAACAGGTACTCAAAATTAGTTGGCTGGCAAGACTTTTCAGAATTTCAGAACAGCCTTAAGAACAGTTCTGAGGAGTGGTTGGAGCAGCAAGTTAAGTTTCTACAAGATGTCTGGTTGAATCAACAAGAGTCTTTGTTTTGCTATGGTTTTTATTTTATTAGATTCTTGTTATATGCCAATAAGAAAGTCTTGATTTAACATTCACTTTGAAATGGTTTTTCTCTTTGAAAAAAATTTTAGAACACTGTCTCAGAACAGTTATGAGAAAACGGTGTTCAAGGTGTTTTTAAGCCAAAACTGCAAAACTGATTTTTCATGATTTTTCCTTGATTTTTGGGCTAACGTCTCTGAGATTTTTGATAGATTTTCTGCTGACTGTTAAGTCCAAAAAGGCTATTTTTTGCTTTGAAAAAACTTGGGGGGAATTTCGAGCCTATTTTTATTCTCCAAGTAACAACATCTCTATTTTTAGAAAATGGTTGAATTTATGGAGAAAATCATGGGCTTAGTTGCTGAGACTATGTGGCTGACATTTAGCCATGTAGCTCAAGCAGTTAGTGGGAGAATTGAGCTTACACTTCCCACTTCTTGCGGCCCAAGCATTTCTTTTTTGGAAAATACATATGATTATTCCAACCGGTTTTTATTTAAGCAAATCTCCACATTCATTTTCAAGGATCGGTTTTCACAGCAACTTTCAAGAGTTTCATGAGATAAATTTCCAGAGAGAAAACCGACCAAAGGTTGTGGAAAATTGAGTTGTCCAAATTGGCATACTAGGCGCATATTTGTACCTTACACTAGCTTACTGAGAAGCATTCAAAAGTAAGGTGTCCATCTTATTCTCTCTCTTTTAAAAGTGAGTTGAGTGTGTCCAAGCCAGGGGGACTTTTGGACGTGGTGTAACTGGTCTTAGGGAAGACAGTTACGTGTGAGTTACAAGTTGTTCCGGTGAGGGTAACATTGTAACGTGTTTAGCCCGTATAGTGAAGTGGTGTGAAAATCCTACAGAGGTAGGTCGTGGTTTTTCACCTCAGTTGGGCTAGAGGTGTTTCCACGTAAAACTCTTGTGTTCACTTTCTCTTCTACTTATTTCCGCTGCATTTCCGCTTTCTAGGCATGTTACAAACAATCTGTCCGAACAGGGCCTAAGCCTGTTCTCATAAAACTACGAAAATTTGGCAACACAATTCACCCCCCTCTTGTGTTTGTGTACTCTCATTTCTCACAAGTGGTATCAGAGCAGGTTCTCTGTTGAGATCGTGAGTATTCTACCACAAGAGGGGGGTGAATTGTGGTGTCTGATTTTCGCGTTGTAAATAACAAACACCCTTGTGACTTGTTTGCAGAGGGTGCTCTCAAAGATTGCAAATGCAAAAATCACCAAGATAAATGCGGAAAATAAAGCACACACAATTTTTACGTGGAAAACACCTCTAGCCCAACTGAGGTGTGAAAAACCACGACCTACCTCGTGTAGGATTTAACCACTTCACTAAACCGAGCTTAACTCGTTACAAATGTAACACACCTTGTTACAACTTGCAACCACGTAACCTCCTTCTCTAAGGCAGATTACACCACGTCCAAATCTCACCAGATTGGACACGTCCAAAGTCCACACGACTGAGGACCACTCACTCACTTTTCTGATTCAAGATCAGGGTTACAAAACACCTTACTGGGTGCTTCTGTCTTAAGCAGATGTAAGGTAGAATGAAGTCCTAGTATGCCAATATATTGAAAGCTCAGTTTAAACACAACTTGTGTCGGTTTTTCTTTTCTCAAGTGTAGCTCGAAAAATTCTTTTCACTAGAAAAACCACTTTTGAAATTTTGCTTTTTGCGTATGTTGTGTTTCTAGATTTTCTCTTGCTTTCTTTTCTTGCTATTCTCTCTGTGTGTGTGTTTCAATGGGAGTAAAATGCTATATTTGAACAAAAATTGCAACGGTCAAAACCAAGAGAATCAGCTAAGTATGGAAAATGGTTTTTCAAGAAAAATACTCCCCAATGGCTAGTGACAAGTTTTTCCCAAAGTACAAGGGATTTGTTATCTTAAGAGATAACCCTTATCTTCCCATAGCCGTGAAGAAGATTCAAAAGGCAACCAGAAATCTTCACCTTTTGAAATTTTATCTTATCCGAAAATATGGGCATAGGAAATCTTTTAGTTTTGGCAAATCTCCAAACACCTATTTTCGCAAATCTCCCAAAATATTTTCAAGAAATATCCTTTCTAGAAAAATAGCAATCTTGGAGTTTAAAGAGAGTATTCTGGAGATCTTGGCCAACCGAAATGAATTTTCAAAGATAACCGGGTATGGCCACTTCAGTTCAGAAACACCCTAGGCACCCTGTTTGCAGGGTTGTTCGCGACTGGTGTTCTGACGCACTTAGCGCAAATACCGATTCAAGAGGTGTTTAAAAAGCGTTTTCAATATTGGCATATTAACAAGAGTCTAAATAAATAAAACCTATATACCCAAGACTTCTTGTTTTGAACCAGTCATCTTGTCCAAGATTTGTGGAGCTGCTGTGAACACCAAGGCCACCTTGTTTGCTGGGGTTGTTCTTTGCATTGCTAGAGTTCAGGAACATGCCTTACAATCAACTGTCGAGATGGCGTTCTTGACTTAATATAGAATCACCAATTAAAACCTGTTTTGAAGACTTGTTCTCACATGTAGCAAACCAGTTAATACAATAAAGATTACAAACATCAGTTAGGCCTGTTTGGAGATCGTGTTTGGAGCAACATTACTTGGACAAATTTTTACACTTGGATTTGTTATCATCAAAACTTAAATATAATAAGTCAACATTCTCATTTAAAGGCTAATACCTTGAGAGATCCTAGAAGATGAGTACACCACAAGGAATGCTTGAGGGTCAATCTGTGACTAGACCACAATACTTTAATGGTCAACATTACAGTTAGTGGAAGAATCGCATAGAAAACTATGTTCAAGCTGATGATTATGAGTTATGGATGATCATCAAGAATGGTCCACTCTTTCCCAAGAAGGCAATCGAAGATGGAAGTATGGTTCCCAAGAAGCATGAAGAATTCAATGCCGAAGACTTTAAGATGATGGAAAAGAATGCAAAGGCCAAAAAACTCTTGTATTTTGGCCTTGGTCCTGATGAGTACACTCGCATTTCTGAGTGCAATTCAACCAAAGAGATTTGGGATGCCCTCCAAGTTGCTCATGAAGGCACAAATCAAGTGAAACAATCAAGAATTGAGCTTCTTATGAGAAAGTATGAGCTATTTAAAATGGATGATAGAGAAACGGTGATGGAGATGTATACCCACTTCACCCATATTATTAATGAGCTAAAATTGTTAGGAAAGTCCTTCACCACTGAGGAATTGGTGAGGAAAATCCTAGGATTTTCGCCAGAGTCATGGGAAGCCAAAGTCACGGCCATTCATGAGGCCAAGGATATGAAGAGAATCTCCTTGGGTGAACTTATTGGCAATCTCCAAACGTATGAGCTTAGGAGAAATTCTCAACAAAAAGAGGGGGTCAAAAAGGACCGAGGCATTGCTCTAAAGGTCTTGGAGGAGGATAGCTCGGACCTTGATGAGGAAGAAATGGCCATGATCACTCGAAAATTCAAGAAGTTTTTCAAGAAGGCCAAGGAAAACTCTAAGAAGAAAAACTTCAGTAGGTCCAGGAACAATGACCGGGAATAGTTCTCTAGGTGTTTCAAATGTGGTAAACATGACCACATTATGAAAAACTCCCCATTGCTGAAAGAAGAACAAGAGCCCGAACAGTCCAAGAAACAAGGCAGGAAACAGGTTGGAAACAGTTCTGCCAGGCGTTTCTCAAGGGCAATGCTTGCGGCTTGGGGAGATTCCACTGAGGACGATGAAGGGACTGAAGAAAAGGATGTTGCCGTAGCTCTTATGGCCAGAAGTGATACAGACTTAGATGATGAACCACTGGACAACTTAGCCCAACTCAAGGGAAAGGTACGTGGTCTTAACAAAGCAAAACTTGAGGAACTGCTATTCACTTTGATGGATGAATGTGACGCTATTAATGCTGAAAATTGCATGCTAAAAGATGTTTGTTCTGATTTGAAATGAGATGTTCGGAAGCTTGAACATGCAAACGAGATCATTAAAAGTGAATAAAGTGGATAAAGAGACCCTTGTTTTGTATGAAGACCTTGATAAGCTTAAAGAAACCTTGAATGTGAGAGAAAAAGTGTTTAACACTAATCTCTCAAAGCTGGAAAGTCAGTCTCTTCAGCTGAAACAGAGAATAGAGTCCTTGGTCTGTGAGAATAGCCAATTGATTGAAAGGCTAAAAAAGGCCGAATCTGACCTCACTGCAAACAGGCGCTGGAACAGTTCATTAGAAGCGCTTAAATGGCTGAATACTCATCATAACCGGAATAAGAAGGGACTAGGTTTTGTGACTAAACGAACCATTTACCTAGTAAACAGAAAATATGTGGGACTACAAGAAAATATCATTTGTTTTCACTGTGGTAAAACAAGTCATTATCGTTATACTTGTCCCTCAAGAAAGTATGCCATTGAAAGAAATATGATTTATGTAAAACAAATATGGGTTAGAAAAGATGAGATTTGCATGTCTAAGGGAATGGGACCAAAGTGGATCTGGGTTCCCAAAACTAACCCCTAATTTGTTTTGCAGGCTAAGGTGAGAGGGAATAACCGAGCAAACAACCCAGCAAGCAACCAATTGTGGTATGTGGATAGTGGTTGTTGACGACATATGACTGGTGAAAAATCAAACTTCCTCTCACTTACAGCCTCTGATGGAGGGAGTGTGGCATTTGGAAACGAAAAATCAGGGACAATTGTCGGTATAGGTAAGATAGGCGAGTCACTCTCCCATTCAATTGATAATGTATATCCTGTAGATGGTTTACAACATAAATTACTAAGTGTGTCCCAACTGTGTGATAAAGATAACCTAGTGGTGTTTTCTTCAAAACAATGCTTGGTTGTCAATATCAATACAGGAGATGTTGTATTGAGGGGGAAGCGACACAAAAATGTGTATAAAGTGTGTATTCTTTCACTTCCTCAAAATAATCTGACTTGTTTAAGTGCCTTAAATGATGATGTTATGCTTTGGCACAAGAGACTAGGTCATGCAAGTCTTTCTCTGTTGAATAAACTTGTTTCTAAAAACCTAGTCATCGGTCTACCTTCCATCAAATACAATGATGACAAGGTGTGTGACGCTTGTGCTAGGGGTAAACATGTCAAAACTTCTTTTAAACTGAAAAAATGTGTTAGCACTACCCGACCTCTTGAAATGTTACATATCGATTTGTGTGGTCCTATGAGGATCACAAGTAGAGGTGGGAAGAGGTATGTGCTTGTTATAATGGATGACTACTCTCGGTTCACTTAGACCTTATTTTTTGCTTCTAAAGATGTAACATTTGAAAAATTTCTTGCATTTCTTAAAAAGATTGAAAAGAGAGTATGACACTTATTGGTTTGCTTAAGGTCTGATCATGGTACAGAATTTGAAAATTCGAGCTTTACTAACTACTATAATGAGCATGGTGTTGATCATAATTTTTCAGCTCCAAGAACACTCTAGCAGAACGGGGTGGTGGTAGAGCGTAAAAATCGTACTCTAGAAGACATGACTAGAACAATGCTTATTGCTAGTGGTCTTCCTAGAAACTTTTGGGCAGAAGGTTTGAACACATCATGTTACATTATAAATAGATGCATGATTAGACCTATTCTTAACAAAACTCCTTATGAACTTCTCAAGGGTAGAAAACCCAATATTATGCATTTAAGAGTATTTGGTTGTAAATGTTTTGTGCATAATAATGGAAAGGATGCCTTAGGAAAGTTTGATCCAAGGAGTGATGAGGTAATATTTCTCGGTTACTCCTCACACAGTAAGGCATACAAATTGTTCAATAAGCGAACCTTGTGTATTGAGGAGAGTGTGCATGTGCTATTTGATTAAACTAACTCTTTAATTGAGAATGATGCACAGGGAGATGATTATGAACTAGGTCTTGCTAGAAAAGATTTGTTGCTCACACATGAGAAAGGTAAGAGTCCTGAGGATGAATCAGGGCCTGGAGCTGTTTCCTTGGAAGGTGGGCAAGGTCTGAACCAGACAGGGGGAAGCTTTGTTGAACCTAGTTTGGATCAAAACCAGCCTAATTCTTCTTGAACAAGCCGGGAAACAGGCCCCAGAACAAACTCAAAAACAGGCTCCAGAACCGGTTCGGGAACAGTTCCTAAACCTATTTCGCCGAGTATTCCAGGAAGAGTAGAAAGCGTGTCTGTGTACCTACTTACTCCACAGCAATGGAAGCACCAAAGTTCACACCCTCTTGATCAAATTTTGTCTGACATTAATACAGGAGTGCAAACTAGATCCAAGCTTAAAAATTTCTATGCTTTTTATGCTTTTCTCTCTAATATTGAGCCAAAAAATATTAATGAAGCTCTTGCAGATTCGGATTGGGTCACGACAATGCAAGAGAAGCTTCATCAGTTTGAAAGGAACAAGGTGTGGCACCTTGTACCACGGTCAGAGGGTAGATCAATCATTGGCACCAAGTAGGTGTTCCAGAACAAGCTTGATGAGTTCGGAATAGTCACTAGGAATAAGGCTCGGCTGGTGGTTCAAGGCTACAACCAAGAAGAGGGCATTGATTATAAAGAAACCTTTGCACCCGTTGAAAGGATTGAGGCTATCCGCATTTTGGTAGCTTTCACAGCTCACATGGAGATAGAGTTATATCAGATAGATGTCAAAAGTGCATTCCTCAACGGATACCTTAAAGAAGAAGTATATGTGATGCAACCCCCTGGTTTTGAAAGTAAAGAATTTCCTAACTATGTTTTTAAACTTGACAAAGCGCTTTATGGTTTAAAACAAGCTCCTAGAGCTTGGTATGAATGTTTGTCAAACTTTTTATTAGAAAATGGTTTTAGAAGAGGCAAGGTTGATAATACCTTGTTTCTAAAATCTACGGAGGAACATTTGTTGATTGTCCAAATATATGTCAATGACATTATATTTGGTGCAACACACAATGATTTATGCTAAGAGTTTTCAAAAATGATGAGGAGTGAGTTTGAAATGAGCATGATGGGTGAGTTTAATTTTTTCTTAGGCTTGCAAATCAAACAAACTTCGAACGGCACCATGATACATCAACAAAAATATGTCAAGGAATTACTTAATCGATTTGGAATGGAATCGGCCAAACCCATTGATACTCCCATTTCTCCTTCAACCAGGTTGGTAATGGATTATGGGAGTCCCTCAGTCGAGGACAAATCCTATAGGGGCATGATAGGGTCGCTTCTTTACCTAACTGCTAGTAGACCTGACATTGTTTTCAGTGTTGGTTTGTGTGCCTGTTTTCAGTCTAAGCCTAAAGAATCACATTTAAAGGCTGTTAAACGGATTTTCAGATATTTAAAACATACACTTGATTTGGCTTTATGGTATCCTAGAGGATACAACTTTAACCTTGTTGGGTATGCTGATGCTGACTATGCAGGCTTTTTGGTTGATAGAAAAAGCACCTTAGGTATGGCTCATTTTCTTGGGCCCTGTTTGGTATCTTGGACAACCAAGAAACAACACTCAGTTGCCATGTCCACAGTAGAGCTGAATATATTACAGCTACTTCTTGTTGTGTTCAACTGTTGTGGATAAGGCAGCAACTCAAAGACTTTTGTGTTGACTCGGGATGCATTCCCATATTTTGTGACAATATAAGTGCAATTAATATTTCCAAAAACCCATGTCAACACAAAAGGACTAAACATATTGACATTCGTCATCACTTTTTGAGAGACAATGTTGAAAAGGGCTTGGTTTCAATGAATTATTGCGCCACTTATAAACAAATTGCTGATATTTTTACCAAGACACTGCATAGAGAACAGTTTGAGACGAACATACTGGAATTGGGTCTAATTAAAACAACTTGAGCTTGCTTAATTATCCCCCAATGATTGTCTAGTTAAAAGGTTTTTCAGGTCAAACATCTTGATTCATTGGATGCAGTCAACTTTTGTGTCAAAAATAGCACATGTGTGGATTACAACCTGCTGAAAATCGTTGAGGTTTGATGATATTGTCCTTACTGTCCTATGTTACCGAACAACTGACAGCAAGAACAAGAGCCAAGAATAGGTATGGCCACTGTTTGTCACTTTGTGCGAATCAGGTAGTTGTTTTTCAGTTGTTGGACTTCATTTTCTCTTTCCGAGTAAGAAGTGGTTGGGAGACTTAAATTTCCCACTTCCCCTTCTTCTCGGTACCACATCCAGAAAATCTCTCTTCCTCTCCCCCAAAATTGCTTTACTCCCTCTCTTCATCTTCCACAACCAAAACCCTAGCTCTTCTCTCTCTCAATCCCCGCAACAATGGTGAAGACCCATGGCAGTCACTCCTCCTCCAAGCCCCGACCAGTGCCCAAGAGATCTCATCCTCCTCGAGCTTCGCGACCGGCACCCAAGAGACCTCGCCCGGCGTCTCTATCTCTGCCCTTGCTGGCGACCATAGCACCGGCACCGGAGAGAGGTATGGGGTTCAATTCTTTACCCCCTTTGCCTATTATTTCTACAATTTTCGGATTTTTGAAGAGTGTGGACTTGCGAACGGTGGGGTCGGAACTGGGTGATGTGTCGTCCGAATTTGGGTGGGCTTTGGTATTGTTTGGGTCGAGTGTGGAACAAACTGTTCCTAAACATGTTCTTGAATTAGATGCATTCCAATCAGGGCCTAAACTTGGTTCTCAACCGAGTGAAGCCTGAACGGGGCCTACGACTGTTTTTCTTAACCGATTAGATGACCCCATCATTAATTTGGATCGGGTGGAAGATCGTGAGGGGACTAACAGTGATGGATCAGATTCAACCATTGAGGTTGTTCCCCATAAACCCTACGAAAAGACCAAACCTTGCGAGTGGGGACCAAGACGAGGGTTTAAGACATTTGCAGGTCGAACTGATCTCCCACTTGTTCACAGACCAAAAACTTGGCATTCTGAATCTTCCTCTGTTTCTCCACTACCCACTAAAACATCCACTCCACGTACTTCTCGGTCTCGCTCCACTAGATCATCTAGAAAGACTTTGCCACGCCCCCACAAAACTCCCAAACCGGCTGGCCCTTCAGAACAGGAGCCCCAACAGGTTGAGGAGATTGTTTCCTCACCTGATGACACAGCAGCCAAAGACAAAAAGGAAGCTCTTGCCGAACAGGCTTCCAAACAGGTGCCTGCCTCCACTCCATCTGAGAGGCCTTCCTCTAAAAGAGCCTTATCGAAAAGAAAAGTTGTTTCCGAATAGGTGCCCCAATAGGTACCTGCAGATACCAAGCCAAATGAACCCAAATCCAAGAAAGTCAAAACCACCATGACCACAGCAGCCAAAGTTGCCCATTTTCTCCAAAGGAGTGTGGTGTGGGGCAAAATTGTGAAAATTGCTTATTTTCAAGAATAAGGCCCGCAGATGTTCTTGGATAAGCTTAAAACCCAGGGTTGGTTATACCTATTTGCAAACACACAGGGAGGGTGTTCTGTACCTGATTTGGCGGAATTCTATGCCAACTGTAATGTCACCAATGGTGTGGTGACAAGTGTGGTCAATGGGACAAGGGTGGGGTTCAATGCTAAGGAATTGGGGGAAATCTTGGGAGTTTCGACTGTGGGGTTTGGGGTGTATGTGAGGGAAGACAAGAAAATGCTCAAGGTTGAGAGATTGCTCCAATTAACTCAAAGGTTGAGTCAACAACCAGGTTTGAAAACACCCCGGTCTGTCAAGAAAGGGGAGATGACACCTTGTCACCGATTGCTCTTCTGGTTTATCATCAAAAACATCATCCCCCGGGGCCAAGGTTGCAACCCTGTGGATGCAATGGACCAGTGCCTTACCGATCTCCTGGACCGGGGGGAGCAGATCAACCTACCGACCATCATGATCAGTCATATCTCCCGCATTGCAAACATGGCTAGGGAACACGACCTGGGGTATGGTTTCCTCCTGACCTCGGTATTTGAGCACTTTGGGATTTCTTTACAGAAGAAGGTAGGGGTGCAAGTGACAGATGAGATAGGTAGCAACACCCTGATCAGTTATGGGTTTAAGATTGCAAAGGGTGAGACTGTTGGTTCTGAACAGGGGCCCGAACACCCTTCACCCATGTTCCTGGTTCTTCCTCCAGTGGTACTCCATTAGATACATTGCTCCAAGACCAAAACCGGCTGAAGGATGAGCTCTCTAAAGTTAAGGCGACTCTTGCAGAGGAGAAGGCTATGAATGCGAAGCGCCATGAGGATCTACTATCTGCCATTACTGCCCTCACGACCCAACTGTCTTCGCCTCCTCCCTTAACTTGTTTCTGCGCCCTATTCCCTGCCCTGTTCTATTTCCTATTTCTACTCTTATTCTCCACCCTGTTCTCAACAACTGTTTTCTAACTATCTGATTGTGCCTTCTGACTGACTGTGGTTTATACTAACTCTTAGTTGGTTATTCGTTAATACTGTGCCCTGCTTGTCTTCTTGTTGTTGTTTGTTTGTGCGTGACTCAGATAGCCAATATTATTACTGTACCATATACTTGAGTGTATCGCTGGTTGTCTTCCTCCATTACCCAAGTAGTGGTGATTGCAAACAACCTGCCTCTCTCTGTTTGATCTGACCACCCTTTTTCGATGATGTCAAAAGGGGGAAGATGGGCATGACCATGGTGTTTTAGTTGGACTTGGATTAAGTCGACTTCTCAAAAATTTTCTCTTCTATGGCTTGACTGTTTGGCACTAACTTGCTTTCGCCTTTTATATCAATATGGTCATTTGGTTTGTCATCATCAAAAAGGGGAAAATTGTTGACCCTATTGGAAAATTGTTGACCTCGTACTTGTATAAGGTTTTAATGATAACAAATACAAATGTAATATATACTTGTGTGTGTTGATCGAACAGGTTCCAAATATTGTTTGGAATACTTTGAAATTGCTTGGTTAACAATGCTCAAGAACAAATCTTAAGAACAGGTACTCAAAATCAGCTGGCTGGCAAGATTTTCCAGAATTTTAGAACAACCTTAAGAATAGTTCTGAGGAGTGGTTGGAGCAGCAAGTTAAGTTTCTATAAGATGTCTAGTTGAATCAACAAGAGTCTTTGTTTTGCTATGGTTTTTATTTTATTAGATTCTTGTTAATACGCCAATAAGAAAGTCTTGATTTAACATTCACTTTGAAATGGTTTTTCTCTTTGAAAAAAATTTCAGAACACTGTCTCAGAACAGTTCTGGGAAAAGGGTGTTCAAGGTGTTTTTAAGCCAAAACTGCAAAATTGATTTTTCATGATTTTTCCTTGATTTTTGGGCTAACATCTCTGAGATTTTGTGATAGATTTCTGCTGACTGTTAAGTCCAAAAAGGCTATTTTTGGCTTTGAAAAAACTTGGGGAGAATTTCGAGCCTATTTTTATTCTCCAAGTAACAACATCTCTATTTTTAGAAAATGGTTGAATTTGTGGAGAAAATCATGGGCTTAGTTGCTGAGACTATGTGGCTGACATTTACCCGTGTAGCTCAAGCAGTTAGTGGGAGAATTCAGCTTACGCTTCCCACTTCTTGCAGCCCAAGCATTTCTTTTTTGGAAAATACATGTCATTGTTCCAACCGGTTTTTTATTTCAGCAAATCTCCACATTCATTTTCAAGGATCGGTTTTCATAGCAACTTTCAAGAGTTTTATGAGATAAATTTTCAGAGAGAAAACCGACCAAAGGGTGTAGAAAATTGAGCTTTCCAAATTGGCATACTATGCGCATATTTGTACCTTACACTAGCTTACTGAGAAGCATTCAAAAGTAAGGTGTCCATCTTATTCTCTCTCTTTTAAAAGTGAGTTGAGTGTGTCCAAGTCAAGAGGACTTTTGGACGTAGTGTAACTGGTCTTAGGGAAGACAATTACGTGTGAGTTACAAGTTGTACTGGTGAGGGTAACATTGTAACGTGTTTAGCCCGTATAGTGAAGTGGTGTGAAAATCCTACAGAGGTAGGTCGTGGTTTTTCACCTCAGTTGGGCTAGAGGTGTTTCCACGTAAAAATCTTGTGTTCACTTTCTCTTCTACTTATTTCTGCTGCATTTCCGTTTTCTGGGCGTGTTACAAACAATCTGTCAGAACAGGGCCTAAGCCTGTTCTCAAAAGCCTACCAAAATCTAGCAACACAATTCACGCCCCCTCTTGTGTTTGTGTACTCTCATTTCTCACAAAGTTCTTCCTCATCATTCATTCTACATCATATGGAATCATAAAATAATTAGATGAAAACAAAAACAAATTTTGATTCGTGGAAGGAGAACTCACACTTCCCAACCACTTCCTATAAACCAACAATAGCCTTACACATACGAGCACGACAACTCAATCGTACTCAACACAATCATACAACATAACTAAAAACTCAAGTCAAACACAATACTAGTGAACAGAAACCCTAGGCGATAAACCACGAAAGGACCAAACAGTTACACATCCTCAAACCCTCTTACTCGTAAGTACCTGCTAATATCATCATCATCGAATATTACAGTGTAATCAAAGTCCTGCTCATGTCTAATGTACACCATCACACTGAATATAAAATCAGGTCCCCTTGTAGCAACCCTAGGATGTTGCCTTAACTTTGTATGAACCTATTGGTAAGTAGATGGTTGGGGTTGGAGTCTAGCCTCCTCCCTCAAGCCAAGCATATCACGGGCATTTTGAATTTGGACATCTCGCACTGACGAGTCAGCAAATTCTTGACCGTCTTCTATCTCCTGAACTTCCACCTTCACTTCGACGCTTTCGAGCGTTGGTGTGAACACTTCTAGGATGTGATCGACTTTCCTCCCTAACAGTCAATTGTGTTTGGTCATTGGAATCATCCCCATTCACTTCATCACTATCGCTTATATGTTGTTCCAAATCCACTGGCACATTCTGCTCTATTCTCTTCCGTTGGCTACCCAAAGCACCTATCGCTAGGGAAAAGCTCAAGTCACATGTCGCATGCCTGCCATGCACCACTGCTTTTATCTTATCCTAATTTGCAGGCACTCACTCATTGAAACTTTTAAATCTCCCCCCTCCCTAACCTCTGCACAACAATAAAAACAGTACAAAAACATTAATGTCATGTCAATACATGTGTGTTAAGCATATTGTACCTTCATAAATTTGGCCCAAGCTTAATCAAATACTATCACATCACCAGTGATAGCATTCACATCAACACTTGAACCTCTTATAAGTGATTCTCAAGCCTTCAATTTCTTCACCCTATCATTGTAATGGTTTCTGATTTGAGTAGCATCCATATCGATGCCCCTATTTTTCAATAATGCTTTAACAACAGATCATTCAAATTGTGTTTTCCGTTATGATTTGTATTTAATCAAGGCGTCCAATAACTTCTCATCCTCCTTATTTGTCCAATTACAAAATTTTCTTCCGGAAGGGGTCATACCATATTGGTTTCTATGACGATCAACAATCCATGACAGACAAAATTTACTATTAAACAACCACAAACCAATTCAAAATTGTTGCAACATAACTATGCACCACAAATGCCTCCAAATCATGCCAACATATAATTCATACCTAAACAAACAAACAGAATAACAACAACACAAAGCAACAAAAATTAGGGGCTCTGCAAATTTTGTGACACACCAAAATCACGTGCAGCTGATTTCACAACAACGTGGTACGTTACAATTCATGCTTCGAGCACCAACTTTTACAACAAAATTGACACACAACTAGCCACTTCACACACATTGACATTAGTTTTTGCAAATCAAGCTCAATCTCAAAACTAGCCACAAACTCAACACAAATTCAACACATTCTGCAACCTCCAACTTTAAAGAATTATGAAATTGTTGTATCCAGTTTGGGCGTAGCAACATTTCTGATAGATCAAAGAAGCAATGGAAAAAACAAAAGTGAGGCATTCAGATCTGACCTGTCGGTGGTGCGCGGCTGCTTTTGGTGGCCAACATTGGTGCGTTTCGGGCCGGCGGTGTGCTATCCTGAGCAGAGTTGAACACATATAAAGGGCCGAGAGGTGCGACGTGGCTAAAATTGAGAGCCCGACAACCAAGTTACTAGCCTGACGACCGACATCTTTCTCTCTCCCCTTCCCGGTGTACGGCGTTGGCCCAAGGCAAACGCGAGATGATACGCTAACAATTGAGATAGAGGTGAGAGGTGAGAGAGAAGCCTATGCCCGGTGAAAAATATGGTTGCCGACAACTTGCAGCTACCTGTAGTGGTGGCCAGCGGTGGCCCCAACTCGACCCAAATGCGCGACGAGCGGTGAGAAGGGAGAGAGATATTTGAGGGCCTAGATACGTGAGGGAGGTGAGAGGTGAGAGATATATTTGAGGTGAGAGAGAGGTGTCAACTGGCACCGGTGAAGGTTGAGTGTTTTTTGAGTGGAGCGGACATATTGCATTTGGATAGGGTAATAGCATTGCGTTTGGATAAGATTTTTGGTGATTTTTGGTTCTTAATTTGAAAGATAATTCATCAGCATGGTTTACATAATTAAGAATTGAGAAACAGCAACGTCTAATTTGAGTCCGATAATCGAAAATTTTCCATCTAACGCAAAATTTAAAAAATTAATTTTCACCAAAAACAAAATAAAAATACATATGTAATTTGTATCACAAATAACCAATTTCTCGGTAACTCAACAAAAATAAACCATATTTGCTCAACATATAGCACCAAATTTAAATTTCTAATTTCTACAACGACTAACGAATTTTTGTAACCTACGGAGAAAATAACAAATTTGGTTAAAATATCAAAAACAATACACCCATAATTTGTGAATAAGGAATACTACAATTTTTTTGGGTAAAAACGCTATGAAACAATATTTTGTAACCGAGTCAAGGCAGAAAAATATTTTTTTCTGTCTTAAAAAAATTTATCATCTATAATTACTATCATAAATAAAAGATTACATTAAAAAACAAACTACATAACTTACAGCGCCACTACTACTTTATTCAACTCCTTCCCACTTCTTCCAACTCTTTCCCACACCCACATATGACAAACCACTCCTACCCACTCCCACTCGCTCCTTTCCCCCGTTCCTATTCTCACTCATTCCACACCTACAATTTCCCAACAAAAAGAACAGGACCTAATTGTAAACTTGAAGTTGTGATATACATAATACAATTATTGATAGTCTATGTGATAAATGTCCATTTTGTATAGATCATAATACTAGCATTTTAGGAGATATTTATGCATTCTGTGGTGATCTTATACCCATTTTATGGATTTACTATCAAATTTTATGCCTTCGATGATAGTGTATAGATTTTGGCCAAAACAAGCGCGAGTTTGATAGAAATAACAAGGATTCTGCGCCAACACAACCTAACCACTTCATGAAATAAGGGCAATGTTAATCGACAGTAACAACCCAAAGGCATAACCCATGGGTTCAGATGCACTACGCGCTTGTGCAGTTGCATAGACAGTGCAACTCTTCAACTTTGTTTTATTTTATGATGGTTTGTTGCATGAATTCGCTACGAAAGTTCATGTTTTTATACGTTGTATCTCCTATCCAACCCATAACAATGCATCAGTCTTCATCCAATATTAAAATAAAGTAGCCTGACCGAGAAGAACAAGATTTACAAGGAGACTGGGGATCGGACAAGCAATCGAGAGGTTTAAACATAATAAAGAATCTCTTTCTCCTTCTCTCTCTAGTTGAGATTAGATTGCAGTTAGATTATATTTTTATCTCGAAATTTGTGATCCGTGTTGATTTTCATGACTGTGGAATGTTGAATTCTTGAACTTGCTTGGTTACTTATTTAATATAATATAGAGGTATTATTTTCAAGTAAGTTTATTGGCCATTAATTTTCTTTGTTTTAGATATTGAACGAAGAAGTGAAAAATGATATTTGATTACAGAACATCTAGAACTAAACCCGGTTGTGTGGAGTCTTGAGAAATTTACACCAATCGGGAAAGTGATTGAGATAATACATATGCTTAATTGGTCTAGATCCAATTAAAAAAACAACAAAAGTAAAGGCTTCATTGAATTTGGGGATTCACTATGCCAAAAAAAAGAAAAAAAAGAATGATACCCTACTTTTAGTGCAACTATTTTATGGACCCCCACATTCGAGAATGTATTTCAGGGTACCCTCACCTTTTATGTAGGATATTTGGTCCAAATCTGTCACGTGTCTTAACCGTGGATGCTAAATATCAAAATCCCTTTAATGTAATGCTAAGGCGCCCGAAGCCATGAAGTAAAAGATGAGGAAAGCTGAATAGTTTTTGCCAAGTCGAAACCTTATTCCCTAATAAAACAAAACCCTCATCTCGCCTTCCCTCATATATTCCCCTCATTGAAAAACTCGCCAACCTCTATCAATTATTTGTTTCTCTCTTTAGAGTTCAGGTTCAAAGAAGAATGACATTGTTGTGCTAGATGAACATCTAGAGTTCAATTCGAAGCTACATTTTACTAGCAAGCCACTTCAATTATGCTGATGAAAAACTGTAGATGAATAAATTAAATGATATAATCACAGACATTGAGCCTTATCATCTTCATCACTAGAATCCAATCAAAGAAGAAGAAAAGAGATTTTAGTTTTGAAAAGAATTGCATATTTTCCCTAAGGAAAAAAAAAAAACACAATGACCCAGTTCATTTTTTTTGGTTCAAAATTCTAGTGTTTTAGTTTTTAGGGCTTCACTCATAGTTTATAGAATTTGGTTGCTGCTATTGAAGGTTATTTATTTTTTTATGATATGCTTTGTATATGATGTTGAATTGAGTGTAATGGGTGTTGTGTGTACATGCTATAGAAGTATGGGATTTAGTCATTAATTTTGAGGGGAAATATATATAAGTTCTTGATGTTATATTAGAGAATATTAGATTATTGATCTCTATATAGACGCTAGGGGTTTGGCCAGGGAATAGGTTGTAGAAATGGGATGATGGGCCATTCTTAGATTTTTTGGTAGGCCATATTCACTTGCTCCTGTCTGGTAGACAACTGGTGAGGAAGGAAAGAGCATGAGCTCAATACATGATCTAAGAGTTGACAATGAGAACAAGACAGTAAAGAAGTTTGGGGTTGCTGTCTCACTTAACATATAACTCCTTTAACATATTTTCTAAGATTACAATCTTACACTCTAGGTGACTCACATCAGAAACAACATGCATTCCACCCCTAGAAAACCTAGAACTTAGACTATCATCTCTGGCAGTTTCCCACTATATGGTCTTCTCAGCTAAATCTTCTAAAAAGTCCCAAGCAGTAGTAGCGCTCCTAGAAAGAAATTCACCATCACACATGGACTCTAACAAGGTTTCGGTTTGTTGCTGACAAAGCCGTAATCGCATGGTGGTGGTGTAACAAAACAAGGCCGTCTCCCACAAGAACTAGGTCAATCTACTAGGCTTTATTCCCTCCAGATAACCTAAGCATATCAAAATTTGAAAATAAAATAAAATTAATCTACTATCTAATCTGATGGGCAAATAATAAAGGAATTAAAATAAACAAGCAATCTCTCAATCAATCTATCAATCAAGCTCTTTTTTTCTCCATTGGCTGTTTGAAAACCAACAGTCCAAATATCACATCCCTCTTTCAATGTGAAGTGAAATACCTAAATCTAACCAATTACCTGTTCTAGGGCTGTTTATTTCTTTAGATTTATTAAGCATGTAATTATCAAATTCGTAGTTTCTCAATTGGGATGACTTTCTCAATATTCCACACAATCAAGTCAAATCCTAGGATTCCAGTACCAAACTTCACCTTTCAGTTCTTTGCCCTAGACCTGGCAAATGGTCATTTGGTTCGGGTATTGGTTGAGTCAAAATTTGGGTTGGGTCATGTTTCAGGTCAAGCAACATTTCCATTCGGTTCGGTTTAGGTCGAGTGAACTTCGATCCGGGTCGACTTCGATTCAACCGATTTTTGGTCCAGTAAGGCTGTCAGGCAAAAATAAACAACTTTATCAGAAATTTCTAGTCGAATATGGTTCGGTTCGGGTCAATTTGGGTTTCAAATCCACTTTTGGATGAGCCTATTTTGGACGTCGAGTCGGGTATGGGTTCGGTTCACTCGGTTCGAGTTTTGGGTCTTGGGTCACCTTTGCTAAGTCCACTTCACCCAATATCCAAAACGTGTAAAAAAGTGATGAAGTTCCTTACAAGACAATAAACATCTAAGATTTGATAGAACAATCCAACAATTCCAAATACTCAAAAAGTTTAACACCAAATCGAGAAATTAACAAGTATTTGCACAAATCCAATATCAAAACAGCAAAAGCTAATCCAAATTACAAAACATAAATCCTAAAGTGAGAAAAGAGAAGAGAAATGCTCAGTCAAAGAATGCATTTAAATCTGTCTATTGCAAACCTGACATGGAATCCTTTAAATCTTACTTCAATTCACCATCTCCCCCTCTAATCTAATCGAAAACCTAATCTAGATGATGGATTATGGTGGAATGGAAATAGATCAAGACATAAGCCTGAAAATAGGCCTTTTATCGCGAAAATTCTTCAGTCAAACTTAAAAACCACCTGGAAGTCGAACAACTGCAAAGAAAACAAGGCGACTCGGTGAAGGAGGCTCACCAACTCTGAATCCCCACTGACCATGGTACCAGCTTGTTCTTCAATTGTTTCTTTTGCTGCTTCTTCCTGAAATCTCTTGGACCGAGGGACTAACCATAGTATGCCTGTCTTAGGTGTCTTTGGGCCTCTTTTGCCTAAAAATCATCCTTCTACTTACATATCTTGGCTTCATGAAGTTAAAAATCCACAAAAGCTCGCAAAACAAGTGAAACCAAACGTAACAACAGAATTAGGGGTTATTGATAGTAAAATTAAGGATACTAATCCCCAAACCAACACAAATTAGTTCGAGTGATTTGGCACTTATTCCCCTTAAGCAATGTCTCGAGTTCGAGTCTTGTGATTGGAGAAAATCTATGACGAGAGAGTTCTACCCCTTATTGGGCCAATAGTAGCTCGACTCCAGTAAAATGGAAGATCGAAGACGGAAAAAAAGCATACTAATCCCTAAAAATAACTCCCAAATGCTCAAATATTTCATGTAAATATGTCATTCATCACTCATCCATACTTAAACCTGTACTTGTCCTCAAGCAAACAATAGATAAACCAACAAGGGGAGATGGATCTAGGATTGAAAAACACAACAACTTCCTTAGGCTAGGCAACTCACAATACATCACAAGCAAGAATATCAATCAATGGCAACCCTGAGTAGTGCGCTGGACATTTTAAAATCAGGAGAAGGAGAATGTCTTCAAAGAAGTATACCACCATAAGCTCAATATCAAAGCTGATCACCCCCAAAGAACCACAAAGGACAACATGCAAATATATGGAATTGAGTAAAGCTAAATAGACCGGTAGAATTCACATTGGGCAAATGTAGATCACTTCTGCTCATGTGTTTAAAATATAGTATGGGTTCATCACGACTCATTCCAAAATGGCAAACTACCATAGGCTTGCCTACACTGTCAAATTCTCTACCATTAAGATGCGATGCGCATATGATATTCAAGAGGGCTTCATATAGTTGTAACATGGGCCAAAGGGGTTCAGGGAAAGGAGTTGACTAACAAATGTGGGCAATGTATAGCTATTTAAACAAGCAGACTAAAGAGCAACCACCAATAGGCATTATAAACAATAAAATTCACCAACACTGCGAAACCCAATAACACAATGAACATACTCCCCATAAATCAAGTATGAAACGAGTTGACAAAGAACAACACAAGCTACGTACATATTCAATGCTAATCACTTATTCTCACAGGGTTTTTTTTTCTTTTTTTCCTCTTTTTAACATGATTTTTCTGTTTTTTTCTTTTTTGAGGGGAAATGAAATGAGAATTTCAATTCTTAAAAGGCATATAATCTCTAACTATCAACTCACTACCTAATTCATATATACGTACAACCCGAACAAAAGGGAACAAATTCAAATGCTTAATATCATCAACCCCTCAACAAACCTACATACTAAAGCTATCTTAAACACCCGCAAAACTTCCTACTATATACATAAAGTGATGCTTCATAGACTTGGCTTAAAGGTAGGCATATGTGTATGACCAAGGGTGTATATGAATGGTTCACAACAAAAATGAATATAAATTTAAAGGGGCTAGCAAAGGGAACAAACATGCAACACAATGGTAGGCTATTTGGCTATGTGGCTAAAGTGACCAAAAACAAAGAAATTCCTCTATTACATCATGAAATAAGCACATGCTAATGTGGTTTGAATAAGAATGTAGGCAAGTTCTAGAGATGCAACTTTGAAGAGTCATGTGCATGAAGAAAGGAAAAAACATGGGACTAAATATGATGAATTAGTCCAAAGAAGGCTCAAAGTCACATGGCATATCTACCGAAGTCTCAATTTGCTTATAACGTAACTCTCATGTACCAACATTAGTGCTAAGGACCCCACTGGGTGACATAGTTCTCAATCAAGAAAATGGTCAAAACAAGACACATTCACAAAACCTTCAAAAATTTCCTACCAAAAGGGATTACACATCAAATGTCAATCAAGCTCATGAAGACCATCATGCCTAGCAAAAGCAACATTATTGACATCTCAATCTAGCCCACACCATCCCTACATGCAATCCTATATACGAACCCAAAATGTAACACACCCTTGCAAATGAAAGGAAACCTACAACTACATGCTCTAGCTAGTATGCAAACTAAATTACCCCTTCCCCATGCTTAGATAAAGCATAATTCAAAGGAAATAAACAAGGAGAAGAAAGGTGGAAACAAAGGAGAATAATCTCACTAGGTTAGGTGCTAGCTACTCCTAACATAAAGCCTCCTTATAACTGGGGGCACATGAGCATCAACCACTCCATCACGACCTCAACATTCGGCTCTTCAAATTGTACATCACCAAAGCACACAAGAGCTTATCAAACTCCTGGGGCCACAATTTGGAAAGTAAAAGGTAAGAGGCAAATAGAAAAATCTCACTAAATATAATAAATTTCCTCTTAACCGTATCAAAAGCCTTAGAAAAATCATATGAAGGATTAAAGTATGCAGTCTACATGACTTTCCTAGGCAAGTCCTCTAGGTACTCACAACATGGGTATCCTCATTGCTCAAATCCATAGTAGCATCACAAGTCATATAGTTATCAATGGCCGCATCAATGTAATACTGGGGGAAAGGATATGGCAGTGAACAAAGAAGGGAAACATGGGAATGATCATGGTGATTTGAGAAAACATTAACATCAAAACCAATGCTAGGTGACCCCTCATGCATAAACATATCACATGACCCCTACAAAGGAATCTTAGCTAGCTTATGCAACTTATCAAAAGTGCTTTTTGACTCACAATATGCATCAACAAAAGCCTCACCCACCATGAGCTTTGTGGACTGAGATAAAAGAAAATATGAATCAGGCAAGGTCAATACAACATCGGCATTATCCCTGTGTAATGCAAAGTCAAATTGAGGATAACATGTATAATAAGGACACGAATTTATAGCAAGGTCAGAAAAATTAAATATGTCACACTAAAAATGAGCATAATAAGATCTAGCATAGAATGCACAAGGATCATAAAAAGAATATCCAGAAACATGACTAGCCTTCTTAAATTCAAATGAATCCTAAGCAATCTATCCAAGCAAATACCATGCCTCATCAATGCTTTTTTAATGAAAGCCCTAATACTCCAAAAGAGCTCAAGTTTTACTATTCCCACCTTTATAAAAAATGTCCCAAATTTCTCATTTACCCACATAATTACTACATCGAGCAAGAAAAGCATCCAAATGCTTAAAATGCCTCCAAAATAAATCATGCCCAAATTAAGGGAAATTGAAAATTGCCAATGGTTTTTTTCCCCCCACTTTTGGCTTTTTTTAATTTTCACTTTTTTTGTTTTTAAAAGAAAAATAAAACGCTTAGTCAAACCCACTGGGAAAAACCTAATATTTGACACTAGTCCCTGACAATGGCGCCAAAAACTTAATAGGGCCGCAAGTGCACAACAGCATTGTAGCAAATCAAGGAGTCTCCCACAAAGATTAGGTCAATCTACCAGGCTTCACTCCCTCAAGATAAGTCTAACGGATTGAAATTTGAGATTGAAATTAAATTAATCTACTATCTAATTTGATGAAAAAATAAACAAGGAATTGAAAAACTAACAAATCTCTCAATCCGTGTGTCAATCAAGCACTTCTTCCTCAATTGGCTGTTTTCAAACCGATAATTGAAGTATCACAATTCTATTTTAAGGTGAAGTGAAATATCTTAACCTAACCAATTACAGTTTCTCAAGGGCTCTTGATTTTTTTAGGTTCATTAAACATGCGATTATCAAATTTGCAGTTTCTCAATAATAGGTGTGATTTTCTCAAGACTCCACATAATCAAGTCAAATCCTAAGATTCCAGTGTCAAATTTTACCTTTCAATTCTTCACAGAATACCTAGAACACGCAAGAAAGTTATCACGTTCTCACAAAACAATAAACATCTAAGATTTGACAAAACAATCCAACAATTTCAAAGTACTCAAAGAGATTAACACCAGATCAAGAAATTAACTAGTATTCGCATAAATCCAAGATCAAAATAGCAAAAGCTAATCTAAATTACAAAACATAAATCCTAAAGTGAGAAACGAAAAAAGAAGAGAAGAGAAGAGAAATGCTCAACCAAAGAACGCGCTTGAATCCGTCGATAGCAAACCCGACAAGGAATCCTTGCAAATCTTCACTTCAATTCAGTCTCTCTCCCTCTAATCTACTCTAAAACCACATATAGATGATGGATTACGGCTGAATGGAAATAGATGAAGAAATGAGGCTGAAATAGGCCTTTTATTACGACAATGCTCCTGACAAACTTTAAAATCGCCTAGAAGTTGAACAACCGCGAAAAAAATGGTGACTTGGGGAAGGAGGCTCACCACGATTTGACTGTGGTACCCACCTTGGCCAGTTCGTGGTGCCCACTGGTCAGCTTGTTCTTCTATTGTTTCTCCTGCCACTTCTTCTTAGAACCTCTTGAACCATGCATTGAACATGGTATGTCTGTGTTAGGTATCTTTGGGCCTCTTTTGCTTCCTTTTTTGATGTACAACGCCTAAAAATCATCCTTCTATTCACATGCTTGGGCTTATGAAGTCGAAATTTGCAAATGCTCTCAAAACAAGTGAACCAAGCGTAATAGCAGAATTAGGGGCATAAATCGTACAATTAAGTGCACTAATCCCTTAGAGTGACTATCAAACACTCAAACAATCCATGTAAATATGACGTTTATTATTTGGTCAACTCCGTTATAAACAATTTGGTGAAGACACGATTGTTCTAAACCATGATGGGGACATTGAGCTAACAAATTCTTAAACTTATCTAAGTATTTCCAAAATAATTACTATTTGAATTGATCAAAATTAATTAATTTCATTCCTTAACTTCACAATTTTGGAATTTGGCAACTATTTTCTTAAGAATAACTTAATGAAGTCATCATAATTAGGAACATAATTAGTAGTCAAGCCATACATTCATCTTTTAGCAGCATCTTTTAAAGAAAAAGGAATCAATTTAATTCTCAATACATCAATAGAAATGCACCATGGAACATACTTCAAATTCTCTCAAAAATATATACATGTGTTCTCTAAATCAGTGAATTTGGGGATCATTTAGGTATAATGAGTTCTCAGTTCAAGTCACAAAAGGTCATAGGTTAGGCAAGTTAAAGCATGATGGCAAAGCAGTCCTTGGAGGATAAAAATTCACATGCCATTTCTTTCAATTCAGGTTTAGACTTGGGCTTCGATTTAGGATTGGGTTGAATCCTAACAAGTCTTCTTCTCTTAGGCTCTCTAACCCAACCAGTCATGCAATGGTCACGACCACTAACATATTTTTTGGTCTTTTCTATTTCTAAAAATTTTTTTTGAATTTTTTTATCACACAAGAATAAAAAATAAATAAAAACTTAAAAAGCAAAAGATTAAAAGTAAATTAAACAGAAAATAGAAAATCCAAATTCAGAATAATATACATAGAAAATTCAACAAAATCGAGGACATGGACATATTTTTCCCATTTTTTCTAACCTAGAATAATGTAGAAAAATCAAAACAGAAAATTAGTTCTAACAATTGCTGAAATTTCTGGAAATTCTAGAAAGTTCGACTACTTGAAATATCATAAAAGCAAAATAAGTACTTACTTTGCACATAAAAATCAAAACATATACCTAGAAGTGGGAAAAAGAAAACCTACACAACGTGCATTGATTTTCTTCAGTTTTTGATCTGACTGTCTGCATTATTTTGCACTGTTCATAGCCTTCTTTTTTTTCCAAGATAGAAAATTATTTACAAACTAATAAAAGAAAAATTAAACAAGAACAAAATCAGAATATAAACTCCAGACACAAAAATAAGATAGTTTTAAAAATCTAAACTACAACAATAATAACTCTCAATATGGGTCCCACTTTTGCGGACTCAGGAAACATCCAGATGTAGATAATCTTATATCTGCAGACATGACTACCTGTAAACAGACCGATTCTACTAGACTCCCATAAATCATTTGATAAACAAAGGTAACAAATACAAGACATAATAACATTAGATAACATTAATTATAATAAAAAACAGAAGACGGATAGGAGTTGTGTATACTTTAAGCAGCAACATAATACTAATCTGACCAAGAGCAGTCTGCAACTTAAACAATCGAAGGTGGGGGAGTAATAGTGTTGCAGTGCAGTTGCAGTTAGGGTACTACTAGCATACAAAATACAGCAAACACAAGATAGTATAAAAGTCAGTACAGTAACATATATTACTCACAATTCAAAAGCCAAAAACCTTACTACTAGACGTTCACAAGTTCCTATCATGAGTGATGTCCTCCGTTAGTGGTAAAACTTTCAAATCATATTTAATCACCTCATCTCAACTTTTCTTGAGTCGTCCTCTGCCTCTTCTAGATTCTGTAAGGTAAATGTTGAATGCAATCGTCCTCTAACTAAGGGAAGGAAGGGTTTGGTCTCTAATCTCTATTGCCTAGAAAATCCAGCATGGTTTCAAGTGGATGGATGGTAATGGGGAAAATGTTGCTATTAGGACAGATAAATGGGTAGTGGGTCAGGCACTTGAGTTCCACAATGACAACGAAGCACAAATTTTGCGAGTATTGGAAAGCCAACGAACTGTTTGATTCAAATGGCCTAGATATCGTCATACACAACTCAGCATCTAAGATATTGGCTATAGCAGCTCGACCCTTAGTGGCTCAGGATTCCTTGATTTGGGAAGGAACTCACTGGGGAACTACACAATTAAGTCATGATATGCGTAGTTAATGTCCCATGGAGTGTTAGACAGGCCATGCGGAGATTATTAGCGGCTTTGGAAGATCATTTGGAGTTACAGATTCCAAATAAATGGAAATTATTATTTTGGAAATTGTTTCATAATGGTCTTCCGTGGGCCATAATAGAAAGATATATGGACCGGGACATGATTTTGTTTGTCCATTTTCTTTGCAGGAGGAAGAATGCAGAGACCATTTGTTCACGGATTGGTTTTTCACTCAACGATTTTAGGGTGCATCAACTCTGGGTATCAGAGTGGGGAGTGGGCCATCCTAGGTTGGAAGATTGGTTAAGTGACTATTTATCTTGCCACCCTCGATAAAGTTGATAGATTACTTATACAAC
Source organism: Selenicereus undatus (assembly GCA_017589665.1). NCBI lineage: Eukaryota > Viridiplantae > Streptophyta > Magnoliopsida > Caryophyllales > Cactaceae > Selenicereus > Selenicereus undatus. Next base: position 101,728,679 of record JACYFF010031957.1, on the reverse strand, counting down.
AATTTGTGTGGTTGTTGTGGAGTCTTTGGTGTTTTAGAAACCAGTGTTGCTCTAAGGGACCGACTCCCTGTCCAGGACGGATCTTCATGTTTCAGCAAAACACTTTAGGAAGGACAAACTGTAGAATAGGCGTGTTATGGTTAAAAGCTTACAGAACCCACCAGGAATCTTCATGTATGGGTGGAGGATGCAGGCATCTACACTAGAGGCGATGTTAACTGTTGACTGCGCTTGGAAGTGTAAGGGCTTCCGATGTGGTATTGGTGTCATTGCATGCTGCATTCGGTAAGGGAACCTGGTATTTCTTCTTTGATGCCTGTGGAATCGATGTTTCTCGCTGTGCTAGTTGCACTAGAACAAGCCTTTGCTCTAGCTAGGGACAAAGGTTGGTAGATAGTTGACATTTAGGCTGACTTACTAGACATCACGCACTGCTTTGGCCTTTGAGAATAAGACATCGGTTCCATCGCAAGGGAAAGTGCTGTTTTAGCTATGTCGATTCTACTTTCGATCTTTCATATATGTCCGCATTTTTAACGTAGATAGGCTTCTGGTCAAGGAAGCACATGAGCAATTAGTGCTTGCTTGACAGGAGGTTATTCTTCTTTGATTTGCTCTTGCTTAACTTGCTGACCAAAAAAATTAAAAAAATCAATAATCTTGATGGTAATGATGTCAATTAGCTTAATTGGTAATATCTTTGAAAATTATTGTCAAATATTTTGTTCAAATCCCGCCGGCAATGGCCTATGCACATTTTTCACACTATGGAAAAGGAAAATAAGATCAATAATCTCGATCATATCCTAACTTGTTGTAATCACTAATTCATGCTCACCAAATCTCATCTTCTCGTTCCTAAACTGTTGGTTTAGCATTAAACTTTTCTCTATTGGTTCCCATATATCATAGGCAGATCCAAGGTCAGCTTAAAGACGTCCATGGACAGTTGGACACCGCTAACTCAAAGAAAGTTCTAAGTAGCTATTTTGAAGTGGTACAAAATTACAATGGTGGACACTCCAAAAAAAAGGTCCAAAAAAACCCTAAATACCTTTTGTAATCAACCGGTGCAACCACTGAGCAAATGACATTTTTAATTTTTTTTTTCTTATAAAAAATACAACTGTAAATCAAACAAGCAGAAGTAAACAAGCAGCGTTACACACAAATCAAACACCGAGCCCTATCACTGTGTCTCCCGTCTAGTCGTGCTCTCACTATATGCCGATAGCTGGAGCCCACGAAGCACCGCGGCCAGCCGACTAGACAAGCGTTGGCAATCAAGCCACCACCTGAGGGACGCCCCCAGCCTGCAACACAACCGATCGACGCCCAGGCCACTGTCAATGAGAGACACTTCCTCTATAGCCGGGGCCACCTCGTCCTTAGTCTCCATGCCCAACACCTAAACCCCTCTCACAACTTCCTTTCCTTCACTTCCAAACCAAATCTAAGCCTTACAAGTTCAATTCCAAAAATTTATGTCTAACTAGAATTCTGATCTTTGATCTCCTATTTCGATACTTTCGTTTCATTTTTAATTAAAATTTCCATGTGTTTTTTTGAAGAGTGAAAGAGTGAGGAAGGGGGAAGAGAGAGAGAGAGGAACAGGAGCAATGTAGCACTGGAGCAGAAGCGAGGGAGGAGAGAGATTGTGACCCAGCATTGTTCCCAATACGATTTCCCTAATCCCATTTTAAAGGGTTAAGTGCTTTCTAACCTATCATGAGCCCCTCTTAAAATAACATCTATTACCTTATTGTTCGGATAAAAAATGATAAATGCCTTGTTATAAGATATTTCATAAGTATCTTGCTATAAGACACTTTATAAGTATCTTCTTTTAACTTAAAAATCATACTATTATATTTTTAAATTGTAAAATATGATAGAATCAAATAGCAGAAACATATTACAACTTATAAATTATATAAAATTATCTTTTTATCCATAATTTATCAGATTTTTAAAATACCCGTATTATATGTACTTCCGGATATGATTGATGCGATTAGGGTATCATTTAATATTTTATTGGCGTATCTGACAAATATTTAAGGTTAGCAATTCATAATTAAGACTAATCATTGAAAAATTTGTGATTTTAAATCATAAAATATATTAATTATGATGAGGCAAGACACTTAAGGGTATTAATCCAACAATTTTCTTGTTGCCCAAAATTGTGTTTTTGCTGGAAACTTGTTTGCTATTCACAGTCTGGCAATTCACAAAGACCTTGTGTAAGTGTGTTCACTTTAAAATAAAAATTAAGGGAATAATATGACTTGTCTTGCAATCTATTCTTGATTTCTTAGCTGAGTTTGTCTATTTTTTCCACCTTAATATGAATTGATTTAATTCCATATTACAATACTCGAAAAGGGAACAACTTGAAAAAGGCAAACTATAAAATGTGTGATTTGATTTTCAATGACTGCTTGGTTTATTATATAGAGAAAAATATATTCAATACAATTTCTAATGATTCTATCATGCATCCATTCCATAACATGAAAATACATAAAGAACAATTGTAATGGTAGGTTGTTGTAATATTTCGCATTTTTATGTACTGTTTAAACTTTATTTTATGGTATACATGATGATGAATATCAATGAGCTGACACCACTTATTCGAATGTTTGAATCTATCACTGCCATTGCCATATATCACGTACTTAAGAGAAAAGGAATGGATCACAGGTTTCAAGTAGGCTCAACTAGTTCTATTGTTCAAAAGCTCGTGTTCGGTTAGCATGTCAACCACCATCAATAGCAAGTGGGTATCAATTAAGCTATAAGAGACTGTAAGATCTATTATTAGATACTGGAACTTAAATTCCACATACATCGATCTCTATGACTTTTATTCTCTTGTCAATTAAGCACTAAGATCAATTGTAAAAGTATAAACACAACTTCACCTTTATTTTTAGGTATCCTTGAGATTGGAATCTCTAGCTCCTTCCACTATCTAAAAGGTGAACAATGTTAGGACTCTTAGGGTCTGTTTGGATGGGGAGTAAGGAGGAGTAAAAGGAAGTAAGGGAGGGTGAGTACTCTCATTTACTCTTGTTTGGGAGTAAGAAAAGAAGGGTAGGGGTGTTCATGGTTCGGGTACCCGAAATTTCGGGTCGGCATAATGGTGAACCGTATCCGAATCGAAATATTTCGGGTACCCGAAAATTTTGGTTCGGGTTTTTGGTTAACCAATAACCCAATTTTTTAAAAATATTTTTTCCTATTTTGTCTAATAATTTTTTTTGGTACCCAAAGGGAACTAATACATGATATTATCACATAATATGGCAACACCACAAAGTACGTTACTATTATTCATATTTCAACGACTTCACACCTCCATAAGACATAACCTTAATAACATCGTATTCATGCCGAAACCGTTGTCCAAATGCAACAAAGTCTTATAGAAGACCTAGACATCTAAACAAAACAATGCAACAAAGTCAAAAACTCAAAGTCCTTGTCTTCATGGGGCTTGGGGATATGTAGTCTTTAGGGAAGAGAAAATTAAAAAAAAAAATCTCAAAAAAAATATAAAATAAAAAACAAGTTTCGGGTTTTCGGGTACCCGAAATTACGAAACATCCGAACCGTATCCAAACCGAAACCCAAAAAATTTATCGGTTTGGGTACCCAAACCAAAAATTTTAAATATTTCGGTTCGGATACCCAATATTTCGGATCGGTTCGCAGTTTTTTGGTTCGGATTTTTGGTTACAGATAGTTTTAAACACCCCTAAAGAAGGGTAAGGAGGAGTTAGGAAGAGTAACTCTTATTCCCTCTTACTCCCCTCAACCCTCCATTTTCTTACACTCCAAAATGGAGTGTAAGGAGGAATAAGGAGGGGTAGGAAGGAGTAAGTTACATGTTTACCCCCACAATTCTAAATACAATATATTTTAATCTATTTAGTGAGGTATATATGTCAATTCTTTTACTTACTCTTATTTACTCTCTTATTCTTCCAAACAAGGGTTAGTCCTTACTCTCCTTAGACTTCCAAATATGGTTGAGCAACTTACTCTTATTTACTCTCCCTTACTCCTACTCTTCCTTACTCTTATTTACTCTTACTCTTCTAACTTATTCTCCTCTCAAACGAACCCTTACTCTCCTACATAATCACTACTGATATTACTTTTCCTTGAACTCGCGTTCTTACGCCATCAACGCGTACTTCCGTACCCACATTTCCGTGTCCATGTGGATACGGACCTAAATTTTATAAATAAATTTAGTATTTTACAAATAAATTTAGAATAAATTTTACAAAATAAATTTATTATAAATTTTCATAGTACGTATAAACAATATACCTAGTGGTGCTGCTAAGTTTGCCAACTGTTTTAAAATTTAGAAAATATTGTCTGCGTGGAAGCATCTTCATATAAAGAATAAGACAAAAATCAAATATGCACAACTAGGGGTGCGCAATAGACTGGGTTAGATCGGGTTAGGGTCAACATGTTTACAAAGTGGAGCGGGTCGGGCCATGATTGACCCGTTAATCATTTGGGCCTGGTTGGCCTTTTGTGCGAATAAACGGGCCGGTTCGAGTCGGCCCATGGATGACCCGTTTTTGGCCTGTATCAAATTCGTACGAAAAACTATGTATAATAATTATTGTTATGTATAAAGTGTTGGTAATAAGTTTAATTAATTGGAACATGTAAAATTGTAAATTAGTGCATCAAGTAGGAATAAAAAAATAATGAGTCACTAAACAGGTCATTAATGGGCTGGCCTGACCCAACTTGTTATAATATGCCTTAACGGGTCGGCCCACTATTGACCAAGTCCATTATTGACCAAGTCCATTATTGACCCGACCCTTTATTGACCTTATTTTAAACGAGCCTACACACTTGACCCAATAGGTACCTGATCTGTTGCTCACCCCTACACACAACATTTTGAAAGAAAAATAAGATATTGGGTTTTCAACATTCAGTAAATGTTTGTAGCTTACTGGCAAAAGAATGACAGCTCCCATTCCAACTATTTTCAGGCTCTTAGATTCCATTTGGACCATGAAAAATTTAATGGAAAGAACAAAAAATTGAAAAAGTTACTTCTTTTCTCGTGTTTGATTTAAAAAAAAATCACAGAGAACTAAAACTATGGAGGAAACTAAGTGGAAAAATTGTCAGAAACAATTAATAAAATTTTCCTCATAAAATTGTGATGAAAATTTGAGAAAAAAGTTCTCAAAAGAATTTTCAACATCCTCCAATCTCGCACTGTTTGTATGATATTAATATGATTCAAGTAATTCATCAACTTTTAAATTCCTTATTTAAATTTTTGTATTTTTTTTCTCAATCCAAACAAGAGATAGAAACTCAATTTCTCCCTACTTTTTTTTCCTTCATATTTTTTTTATTTCCTTCAACTTGTCTTTTCATCAAATTTTCTAAGGATCAAATAGCGCCTTATAGTTTGGAAAGATAACAATGAATCTCATGCCATGAAAATCACACTATGATTATTAGATGCCAAGCAATCACACAGTATATCTGAAACACTTCTGCCAAACAGCTGTACGCGAGGAGAGAAAACTCATGATTTAAGCTATAAGATCAATCAATCAATCAATTGAACTGATGGATTTCACGCCAACATCAAAACTTGATCACAAGACTTTGCAACTTTGATCAGGTATCATCTACTTGCGAATGGAACACGAAACTCGGAAATGTAATTGTGATTTCCCTGTCACAAAAATATACTGACTTGAGAAATTAGAAGATTAAGATATGTCCTAATTTTAATAAATAAAAATCCAAAATCTGAATTCAGAACCAATAAAGAACCACTGGATTGTTTTTTTGGGGGGCGTGAGGATGGGAACTTGGGAAGGTAAGAGGGCTCCTGTTGCCAGTCAGCCACAATGACAAATGCCTGGAAAATAACACACCCCAAAACAAAAGTCTTGCAATGCGCAAATCACAACCTGCAACTTGGAGGTTCGACGACAAAACTCAACTATTAAAACACCCCTGGATTCCCATTCCCATTTTGAATTGTTGGATTGAGATTATACAACAACCACCAGCGTAAAAAGGGGGGATAGAATCAAGGACAACAACCACAAACTGTGCAGGGGGATGCTAATTGAGTCCTCTCAGTTCTCGTTCCAACAGATCTGACAACAAAAGACAGCTACCACCGACTGTGTATCTTGTTTAGGCTTGGGAAGTTGATATATATTTATCCCCAATACGCATCCTAGTCCTAGGAGTCAAGACCTTGGGAGAGTACACTGGTCACCCCTATTATGGACAAGAATTTGGCTATTTTTGGGTTACTCTTTCCTTTTCCCTCTGTTTCCATTTTTGTGGAATTTGTACGTGTATGCTGGGGGAGGGATGCTAAGGAGGGCCTCCTAGGCAAACCCAACACAAGGCTCAACCTAAGACTTAAGGGCTGGGGGCTAATCTAGCATACTAGTTGGGGTACGTGACAACTCCACAATCTCCAAGTTGAATCATTCTCCCTTGAACAAGAGTATCAGATGCATAATGATTGGGGACTTACTGCAAGTATTGTAAAGTCATATTCTTCAACAGTGATGGATGTCTGTAGACAAGGTTTCTCCATTCTTCCTTATCAATCTTCCCGTCTTGTTTCGTATCTGTTTCGGCAAAGGTCTGCAACACATTTGGAAAATATTGAAGTGAGACATTGTCTTAGATTATTTTTGTAGACAGCAGAACAGTCAGCCTTGATTTAATATCCACCTTAACTCCCAATGAGAACGTAGAATCCCACAAAAATGCATCACTATTTGTGTGGGGGTGAACTGGTGAATTAACGATATTAAATAAAGCCAGAAAAATGAGTTTTTCGCAACAACTTTGTCTACAGCGCCTTACTTTCAGACCTCCAAAACTAGAGATCAGAATATTTAGAGCACCAAAAGAAAAATTTGCAACTGCAAACCACCATATTCCAACTGCATCTCAAGTCCTCAACAACATCATAAGAATTCAAGGTGGTGAAAAGGGTATGACAGAGAACCTTGGAAATGATTTCTTCAATAACATGATCCGCAAGATTCATACCAGTTTCAGCTAGTGTAGCCACAACCATTTGTTTCACCTGCACAAAATATTGTCAGTCAAAATCAAATGCCTAAGAATATGGATACAAGAGCTACCTCCTAGGGTGAACCCAACTCTAGCGGCTGCAGCAATAGCGAAGTGACACAAAAACATGAAAAAATAAACAAAAGGGAGATCAATATCATAGGCTCATAGCAGAAGCAAGAGCTATTTGTTAATGAGTACACACGACAAGCTGGTTAATCCAATATGGCAGAAGCGTTGATGATTAATCTGCCAGCCTTCTACGGTTCTAGTCTTCCAGGTTGACCTAGATGGCTCTAGGTGGCACATCAAGTTTTATTTCTTTTCAGATGGAGCTTATGAAAACAAGACAAACTTAAAACAATAAATGTTGAAGCGCAGAAGACATTCACTTTTCCCCTTTTCCCTCCATGGCATAATGAGTTACAGGATATGAACATCAAAAGTCAAAACCGAAAGAGGTCAGGTCTTAGTCAGCTCAGGTCCATTTCAAGCCAGCCGCTTTCGGGCTGCGTACAGGTCATGTTCAGGTGACATTCGGGTTTGGGTCAGTTTTGGGTCAACTATGTTCAGTCAGTTACAGACTTACAGGTTCAGCTTGATTCAAGTTTGGGTTGGGTCTAGTTTGGGTGGTGCTTGATTCAGTCAGCTTGGATGGGATTCAGTTCAGACTCAGGTCAATCTCAGGTCAGGTAGAGATACTGTTTGTTATGTAACAGATGGTGCAGAATAGCCATAACACTTTGTTGGCCAAAGTCCCAAAGCATGATGCTCAGGTAACAAAATTTTTCACATTAGCCAAACAAACTCACCCTTTATTATGAAAATAGCCTCAGGGGATAATTCATGAATCCTGTCGACTAAGAAGCACGGACACCGATACATGATACTAATACGACAAGACACCGACACGCGGACACGTGATTTTTTTGAAAAATAAGACACGACACGTAAAGTGGACACGTAGTGGTTGGAAAATATTGATTCTATTACTTATGTGTTTATAATTTGTTTTGTGTCTTTATCCTTGAGAAGATCAAGTTTGGATGAGAACAATAGCAAATTGTTCATAGTATGTGCATTCTTCAACTATCAATAACATAACTTAATTTCTTCATACTGTCTATATGCTCTGCATGTGTTTGAGAGTGTCCAAAGAGTTTCCGAGAGTGTCGGGTCGGACACCGATACGTGAAGTCGTGGAGACTGTCTGTGCTTCTTAGCCTGTCGATGTAATGTAACCCCTAACTTTCGCATGAGGGTGTTACAACGATATATTTGAGAAGTTGGATTAGTGCCCAGTGAGGCTAACAAGTATAACTCTGCCTGCATTTGGGCCAGAGTTTGGGTGAGGTTTGAATACAAGTGAGTCAGGCCAGACCGCAAGAATCGCATCAACATAAAATTGGGTATGGGTCTGTTCAGGTTGGATCATTTTATGTCGGATTTGAACTGGTTATGTTCGGCATGGGTCAGGCCGGAATGTTCGGGCCCTCATTTCGGACGTCAATTTGGCTGTGGGTCTGAGTTGTTTGGGTCAGTTTTGGTTGTGAGCTCAACTTTGCTTGGTCAAAAGCAATATTAGATGCAATGTCCACAAAGACCCAAATCTAAGCAACCTTATCCCTGGCAAGCAAAGAGGTTGGTTCCATGAAACCCACAAACACATTCTTTTGTTTCTTATAAGCAATTTAAAATTTGAAAACATAATACTAATACCGGTGAAGTACTAATTGGAAGAATTGAAGAAACTTTTTTTTGATAAGGAAGTTAGTTTCATCAAAAAGCACAGGAAGAATTGAAGAAACTTAGTGTAGTAAGCAATATGCTAGTGGATAACAATACATGCACAAAGAAAAACCAAATAGAAGCATTGAGTGAACGAGGATAGTCAGGATTCCCTCTTGATTATTACGCTAGTAGATGACAATACTTTTTCTTTTTTTTGTTTCTAGTAGTACAGTTCCCCCGAAACAAAAACAACCAAAGGAAAAAAAAACTATACTAATTTGTGAAAATATTTTAACATGAAGTCGATGCCATTGCCGTACCAAAGGGGTAAAAAACCTGTACTAATTTGTGCAATGTTTTTAACATGAAGTCAATGCCATTGGCGTGTCATGTCAGGTAAGCAAGAAGGCTTGTGTCAGGCAACCATAAGAAAGGAAGCCATATGTCAGATGGCAAGGGTCAAGAATACACGAAAAGGCCAAGTAATATCCTCGCTCATGTAAGCTGCAAAGGTGCCATTCTTACATCCATCAAAGTTCGATTTTTTAAATGTTTAGAACCTCTTCCACTATAGTAACAATGATTTGAAGTTTTGAGCTCATTAACTAAGGAAAAATGGCTCATGACTAACCCAAGGGTATCTCGATTCTCAAACCAAGCTAAAGGCAGTATTGTTTGACATTGCAGCTTGACCAAATAATATAGCGGAATTAAGTTTTTGGTACTCAAAATAAACGAAAGAATGAGCATAAACAGATTGCAGGGACATAAATAATAGTTTGTTTAAAGTAACCTATGAAAACCACTTAGATTGACAGAATTCAGACAAAATGAAGTGATAGAATCGCAGCTCACCTGCTCCCTCTCAATATAACCTTGCTGCTTGAGATCATACAACTTAAAAGAGACTGCAGATCAAGACAAATGACTTCAGTGCTTGGGATAGATGGGAACATAACAAGTTACTGTGATTTGAAAGTGCAGATAGACAAGACAGAAGTCATTATGAAACAAGGAAAGTTCAACGAGCATGTGAAAAAGTTCCTGCCCGAAAATGCCACTAAATTTTTCATTTTTGTACCAAAATGCCATCAAGTTATTTTTTAACCCCTTAATGCCACTATATTTCGTGTTTGGGGAAGAATATGGCACCAAGTTATTTGTATCTTTTAAGTATGCCACCAATATTTTTTTACCAATTTGCCACCGACAATAACAATTTGCATAGTCACTTGGTGGCAAATTGGAAGGGAAAAAAAAATACAAAATATAATGGCATTAAATGGGTAAAGAACACTGGCTCGCAGTTCGGCATAAAATCGAAAAAATTGAGTGTCATTTTTTGGGCATGAACTCACATGTGAATTTATGAACGGCCTATAGAAGTTGTATGAAGTGTTGCACACATTTTTTTCTTTTTCTTTTTTTCTTTTTTTTGGGGAGTGGGGGGTTGTTGGGCTCTAGAGGATCATAATGTATATGATGTTTCCCCCTTCCTGATCTGAAATATAAAGCAACAAAGTAAAATAAAACCCAAAAAAAAGGTATCAGCTGTTTACAAGGACATACAATCAATCTTTTGTTCTATAGGAGCTTGTGGGTGGAAAACAGAAAGTCCGCGAGCAAACTCTTCAAAACCTAAAACTCCATTATGTTTTGTATCGAACAAGTCAAAAACCTGCAATAAAAGGATAATATTCCATTCAGTATTTTTGAGGAAAAAAGGTTGGGATGTACATTGGGCTGACAACAAAACAGAATCTGGCAGCCAAATATAGTTTTTTACATGCTGAACAACATAGGACGACAATATTGACATAATATGTGCAACCAAAGAAGAATACTATACAGTGACATGTGAAGGGCAGGAATCACAACAATGTCCTTATAATTATCTTACAGGGGAAAAAAACATCCAGACATGTGCAGCATAATATATAACTTTGTCAATGCTATTCTTTTTTTTTAACTTAAAAAGTACAGATATATCTCATCTTCAACAAAAGGGATTACCCTGTCAGCAAATAAGCTTTCCTTTCTGTTTGTCCTAAATAAGGCCAACTGAAATTCTTCCTGCAAAGCACAAAGGTACTATTCAGATAAATATGCTCCATCACAAAAAGCTCAGTAGTCTATTTATGACTGCAGGAGTGGGGGGGTCTTTTTAATTTCAAACTCCCACTTTAGACGTGTCCCTTTCTGAGTTTGGAATATCCCCTGATAAAAATCTGCTTTGTTAGTTTTCCTTTTACTGAAATTTTACGCAATACAATATTTCTCAAACTCTAGTTTATAGAAATTTCAAAAATCCAAAGCAGGACTTTGGCAAATATTTGATCTCTACCAAGATAAAGAGTAAATGGTACGTTGTCAACTAATACCAATGAAGAATGACAATCTACAAAGCCTTCAATTAAATGTTCATTTACCTTTTGGATGAGACCATCATCAATCACCGCACTACTGATCCTTTTGAATAACTCATAAAGAGCCTCTATCTCACTCACACTGACTGCATTAGAGAAGAATAAAGAAAACAGTCAATAGGAATCAATTCTGCCATTTTACAGATTTCCCTGTGGCTGCTTTATTGCAGGTAATGGTGCAATTTTTTAAACACCTGGATTGTGTTACCAGCTCAAAAATTTTGAACTGTAGTAAACAAGAAGGCAACTTACATACTGTCTCTCTTGCTAGACGTTCAGGGTCTTCAAGACCTCGGGGTGGCTTAGAGATATCAAGTTCGCAACATCGTAAGAGGGAAAAGAATAAATGCTGACATCCATCTAAACAGTGCACCATGATATTTCCCAAGCATCAGAAGACTCCATACCTACTCAAATTCAGGCCAATGGTGATCAGATTCCAACATGGTGGCTCCAACTGGTATAGTGGTATATCAATAATGCTTCCTAAAATCAAACTACAATATCATTTTCAGCCAATACCATGACACACCTGTTGACCATTTCCTGATACTGCTGTCGTCTTCAGTTATTACAGGAAAGATTGTGAGTTACAACACTTAACCGATCTGTTTCAGAAATTAAGTCAATTGTCACAGCTTTATGAAGCACATAATATAGATCAGGAAAAATAAATAAATAAATAAATAAAAACAATCCTCAAAGCACTGCTTCCACTTATGCCAATCACTCATCATTGTCAACTACTCCTTTAAAAAAAAAAAA
>JACYFF010031957.1:101675653-101690917 GCA_017589665.1 Selenicereus undatus | reverse complement strand
TATGTATGTATGTATGTATGATTCGCTAGTTATATATACAGTTCCTCACGAGATAATGGATCCATGTTGGGTGTGGATGTACAATAGAATAGAGGGGAAGTATCTAAGCAAGACATTCATTGAGAAAGTGGACGAGTTTTTTAAGTTTGCTTGTGCACAAAACGAGTTTCATAACAAGAGGGAAACTGATGAAGAATTCAAAAAGCGGTCTGAGCAGAACAGGAAGAACAAGACAGAGGGGTCGAAGGATAAGATTGGACACAGCCAAGGGTCAATATCAGCGACAATGTGGGCTGAGAGACTGGTATGAGAATCTAAACTACTTCAGTGGAATACACGGTTTTAACTTTTTAAGGTGGCTAATGTAAACATATATATATGTGTATATGATAGACGAAGCAATTGGGAAGAAGACCTTCAGCTATTGAATTGTTTGCGACCACTCATTCAAAGGTTGATGATAATGGTCAGCGGATTTGGTGCGTTGCTCACGCACAGAGTGTTTATGTAAGTACTATAGCAATACTTTCAGTTCAAGTTAGACGACCGAAATATGTAAACAAGCTTTTAATTTTGCCATTAATTCTGCTAGGTAATTCTAATGAAGAAGGAATTTAGTTATTCACGTGAATAAAAATAAATACCCTTACTAGGTACTACATCAAAGAACATTGATTTAAGTTCCATAAGCATTCATAGATAAATTGATTTAGGTTCATCATAAGTCTTAAACGTCTTTTATATCACTTACATACATCAAACATGTATGCGACATAAACAATGATGTTGTTTTCTTGATTTTTGGGATGTAAACCCCAATGCTCCGGATGTGTGATCCGTTGAGAAGTATACTTGGTGTACTCCGGGCGTGTGGCCCGTTGAGCGTGCGAATGTCTTCTGTACTTTTACTTGTTGCAAGGAATATATTATGGCTTTAAGCCTGGGATATGGTCAACTTTTAAGCGAAATTCTGTCCGTTTCTTCCCAGAAATAAAAATATATGTGTCTTTAATTTGCTCTTCCTACGTCTACGTAAAGATGAGTTAATCTTGAACGATGAATTGTGTATGTAATCTTTGTTTATAAGAAAACAACGATGAGTTAATCTTCAACGATGAATTGAGTTAATCTCGTTAATTTGCCCCATTTTGTTTGATTTTTTCTATTCATTCCGATGATGCAGGACAAATGTGAGCAACTGAAAGCAGGAACTGATGTGCAAGTCGGTTCAGTAGCTGATGATCACCTGTTCTTCAAAGCTAGAGGTAGCTGGAGTGAGAAGGGCACTATATACGGATTTGGAAGAGAGGTTCCTGCCATGTTTGAGAGACCGACCACGTCTAGGCGTCGTGGATGCAGCAGCTCGCCTACATTCGACAGAGGAGGAGTTAAGGAGTACTAGGGAGGAGTTGAGTAGTACGAGGGAGGAGTTGGGAGCTACGAAGAAGCAGTTGGATGACTGAAGGATTGGACTGCTGGAGCTTAATGCTCGGTTTGATAACTTCTCGACGCTCCTTGGCCACCCCAACCGTGCAGATAACTCTCAAGCATCCTCACAGATGTAGGTATGTATGGTTGTACCCTTCAACTTAGTTGGGTGCTTACATGTAATTACTTGAACACTTGAAGGTGGAACATTGGTCTCGGGACTTCATGTATGGTTGCGGAAAGTGTGTGGCATGGAACCGCTGTACATAGTTGTTGTAGTTTTGGAATGCAAAATTATGAAAATTTTGGTGTATTTTCAGATGTTGCAGCACGTACCTCGATATATTGTATTTACGGGAAATTATGGCCCAAACATGTAACTAGCATGAAGTGTAAAATGTACGTGGTATGTTCAAATGGGTGGAAATAATGCAAAAATTGTGTGCAGATTAGAGACCGAAATAGAAATTTCGGACTCTGATTGAGACCGAAATTAGAGTTCAGTCTCCAATTTCACATAAAAGGGACCTCAGTCTCTAGTTGAGACCAAAATGAAGTCCGGTCTCCAATTGAGACCGAGGATGACGGTCTCAACTAGAGACCGACCTTATTTGGTCTCAAATGGAGACTGGTCCACTTTGGTCTCAAATAGAGACCATATGATCTTGGTCTCAAATGGAGACCGATTTACTTTGGTTTCAGTCAGAGACCATGTGGATTGGTCTCTAATTGAGACCAAAAGTTTGTGGTCTCAATCAGAGACCGGCCTATTTTGGTCTCACCGGCCTATTTTGGTCTCAAGTGGAGACCGGTTTTTTCAAACTCGGTCTCCAAATTTGAATTACTACCGAACATTTGGAGACCGAAGCAATTCGGTCTCTGTTCGGTCTCCAAAATTAAATGGAGACCGAATTGTCTATTTTGGAGACCGAATTTTTTCGTTCTCAAATGGGCCGGAATGTTGTAGTGAAATGAGATATTATGTCAAAGATATATAGTGACACTGACTTTTCTTAATTGAAGATGTATTTGATTAACATTTGAAATGTTATGTGAAATTCATGATTATAACACATACAATAAAATCATTATGATTTACTAATATTCATTTTGTGTGTGCATATTAATTAATATTACTCTAATTGGAAAGCATTAAAATATACTTTAAACCTAAAGTTGAAACCTTAAACTCTACAAGGCTAATGATCAAGCCCTAAACTAGAAAAGTTGAACCCTATATGCTAAACAACTATCAAAGTTTTGAGTTTTAAGGTTTAACCCTAAACTTTAGATATCATGTTTCAGGATTTAGGGTTCGTCTTTTGAGGTATTAGGGCTTTTAAGTTCGATCCTAAATTTCACATATCACACTCTAAACCACCAAAGCATGACCCATAATAATAGAGTCATGAAAAAATAGTGAAACAAGCTGTAAATCCTAAGCGCTAATTCTGGATATTTGAACATTTGGTTCAACCATAAATACCAAATCCTAAGCCACTAAATTAAACCCTAGACCTCAAAGACTTATGGTTAGGATTTAAGGCTTAGATATAGGGTTAGGGTTTAGGTTTGACACTTAGGGGGTTGTTATACAAACAAACATGGTACAAAACCCTAAGGTTTATCGTATAACGTTGAAGGTTTATCATTTAGGTGTGATCCTCTGAGACTCAAGTACGAAGAACTACGGTTTAGGGATGAACTCTAAGGCACATAGTATTAAGTCATCAATGTTGGCACATAAGAATACGATACTTATCTGTCAACATGACAAATAAGATAGTCTAACTCAATAAATAAGATCATTTATGAAGAAAAAGTCAACAATTTATTTTATTTTATTTTATTTTTTGGTTCAAGTTGTCTTCAATTGAGATTTTAAAGGTCGTGTCAAATCCAATATATGTGAAACATTCCACCATAAAGAGGATGTGTGTGTGTGTAACCATGAATAATAACATGAGGGCCATCAAACTAATATTAGAGTCCTCAAGTATACCCCAAGATACCTTAAAGCTTAAATGCTAAACCCTAACCCTCAAATAGAGAAGTCAAATTCCAAACCCTCATTACATAAGCCATAGAATTCAATCCAAAACCATAAGCCCTAAATGTTAAGTCCCAAACCTTAGAGTTCTGCATCCCATTCGTTCCTATCATAATAGGTGCTTTGGCTTCTACTAACAAAAATCATGATGAGCTTTAGTCCTAAACATAATCCCTGAACTGTAAAAGTAAATCTTGAGTGTTTAGGGGTAAATTTTAGTGATTAAGGTTTTCATATTTATGGTTGAACCTAAGGTTCAAGTATCAAAAATTAGGGTTTAAGATGAGGAGTTAATACTTTTAATTAACAAATATTGCACAACTCACTATTTTGGTTTAATTATAACCACACTAGTTTGAAATTAGGTTAATAAGGTAATGTATATCATACATCTAGGAGTGTATAATCCCTCTTGCCATGTATATATATTTTTCCATCGTGTATTTGTCATATAAATAATTTTTAATATGTGGCACTGACTTGGCTTGTAGGAGTTTATACTCCTAGGAGTGTGATATAGGTTTTGAGTTAATATGACATATGCTAATTGTTTCCAGATTTGCACAGTATTTTAAGGGTGTTAGTTGTTTATTCTTCAGTTTTTTGTTGCGTAAGCTAGTGCTTTTGTACCCGTTTTCTACTTTACATTTGAATTTGATGTTTTTCACACGATTGTATGGATTCGGACAAAACAAAACCTAAGTCTACTTGAAAGAAAGATGAGAGAAAATCAAGACCGAACATATCGAAGGTTTAGCCACATATGCAGTCTCGTTAACCTAGTTTGCCACAATAAGTCAACCCAAGTTAGTATATACGGTCAAGCCCAGTTAGCTTATATGGTGGAAAGACTTATTATACTCAGTGACAGGGCGTGCACTTGTGGGCCTATTATGTAACAGTGAATATTATATTCTTGATATCAGTTATAGAATTTACATTTAAATGGTAAATGTTAAGCTTGAATTCCACTACTCAATTATCAACAATTAGGATTTAGGGTTTAGGTTTGTGGTTTAGGGTTTGGAATTTAGCATTTAAGGTTTAGTATTAAGGACTTAGCATTTGAGGTAATAATTTATGATTATGTTTTAAGGTATCTTTTAGCATTTGCCAACTTAAATTAAGAAATTGAAGAAATTCTATTTCAACAATAATTTTTTTTTCAAAATACAATTGAAAAGTTAAATTTCTTTCAAAGCAATAACAATGATGTTTCTAACGTAAAAATAAATGATCATAAAATTAATAAAGTTAGAAGATTAAACGAAAAGTAGAAAATGGATAATTTCAACTAATGAATTAGAATAAAAAAAAATTCTAATTAATTTAAAATTGATAACAAAATGTTAAAATTAATTGATGTATATCAAGAAAATAATGGTAGAGATATAATTTCATATATTTTACTTAAAATTAGAAAAAAAGAATTTAAAAGTTGAAATTTCCATCAAGTACAAGGAAAAAAAGAATTTCTTCTTTAAAAATATTTATGGGAAGAAAAAGTTACAAATAAGAGAAAATATTGTACACCTTACATTTATGGCTATAAATATAATTTAATTTTCTTATAAGATAGTTAACTGAATATGTAATATTAGTTATTTTGTAAAATACAATTGACTCTAAGGTTTTTTTTTTTTTTTGGTTGGGTAATGCAAGCAATATAACTAGAAACATTAAAACTAAAAACTACATCCCTATCACTACGTTACCAAAGAGACCGCTTTTAAGGTTGGAATAGAAAATCCAATGATACTAAAACTATAAAGATTATGTTTCTTGATGTCACTAGTATGGACAGTTAGCCGCTTCTTAATGGTGAGTTTCGCAGCGTCTGATCCCAACACTTCAACTTTTCTTTTTCGTAGTTGAGTCTAATAATCATCATTTTAATGTGGTTGTATCCATTGTTAGCCATCGTTTGAATCTCTTACTTGGCTCACAATCTTCCCTACGCCATTCAAATGAGCTATCTTTAAACAATGCAAGATCATATCTTTCCTTGGATGGAAGTGTTACATTGGCATGTTGGATACATCTCTTCTTCTCCCTTGCCTGATATTTCTTCCTTTTGTTTTGTTTCCATCATTTTCGAACACCTTGAGCTTGTGTAGAAAATTGAAAGGCAGTAGCCACATCCTTATTTGGACACGTCAGGGTTATTTCATGAGTAGTAGAATCTACTAAAGTGGTGGTGCTTAAAGAATTTCCCATTATAGCCTTTGCAATTTGACCATTCCTAGACAAAATCTGTTTCTCCAAAGCATTGTTGTCTCTTCGCTGAGCTCGAACAATCAAGTAAGCCATTGTTCTACTATCTTAAAATTCAATTGTTGTTCCTTGCATAATGCTTTCATAATAGGAATAAGATAGTCGGATAGCTATAGCTAGGAACATTTCCTCACCTTTCCTTGATAAGTGAAATACAACATCCACAAAATGGTCAAGAGAACTATTGTCGCCCATCATAAGAGATGCTGAAGATGTGATAGGGTCAATATCCTTCCTATCCTCCGCACTTGTTGTAGAAGTTGATGTTGAACTAGTACATACACTCACCCTATTAAAATCCATATGGCAAGTGTCTTCTATCTTAGTTTTGTCACTTTTTTTTGGCAATGGAACTAAACTTGGTGCTCTACCAAAATATTCAGGGTTGGAAGCTATGGCAAGTGGTTCTTCCCCTAGAGATCCTACTTTCACCATCTCTACTTCAAGGCTTTGAGCTTGCTCATCATGTTCATGTTCGTACCAAAAATAAGCTAATTTTTAAGGTACTTTTGCACCTATTTATACTCGTTTTAATCGTATTGCTATGGTTGTAAGTTGATTTTATTTTATTTTGTGGGTTTTGAATAATGTTGGAAAAATGCTAGAAATTACAAAAAAAATAGTGAAAAATGGAGGAAATTGAAAAATGGGTTGAATTGACATGAACCGGCCCAAGAATGCAAATGAACCGGCCCAAGAATACAAAACCGGACCGGTCCAGCCCCACACGAGCAGCACGTGACTTCTATTAAACCCCCTCCCCCTCCTTAAACTCTTTCTCTCTCCTCTCAGCCAAACGCCTCGAAGCCCCAACCCAGTCCCCTCTGCTGTTCTCCTCCCTCCTCTTCTTCCCCACCGAAACGACCATGGCAGGGCAACCATTCGCCTTATTCTCCCTTCACCCATAACCCAACCGTTGCACCATCTCTCTCCTCAACATTTATTGAGCCATCATCTCCATCTTCAAGACCATGGTTCTTCTTCTTCCTTCTCCCTCAGGGCAGCCATGGTGTAGCCATGGTGTTTCCAATTCCCGGTCTCTTCATCTGCTGTTCATTCACGGTCCAGCATTAATCGTCAGCACTCGGACATTTTGAAGCAATTGAAGGAGGATGAAGAGTAGAATGGAGGCCACAAAAAATGTCGATGAGGAGTTCGAGTTTGGGGGTTTTCAAGAAGAGGGTAGTGTTAAATTCCAGTTTTCTAGATTAGGGATTTTGTTCGAGTTGTTCTAGGGTTCGAATTTTGTTCAATTTTTCCTATTTTTGGGTTTCTAGATCTGATTTCTAGCCTTCGAAAGTCTTGTAGCATGTTTGTGATTACTTGAAACTGTTAGAGCATCTGATTTGGGTTGAGAAATTTGCAAAATTTGGTTCAATTTGAGGAGTCATTCGTTCGATTGCCCAATTTTTACCCTTCCCCTGCTCTGTTTTTGTTTCGTTATTAATGGCGATACCGCCATTGTTGGATGACTAAGCTGCAAAGCGAGGAGGCCTAAGGTTGAGTAGGTTTAGTTGATTCCCCTTTCCCCCTGATTCGAGCTTGCTAGAGGCATAGGTGTTCACACGGTTGAAGGCAGTGTCGGGTGCCCTGTTCTTCTGCTGAGGTATTAAAATTCCCTGTTGGTTTGAATTTACGCTTCCCCTGTTCCAAGTTCTGAATTTGTTCACCTGTTTTTTCTCTCAGTGTCCCCTTCCCAGTAGCTTAGCTTGACTGGTTCTGTTGATTGGTAATGCAATGGCTCTGTTCTGAATTTTAGGGGTTTGGTATCTTTAGTTTAGTCGATGCAACTGTTCTGAAGCCTCTGTTTTGATTGCTTATGCTCTAGTTGATTTTAGTTTAGTTCAATTTGGCTTGGTTGATCGTGTTTTGAACCTATGCTTTGCTTGGTTTGAGTAGCCGTTGTTATCAGTTAGGTTCAATTATGAGGTTCGAGTAATGGTTGATTTTGGTTGATTGACTATGTCTAGTTGGTGTAGTGCTTCAGTTTTTGGTAGCGATTTGGTTGTTCGATAGAGTGCTTAAAACTTAAAAGTTTAGTTTACTTGAATTCATTGGTTTGCACGCCTAGGTTTAGTTTAACGTTGAGTTGAATATTTACGTTGTTAGATTGCTTTAAATAATATCACTTAGTCTAGTTAAATCGTTTCGTTGTAAATGACCATAATCTCAACGTCGTCCCTAAGGATCGACCCTCAAAGTACTACGACGACAATTGTATGCCTGAGGTTTCTCTTTTCAGTTATTTCACACTCCCTAAAAAGCCACCAACAGTTCACTATTGTTCCCCTCTTTGCACCCATGTTGTTCTTACACACAAGGCCTTTCTGCGTGACCACTCCCTTGCTTGGAGCCCTTCAACTCGCTTCTGTTGGCCTAAACTTGATAGTTTTCACATTCAATTTTTGCAATTCCCTTTGCAATCTCATAGTTATATGACTCAATTTGGGCAACTTCCTTTAGGTAAGTTAGAGCTTGATGAATGTTTAGTAAACCCCAAGCTGCTTTTGCTCTCTTAAACAAGGCTTTTGTATTGCTACACTCAAAGTCTAGAACCAAAGAACAAATTGTCATTGTTGCAAACTTTCCTTGTTTAAGCTCTGAGATGACCAGGTTCAAGTTCAAAGAAATAGCTAAATGTCTTAAAAGAGCCTTATCTGCATATGAGACAATACAACTAAAGTATAACAACTTAATACCATATAAATAATAATAGGTTGATCCTTGAAGAAAACCATGCCTTTTGATGCATCTATTCCCCTCTTCTTTTAAAAATGTCACTTTCTGAGGGATTTTATGAGTTACCTCCATTTGAAAAACAACCTAGGCTACTTCTTCCAACTCATGGTCTTCAAGATGAGTATGGATAAGGGTAGCTTGAAGGAGATTATCAGTGCTCCAATCAAGTACAGTCTCTAACAAGTCCATATCTTGATTCCACGGAACCAAGAAGGAAATAGCAAACCCCACTCCAAGACCCAAATTTTGCACAAATAAATCTCTCAACTAAGAAAGTTATAGGATGGCACGAAAAAAACTAGCCCGAAGCAATTTTTCCTTCTTCTTCAATATAGTAATCAGGCAAAGATTAACAAAGGTAACCACCAAAAGTTTCAAACGAGAATCGGGAGAGAGAGGACGAAGAGATGAACAACAAAATTGTGCACCAAACCTAATCAACTTGCAAAGCCAATTAATGAGAAATAGATTCCAATAGGCAATACCAAAACCCTAGGTTAACAATCAAATTTTCAAAGCAGCAAAAGGGAAAATCACACCTGATGGGAGTACTCAGATCATCTGACAAGGTACAACACTTCAATTCGAAGTCTTAACATTTGAACCTGGAACTTCGTTCGACTCGACACTATCACACTTCGGTGATCAGTGAATATCCAACTCCTCACCCAATTTTTTACCCGTGAAAACCTTGACTCAGCTTTGTTCTTGGGATTGTAGTGACCCAGTTGAATTGTACAATTGAAATGGAAGTCTTAGATTTAGCCTACTACTAGTATTTCAGCCTTTGCTTTTCCACTTTCTCTCAATCAGGTGGGGCTGGCGAGTTGGGGGGCTGAAGACACAAAAAGGTTAAAGGATGAAAAAGGAAACGTGGGTTAGGCTAAAGGTTAGAACAGCAGGAACAGCGGGAGGCGAAGTCGGCGACAACAACAATTGTGCCGCCACTAGCACCAGTGGGTGGGAGTAATATTAAGAGAGGATATTTTGCACCTGTGGTGGTGAAGGGGAAGGAGAGGCCACTTAATTTTTAATTGACTCTGACTTATTAAAAATATTTTTCTAAGCATTATTATTAAGGATACCATTTAGAGTCAATTCTTTTTTTAATAAAAATTAACATTAACTATTGACTAACTACTTTTGTAAATATAGATTTTAATTTAAAAAATTTGTCATATTAATATTTAAAAATATTGCTTTCATTGTATTAAAATTTGGTTAAATTTTAAAGTTAATTTTAATTGACCCCTAAATTTTTAAGGCTTCGTGGGATGTGCCTTAGGTTTGCATCCCTACCTAGCTTCACAAAAATAAAGAAGAGAGAGCATAAAGACAATAAGTAGGACTGGTAAAAATTTGGGTCCAGGTCAATTCGGGTCCAGACAAATCGGACATTCGGACAAAAATTTCATACCTGGACTCTGTTCGGATTACAAATCGGACACTTTGACCAGACCCGGACCTGGTTGTCCGAATGTCCGAATTTGTAATATGATTTTAGGAGATTCTGACCGAAATTTTGTGTGACCGAACCCGATTTTTCAATGTCCGGGTTCGGTTGTCTGAATTTATTTTTATAAAATTTTCTAAAGAATTTGGACTAAAATTACATATAAACATAGTTGTCCGATGTCCGAACCCGATTGTTCGAATTTGTCCGAACCCGAAATGGTTCAAAAATCCGGACAACCCAAACCCGAATGTCCAAACCCGAACCGGTTTAAATTCGGACATGACCGATTGTCCGAATTTTAAATTCGGACATAAATTTGGTGACCATATCCATTTGTTTTGGATCAAACAAATTCGAATAATCGGATCGGATAAATTTTTACCAGCCCTAAGGGGTGGCGTTAGTGAATAGAGAGATGATCTGCCCATTGCCAGCTATAAGATGAGCAACAAACAACAGGGGCAACAGGCAACAAAATAAATTAGCAACGGGCAAAAAGTCGACAGCTCAAAAGTATTGTCCCTTAAAGCAACACCTCTCTGTGAACGAAACTCCGTTGAGTAATGTAAAAATTAAAGGAGCGCGTGTTCATAGTTTTTCCCTTATTATTACTTTAGCTCTCACCCTTTTTTAAGGATAATCTTTTTTAAAAAAAAAATGTTTGTGATTAGGCAATTCATTCAAAATTCATCATCTTAATATCTTTATATTTGATTTATGTATTTGTGTTGATCCCATACATGTATATCATAAGGGCAAGGACATGATGATGATTATAAGTAAAAAAATATGATGATTGTGGGTTTTGTGTGTCATGCTTATCTCTGTTTAAACAAAAAGAAAGAAAACAAGAGGGAGGGGGAAAGGGGTTTCATGCTTATTTGTATTTTCACACAGTGTTTATTTTGTTAATCCTAAATTGAATTTGTATAAGATACTAGTGTTTATCTATAATCAAATGTCCTAAATTGGTCTATAAACAAAACTAATGAAATGCAGCTTTTGTTTTACATATGACAAAAAATATAAAAATAAAAATCTTATTGAATGTATTGATTATAGTCTTAGGGCACTCGCAGCCGATTCCCGGCGGCCCCCCCCCCCCCACACGCGAGGCACCCGCCCCCCTCGTAGCTCGTGCCACGCGGGTAGGGGCACGCATGCCTCCTCGGTCAACCGAGCCTCCTCGCGTGCTGTTCCTTGGTTTTTTTTTTCTTTTTTTTGAGGTAATAAATAATTTTAATATGATTAAAAAAATAAGTTGTGTGTTATGAAGTGGGTCCATGGTAACTTTTTTTATTGGGTTATTTAAATTGGAGTTCTATGGGTTGGAGAAGTGATGGAATGCAAGTTCCAAAAATATGAAACTTTTGCTGACATGGCGGGCCAGAGTTCCAAAAAGTAGGACTTTAGCTAGGAATGCCCTTAGTGGACAATTTTGACTTGCTAAGTAGCTTTCAAAAAGAGGATAAGCATAATTATTCTTTGATGGAGACTATGATGTTTAAAATTTAGATAGAACAATGAATATGCAGAATGTCAATAATGATAACAATGAGAGGCTTGAACTTTCGTGTGAACATTTTGAAATGTACTCACTCTTGATTTTTAGAATTTTGATTGTTTTATCACAAATTCTTGGGTGAGACCAACTCATATAAGAGTTATTGTGAGATAGCCTCCTTATAGGCTGTCTTTTTTGACATTTTACAATGACTAATAATAAGTTTTGGAGTAACTTTTAAATTCAGTGGTGACTAATAGTTCAACTAGCGGCGAGCTTTTTAAAGTCACTCCTAAATCAACTGTTAATCACCCAATTATTATTAAAAGTTAGATTGACAATATCCGTCTCATGATATATGTTACATGAGACAGTCTCATACAAAACTTACTATTTAACTTTCACTTTGATGACAAGTCTTGGAGGCACATGTTTGTGAAGGAATGTTGCGGGCTGTAACAATATGTTTGTAGTATGCCTATTGATAGGGTCAAGCACATCTAGTGAGTGGATCTCCTTGTGCCAAAAAGAAAACAAAATGGTGGAAAAGATTACATTCATTCCCCTTTTTGGTATTTTGTTCCATGCATCCACTTTTTTGTGTTGTTTTAGTTGCTTGAGATATACGCACATTTAATGAAAAAACTTTGTATCTATAATATAATAAGAAACTTAGATACATTAGAGGATTCACTACATCTTTTGATTTGTTTTCTCATCTTTTCTTACCATATAATGAAATATATTGTTTTATGCGTAATTTGACCTCTCTACGACACATTTAGTGTATTTTTTTCTAAATGTCATATGTTTCTCTAAGAAGTTATGATTTTATTCTTACAATGTCATTATGTTCAAGTTATTGTTCTTGATTAATTAATTTTCTTACAATCTTTCAATAGCTAAAACGCCGCGATTCTTGAGTAGTCGTAGTTAGCCTAAGGACCAGAATCAGAGGTTTCGCGGGGCTACCAACTTTTTGGCGTTGGACGACTTGCCTAGTTGGAACTCTTCTCCGCCGACTCCTGAGGCTGGAATGGCGTAATACGAATCAAGCATGCGGTTTTGGGGATTTTTTAATCTATTTTCATGTACTATTAACTTTCATACTCAATATAATGCTGCAATAGTTGAACAACACCATTTTTGGAAAAGATAAAATGAACTAAGGAAATATTATCACGTATCTTATAAGCATATACAAGCAAGCAAAATATGAATGATTAAGGCTTTGTTTGGACCTTGAAAATTTTGGTGGATAGAAAAAAATTTGAGAAAGTTACTTTTTTTTCTTGTGTTAGTTTAGAGAAAATCACAAAGAAAAAAAATATGGAGGAAAGTTACGTAGAAAAATTGTTAGAAACAAGTGATAAAATTTTCCTCAAAAAATTGTGAGAAAGTTTGAGGAAAATTCCCAACCTTATCCAACCTCGTATTACTTAGATGATATCAACATGATTCAAGTATTTCATCAACATTCAAATTTCTCATCCAAATTCTTGTATTTTTTCCTCAATCTAAACAAGAGAAAAAAACTCATTTTCTCCTTACTTTTTTTTCTTTCACATTTTTTTTCCTTCAACTTTTCTTTTCGCCAAATTTTCTAAAGACCAAATGGAGCCTAACTTTTTTTATAATTGAAGCTTATAGAGCTAATATTAATGATCTTGTCTTCTCTGTGTTAACTTTATAGCACCTTGATTTAAGTTTAATGAATTAATATACCTCTAACTTAATTTTCTTTTTATGAATTTTGAATTACGTTCCTTTATGTTAGCCTTTTTCAATCAAATTTTTCAAGGTCCAAACAGAGCCTTAATGTTTAGTAGAGAATATCATTAAATCTCAACCATTATATTAGAATTAAAGCGTTGAGATAATGTTATTTTGCAAAATTCAAACCTATCTCCTACCAGAAAGCCCTTATCTACTACATTAGCCATTAATTGTAGCCATCGCTGCATAACCATTCGCAGGGGCATTGATGACAAATGATCTCAATTAAGAAATTTTAAGGTTGCAGGCTCTAGGAAAGAAGTTCACTCTAACTTGAAAAAAAAAGGCCAGTTTAAAAGTTCACGATGAACATGTTACTAAACTTAGGCATATTACTAAAATGGTTGTTATGAAGGTTTTCAGCAATTTTGTATCAATAACTATGATATAACTTATAAGGCTGGGGTTCAGGATGCAGGAAAAGGCAATGAGGCTTAGGGAAGTAGAGGGTAGTCTTCGATAACCTAGCAACATACTGATTATGAGGATTTTTAAATTGGGGGAAGTATGAGAGACTTGAGAGGAGAAGAGCAAGAAAGAGAAACGACACTAGGAGAGGACGCAGGGCCACGAGACCACTTCCATGATTGACAATGTTGCTCATGTTAATTAGTTATGGTCAGCTATCAAGAGATGGTTGAGTGGTGGAGAGATAGCATTTGACGTTAAAATTAGGGTTTAGGATGGGTTGTGGAAATAATGTAAATTAGAACAAGAGGGAAAAATTGTCAATTTCATGCAGTTAATAAATATCACAACCTTGGGCATTGAAAAAGTAATGCAAACACACACCGTCAAACATTGATTCACTAGATAGTAGGATATAGACAAGTTAATGGATCTCGTAATCTTCGAAGGAGTGAACTACGCAAGGGTAAGGCTGTCTATACTTCGATCTTTCCAACCTATGCAAAAGTGGGACTCATATTGGCAGTATTAGGTTTGACGTAATCAATTTTATTTCTACATACTAATTTGTAATTGAGTTTCTATTATCATGTTTGGCATAAACCAACGTATACTAAAGATTACCACAAACTAACTCGAAATTCCAAGACCGTTGCATTACATTGGCATTCTATTATGATCAACTAAGTACAATAAGTTAATAGGAATGAATATCGTTGAGAAAGAAATTACGTTCCTCATTTTCAATATTCCTGATAGACTCCGGCTGCATTATGCAATTATTGAACAACAGTTAGCTAACTTAGCACCTAACATGTCAACCTTTGGGTGTATTTATTTTTTTATATATGACGAACAAGGCAATGACTCTTAAGTTTTCTTGAGTTAATTGTTGTAGCGTACTTATCTAATCATGTGGATGGCACCACTAAAAAGTAAAAAAAAAATATAATATTCAATATGTAATAAGCAAACTATACACTGCAATTGATTAGCAAAGTATCTAGAACTCGATAGTGTTACAGACAAAATAAATAACTACAAAAAATAGAGAAGTCACGGCCACATGTAGAAAATATATTTTCCTCCATTTTTCTACCCTAGTATCCACATAGAATGAGTAAATGGATTGTTCAATTTGAGTATAGGCCGGTTTAAGTTTCGGTGAGATCATACGTTAGGTCAAGTAACATTTCGATTCAGTTCGAGTTAGCTTTAGGCCAATTGATGTTTACTTCAATAATTTTGTCAAGCTAAAAGAATCAACTCTTGCAACAGCTCTCACCTAACCTTGCCATATCTCCATCCACATGTAATAAATAAGCTACCACGCAATCAAATCGGAAAGTCAAAATATCTTTTAACTCATAGTGGCAAATAAAAAACAAACAACCCTGAACCTTAGCATGGTAGGCACCAAATTTAAAAGATAAATTATGTCTGTCCAATTCCAAAAATGAGATTACAAACATATCAAGGAGAAAAAACCCCTATTTTTTAAAAAAAGACTCTTGCATGCACTTGGCAGCTCCTGCTCTCAGAAGCCACAATAGCAAAAATATATTAGAACAGTTATAAATGCACATGTATACATATATATACGTGTGTGTGTGCGTGTATGCATATATA
>JACYFF010031957.1:101638533-101665653 GCA_017589665.1 Selenicereus undatus | reverse complement strand
AGCATGAGTCTATCCTCTATGGAGAGACACTTACTCTTCCATCCTGCTAACCGCCCATTAACCCTTGCGATGACCGACTGGTACGTCTTACGAGTCACCCTACCATGCAGCGTGGGTACTCCTAAATAATCTCCTAGATCTTCCATTTTATCATAGCTAGCACATTACATATGCTCTTAGTCAATTGGGTGTGTGTATTTGTTGAGAAAAAAATACTGGGTTTGGCATTGCTGACTTTTTGGCCTGATGCCCAACAGAACTGATCAAGACAGTTCTTAACCACCTGTGCTTGATACATCGATGCCTCCGCAAACAGTACCACGTCGTTCGCGAATAGCAGGCTCGAAGTCTTGGGTCCAGTACGACTCGTTGGGAAGGGTGTCATTTCCCTTGCGATACCTCAGTATTAATCAATTGGGATAGTCTCTCCATACTGGCTACAAACAAGTACAGAGAAAGGGCATCCTCTTGTCGAATTCCCCTCGTAGGTCTGAACTTTACTGTTTCTTCACCATTCCATAGTATACTAAAAGCACACGAGGTTGCGCAGTGCATGATGACCACCGAAGCCTATCGTACGCCTTTTCAAGATCGATCTTGATGGCCATCCACCCTCTCTACCCTTTTTTGGAGCGCATAGAGTGTATAATTTGTTGCATAATAATCACATTGTCACTTATTTTTCTCCCCGGCACAAAACTCGATTGTAGTGGGGATATCAAATCAGGAAGGATAGCTTTCAGTCTATGGACTATGCATTTGGTCACTAATTTGTAAACCATATTACATAGTCTTATTGTCCTAAACTGCGTCACTCGTTGCGGATTGCTGATTTTCGGGATAAGAGATAAATACGTATCATTAAGCCCCACTGGCATCTCTTCCCCCCCCTAGTATATCTAAAACCGTTTCACTAACCACAATCCCAGTCAGTATCCAGTATTGTTGGAAAAAATATGGATGATACCCATCTACGCCCGGGGCTTTTAGAGCGGCCATTGATTTAAGAGCCCTGAGCACATCCCGAGTCATGAAAGGTGCAGACAGTCCCTTCTACTGCTCTGGCATGAGTCTTGGAAATAATCCCCTGAGTAGTTCCCGTGATTCATGTTGAAGTTGTTCTTCTGTGTAGGGTCCCTTGAAAAAGTCTCGAACCAGACTTCATATTTTGTTTGAGTCTGTAATGCATTCTCCCTCATCATTCTGGAGAGCCTCAGTATGGCTGAACTTGCGTCATATGACAGTACTCGTGTGAAAGAAGCAAGTGTTACAGTCGCCATCTCAAATGGCCTTAGCCCTAGACTTCAGCATCTAGAATGTTTCAATTTGGACCAATACTAGTCGTAATTGGAGTCGCGTCTCCAGTCTCCACAAGTAAGGATTACGTCCCTCATTTAATTTTCTTTGAATGCCCTAGATTTTGGCCCACAACTTTCTTTTTCTCCGGAACAGGTTACCGAACACCTCCCTATTCCATGTAGCCAAAGCAATCGACAAAGTTTTTAGCACCGGTGCTATTGTCGTATCCTTTGGCCAATATTCTTGAAGGACGTTGTCAAACCCCTCATGTGTAGTCGATGTAGCTTGGAAGCTAAAGGGCTTAGGTTTATGAGACAATTGAGCAAACCCGCACGTGCTAATCAGCAGAGGTAGATGATCCGAGTAGTTCTGAAGGAGATGCTGCACTGAGGCTTCTTGAAACCGAGTTCACCACTCTAGATTACAAAATGCTCTGTCTAGTCTCGCACACTTTTGGGTGGCTTCAGTGTTGGCTTTGACCCAAGTGAATTTATAACAAATCAATAAAGTCGTCATTCTCAATCCATATTTTAAATTTTTCACAGCGCCTCAACATTTCCACGCCCCCATGATTCCTTTCCTCCAAGCTAATAGTTTCATTAAAGTCACCCGCAAGCAGCTAGGGTTGCTGGATTGTAGCTCTGTGGCACTGAATCTCTGTCCACAAGATTTCTCTATCTTGTTGGTGCGGGCTGGCGTAAATGGTAGTAAAGAGCCAGCTCATTTCTCCTCCTTGTTGTACTTGTATCATAACAAATTGCGCATGAGAATGGATGACATCGATAACAATATCCTGTGCATTCCATAATATCCATATACCTCCTTGGAACCCATTTGCTTCACTACGATGCCAGCTGTCATATCCACTTCGCCTATATACCTCGTCAACCCACACCCCACTAATATGGGTCTCCAATAATGCAACGATTTGGGGCTTGCACTGTCTAACATGTTCTTTAAATTCCTACAGGAAGTTTCTGTTTCCACTACTCGGACGTTCCAGGCCAGTGTTCATACATCCTGGGTCACACCATCCCTCCTGGGACTTGTATTCTGCCTATTTGGATATGGATTCATAAAGTCCACCATATCAGTTACCGGCCACTAGCTGGTAAATGGTCATGAGGCACATCGGCCTCCTGGCGTTCCATGGATGCATAGGGCCCATTTTGCGCTACATCCCCCATGGGTTCCACGTTGGCCACTGTAGGAAATAAATTCAGGACTAAACTGGATGCGGAATTGTACTGTCGGTAATAGTCCACAATAAGAATACCAGTTCTTCAATGATAATAAATCCAAACGGCTACTAGAGTCGCTTTATAGATGTCCACGTCCTAAACCCGAATACCCGGTAGCGATGGTTGGGTAACCGTGAGGAAAGAGAGAGGGGACGGTTCTCTTGCTTACCCTTTAGGCTAACCCCCTTAAACCCCTTTATATAGGTTAGGGAGTAGCTAGGGTTGTCGCCCTAGGCGACTTAAGTGGCCGTCGGGCCTAATCTAATTAGGCCCGTCCAACAGCTCCCACTCGGCCACTTAGGCCGTAAAATACGTATTCTCTACGTATCACGACTCCTTACGCTTCATACCAGGAATAGAACGTGCGACCAAAAATAACAAGTAGTGTTATATTAAGTTACCATCCAACTAACATAACACTTTCACGAAATGCAATACCCCAAAAATATCCCAAGACATCACCAGTGGCATCTTTAGTCCCTTATGCCTGATATATCATATGATTATGTTCTCAACATAATCGCCCGAGCTGATATGGTGATGGTGGATAAATTTTCCTTAAATACTCATGAAATCTCATCTTAGCTTAATTGCTTTCCTAACGTGTTCTCGCTGAACCGTATACGTCGTGGCTCTTGAGAATCACATTAAAGTAGCATCATTAAGCTTTGACTTAATATCATAACTTTAAGTCAAAGGGTCATCGTCCATAGGGTCACACAGTGACAAGTGAAAGGGAATTCAATCGTCACCCCACATATGGGTCGTCTTACAAGCACACACAGTATGAGATGTGTGTCACGGCATAGCTCCCACTTAGCTGGGTTCGTCACTCTTTATGCCGTGCGAATTGTCAGTCTAGATTTTCACTCAAAAATCTAACCTGAGCCACTAAATCAACATACTGAATGTTGGTCTTGATACTCAAGATTCGACTTTTAAGGCTTCTATATGAAAACTTATTTCATACTCGACTCCCTTGAGTCTCATCTTAGTCTTACTAAGGCGACTATATTCATTCCACTCACACACTTCCAGTATGAGTAATCAATATGCCTAACGTACAACAATGAGCATCATGCCCATAGAAGAAACATGTCCATCACATAACAGAACATGTCTAGATACCAAACCTTATGAAATCCAAGACTCAACCAATGAGTTTTGGACACACCACTAGGAATGGATTTAGTTAAGGGAACATAATCATCCTGTTAGTCTATATATATATATATACCCAATGGCAATGCTTTTTGTCTCTATGGTACAAGACACACAATCTACCTCCATAGCTAACATTGTTGTGCAGCTTTGCTTCTTTGCACACCATGACATGACTCTCCCACTCAGGTTGAAGGCATGTCCTGAGGTTGACTTAGACTCATTCAAGTCACTACCCCAATCAATATTTGAGTATCCTCTCAACTCGAGGCCTCTTCCTTGATAGCAAAAGACAGAGTTATCAATACCACGAAGGTAGCACTTGATTCTCTTGACGACTTGCCAACCAGTAAGTTTTAGGTTATTTTGATAACGACTTATCAAACTAACCGCAAAGTAATATCGGGTCATGTACATAACATGGCTTACAATAAGCTTACTATGATACTGAGGTTAGGGACTTTTGTTCACTATCT
Organism: Selenicereus undatus; assembly: GCA_017589665.1. NCBI lineage: Eukaryota > Viridiplantae > Streptophyta > Magnoliopsida > Caryophyllales > Cactaceae > Selenicereus > Selenicereus undatus. Next base: position 101,661,476 of record JACYFF010031957.1, on the reverse strand, counting down.
CTATTTTTGTCATTTGTTTTAGAACATTAAGCAAGACTCAAGGTTGGACCCTTCTCAACTGGAGTATCTCCGGGGTAGGAATTATAAACCCAAAAATCGTTCCAAGTCATTTCGACGCATGCTTCTTGGGACGGCTTTGGATTATTTCCACTCCTAGGACATACCTAGTTTCACCCGTATCCTTTGTCTCAAAGACATGGGATAACTACCTTTTAGTAGCTTTGATCATCTCCAAGTTGTTCCCTAGTTAATAGTATATTATCAACATAAGGAACGCAATCCCCATGTTGATAATTCAACATACACAATGGTCACATGTAGACATTTTAAGATGACACACATTGTCCTCTTATCCCTTTGATACAAAATCAATGGGTTGGTCCATATAAATCTCTTTCTCAAAGTCACCATTGAGAAAAACAACCTTTACGTCCATTTCGAACAACTCAAAGTCCGAATGGGCAACTAGGGCTAGGAGTATCCTAGCTTGAACTTATCAATTGAACTACCCACCCATTGTTTTATCTTGAAGACTTACATCGGGGTGGAGTTTCAATGAGTTCTTAAACCCTACCAGTGAGTCCATCTCATTCCTTATTGCATTCAATCACTCTTTGTAATTTGGTGAACCAACCGTCTCTTGACAGGAGGTAGATCCCTCAACTCCCAAGGGATGTGCATAGGAATATTTCCTCTTCGATTTGAAAATATCGTCGACGAATTCATCCACGCTCAATTCTTGGGATCCTGGGACCTTCATTATTTTCCCTCCCCCTTTCTCTAAGAGGTATGAGACCAAGAGTTTCTCCCCCTTTCTCTAAGAGGTATGGAACCCTGATTATGGAGAGAAGATTACTCCCACTATCCATTGGAGGTGGGATCCTGAACGTGAGGACTAACTACATGTTCAGGAATAAATGTCCTCAACATTTGGAGATTGAGGACGAATTTCATTCTCCTTAACAGACAAACCTTCACCATTCCTATCAAATAAGGAAGGTGTACCACCCTCGGTGACTTAGTGAGAATTCAAATCCTCCCCCTCACCGAGAGGTGGTTGAAGGTCTTATTGTAACGTATACAAATTAAGGCCATTTTAAATTTCACCAAATGCTAAGAAACTCATCCTTAAGAAAATCAACATTGCGGGATTTTGTTTCACAAAGAAAATATTCATGATCTCAATTGGTTCAAAGAGTTTTTAATACTTCGTCCCGATTGAGTCCTACTATCGTTATAACGTATACGAACACATCGAATACTTAATAACGGTGAGATAGTTAGTACACTTACCTATATCATGAATATATATGGCTCTATGATGTGCTTTCATATTCATGGACCCACAAATGTCTAAGTGAACGAATGCTAAGGGATTTGATGCCCTTGAAACCTTACAAAAAGGATTTCCTATTGCTTTACTAGCTAGACATAACTCACATTTTGCACCCCAAGCCTAGTGAGTTGGTCTTAAAAGGCCATCTTTAGCTAGTTATCTCTATCTTGACCCTTATGGTCAAAATGAGCACGTCTAAAACAGATTCAAAAATGAGACAAGGATGGAAGATGTTCTATTTCGTCCATTGAAAAAACCTTTCAATGTGACATGGCCAAACAAATCACCATGTCATGTGATGCCTAAGACATCTAGACGAAAATTAAAGAAAACTAAACTTAGGGACAGAAGACACAAGGAAGCATCGCACCCTAGATGCATAAAGAGTGTTTGGGAATAGACTACGTAGTCCCTTCAAGGGGCCTCGAATGATTCGTCTTTAATTCAAGGACACCTTTTTCATCGTCGTTACCTAAAACGACAATTCGTGAATCCATCGGGTAGTAGTGAAAGTTCATAAAGATCAATTCAATCCCGAACTATATACTTTATTTCTCCCGTATCTACAATCCACTAAGGATCATAGTTAGCAACAAATGTTTGGGAGCGCACACATTATCCAGGAGGGGCTGTGGAAGGAAGTACCTTAATTGGCTTAGGACAATCCTAAGTATAAGATGCATAATTTCCACAGTCATAGCACTCACACGTGCTATATGCATCTCTTTATTTCCTTAGTCTTTTCCCCTTTCGCAATTCCGATCTTAGGTTCAGAACCTTTTAAGGAAATGGATCCGGACGATCCTGATGCTAAGCTAATCCCACGCGTACCCAACAGTGGGATGACTTTATATTCCCCTGCTTGATCGACATTGATGCAATGCGACAAGGTATTACATCTTGATCGATCTATTCTTGAACCACTTTTGGTATGCTCTTATGTTTTCTGGATACTGTTTACTAACAGTACCACCTTTTCCATCCTATGAGACCTATAACCTAATGAGTGTCCTAACATTTCACGTTCATTCAGAAGAAACTTAATCTTCTAACTTTATGTATCATAGTCAGCGCTATCAAGTTCTCTTATTGGTGAACAAATTATCAACTTTATTTTAATTGCTATAGCTTAAAGGTATATATTCTGTAAAGTGGACATTAGGCATATTTTCAAATAAATAAATTATCAAAAACTCCATTATCCATGTTGCATGATCGAAAATTTCGCTAAGCTCATAATCATCTCATACAAACACGAATTAGAAGTTTTTATAACTTATTTATCACAATCTTCCATAAAACCAAATTTATGGAGAACATGATGGTTAAACATATTAATATTTCAGAAATATCACGAAGATATCCAACTTTATGTAACCAAATTTATATGAAGTTATCTCATTATATATAACTTCTAATATGTCATCTAGAACTTTATCAATGACATATCAAACACGAAATTTAGATTATTATATAAAACGCATCTATATAATAAAAACCATCTATATTGCCAAACATATTTGAATAATAACATGTTACAAAAGCATTTCATAAAATGCCCAAATAGCAATATATAAAACACATTTATATAATTATATGAAACTTATTCAAATGTTACTCGCAAAATATAAACACATCTATAATATTACGAATTTTAAATTTCATGAAACCAATTCATAAAATACCGCTAAGTTACATAATTAGCGGGTAACATGAAAATGAATCCACATTCATTAATTTGGACAAGGAACAAATGCTAAAACAATTTAGCAAAGTTTACTACAACCTATGTAGTTCGTATATATAATACGCATTTATATAACACTACTAGTTGGTGACTGACATGAAACCTATTCATGCATCAGATGCAACATACTTTGTAACATAAAATATATCCAAATATTAATCGCAATTAATCATACATAGAACAGATCTATATGATATTAAAATTTGGATGAAACAAGTTCATAATAAAGTTCGCAAATTATATAAAACGCATTCATATAATATTACAAATTTAAATTTCATGAAGCAAATTCATAAAATAATCAAACACCCTATATATCCAAATAATAGCATGAAACTTGTTCATGTAGAACTTAATGAATCATTTTTGTTAACTTCAACAATGACTGAACAATTAACTGATTTATAATTGCTCATGTTTTGCATAAAATTATTAAATCATGAAACATATTCATGTGACGAGATATTATATAAAGCATATTTATATAATATAACTTATGAAACATACTCATTTACAGATAAAGGGATCTTTATACCACATAGATATTTATCGAATTCAAGTAAAAGGAATTTACGTCTTACGTACTAATCATATATATGAAACGAATTCATATAACTTCAACCCAATTGATTGATAACAAGTTACTTAACATGAAAATTTTAAATCGTCACATATATAAAACGAATTTATATACGACATTAAACATATTAATGTAACTTATGAAACATATTTATTTATCGACCAAATCGAATTCGAGTAAAACAAATTTACGTCATACATACTAATTTCATATATGAAACAAATTCATATAACTTCAACCCAAAGAATCGATATCAAGTTACTTGGTTAAGCAAATGTCAAGTTGATGCATATAAAGCGAATTTATATATGGCTTTAAACATATTTAATGTTTTTATAACGAAATCATGCACCCAGGATTAAAACTAATTCGAAACCTTAATTCAACGAATGAATCAGATGCATAAAACTTTATCAACTTGAATATCGTTATAATTCAATTAAAATCATGCCACGACTAATGATAATAATTAAACAATAATGACTGAAAAATAATTCGATGCAAAACAGTCAAAAATAGCCTGGCCCATATCAAGAAGAAAACCGGCCAAAACAACTCAATGAACCGAGGGGAAAATAAAACCGACCCAACAAACGGTCCAAAACCGGTTTAGGGAACCGGGGGGGCATATTAGTGAACTAATTCTAACACCCCCCATCCCCCTCCATTTCCTTTCGTCCCCCCATCCTTTTACCTGAGGCCTTCTCTCTCCCTCTCTGGTGTCCCCGAAACGGCCTTCGTCTCTCCCCTTTGTGTTTCTTGATTCCTCGACATGGCTGGGCATCACCGAGCTCACTCAGCCCTGTTGCCCCCTTCGGTCGTTCCTTGACCACCATGCCCTTAAAAGAACCACCCACATGATGTCGAACCGTCGCCCCTAGAAGGGTGTCTTTACCCTTCGATCCACGCCAACCTGAAGAGAACTGACACCGTCATCGAGTAGATCGGCCGAGGCCGAGTCTGACGATGCCGCTTACGCCCCCAACGCGCCACTGAGGCAGCGGCGCGTGTGGGCACGCGCCTCCATGAACGGTGTTTTTCGTTGTGCTTTCTCTATGGTTGCGTAGATCGGCGTGTATGGTGGCTAATGAAGGAAGAAGAGGACAAAAAAAAACTCATCGGCGGCGCGTGCCATCACGCGCCACCCTTCCGTTGTCGGTTCCTGATGGGTATGAGTTCTTAGCCCCTTCCCTTAACCCCTTTCGCTTAACCCCCTTCCCTTCGTTTTGGTTGTGATGCCCAATTTCAATCTTTGAGTCCCGTCGTCGTCGCCACAAAGGCGTAAGTGGATGGGGCTCTTTCACGGCAGACCGCTGAGGTCTCTTGCCACCGTAACCACCTCGGGGTTTTTTGGAGTTGGGAAGGGCTGGGGAGATTCTGTTGGGGTTAGGGTTTGCTCCTAGGTCAGCCATGAAGACGGGTTCTGGGGAGAGTTGATTAGAATTACTATGAACATTATTGTCAAGAGGAGAAACCTTTCTGTTTCTTCCAATATTCATAATCGAATCAAGAAAATATTTCCAGTCTTTTGGCCAGAACTGATCATGCAAACGTGTTTTGTCAATTCTATGTCATGAACGAGTCTTTCTAAGATTGATTACTGAAGCAGTACATGGATTCCACAAAGCATACATATCCAAAAATGTTTCTTTTGTTGATGCTGGATGCGTAATATTAGGATTGCTTAATTACGAAAGTTCTGCAATTTAAACTAATAAACGCTCATGCTTTGAACTGGCAAGGTTTGACAGATTATTATGACAAAAAAGGAATAATCTTTAGTCATGGCGGGATTTTTAGAAAACACAGAAGCATGCCTTTTGATTGCATAATCACAAAGATTAAATAACTAACCATATAGTCATAAGCATGCTTATTTTTCGAATTATTCAACATATAAACGGGACTAAAACCTATCAGTTTGGCTCTGATACAACTGTAGGAAATAAATTCAGGACTAACCTGGATGCGGAATTGTACTGTCGGTAATAGTCCACAATAAGAATACTAGTTCTTCAATAATAATAAATCGAAGCGGCTACTAGAGTCGCTTTATAGATGTCCACGTCCTAAACCCGAATACCCGGTAGCGATTGTTGGGTAACCGTGAGGAGAGAGAAAGGGGACGGTTCTCTTGCTTACCCTTTAGGCTAAACCCCTTAAACCCCTTTATATAGGTTAGGGGGTAGCTAGGGTTGTCGCCCTAGGCGATTTAAGTGGCCGTCGGGCCTAATCTAATTAGGCTCGTCCAACAGCCACTTTGTTGGCCATTGCCACTGTCCTGGGGCGTTCTCGGACTGGTGTAATAGCTGCACTTTGCAACCCCATTCGACTTCCACTGGCATGTCCTTGTGGTCAATTCTGCAGTCCCAGCCCCGCCCCTACCCCATCACGGCGGTGCAGGACTGGGTTTTTCCATTTGGGGGTTGTCCGAGAAAGAAGCAACACGTCTCGTTGTCCCAGGGTGCTCAGTTGCTCTCTCGTCTCATGGGATGTTAGTGCGCCTCGTGTAACATTGCGGTCCCTGTTGTTAGCTATGACAGCATGCATTCCTGCATGCCTCTCCTGACTTAAATCCTGTGTCCTCTGGGTTTGTGGAACCCTGCTTCGGGTATTAGCTATTTTAGGTTCATTCACCTGGGCTTGAACTGACTGCATAGCAATGTGCTCGTCCGCAGGAATTTCAGGCTCCCGAACCTCCACATCCCCCTATCTTGGCATATCTGGCATTTCCACCTCAACATTTAAATGCATTTCCTGTTCCTGCCCCATTGTGGTATGTTCCCCATCTACTTCTTCCTTTGCCAGGGCCCTAAAACGAGAGCTAACATTTGGTGCCAGTTGCTCTACCTTAGGTTGTGGTGTCCTCAATGACCTTGTTGCCTGTGCGACGGGTACTTCCCCTTATTTTGTTCTGATGTCGTTTCCCTCCGCAGTGCGAACCAAATTATTGCCTGGTGCATTTTGACCTTGCTTTGTATTTCACCTTCGTGGTTTCCGAACCATCATCCAAGCCTTATATATTGCTGCTTCCTCCTGCTGGTGCTGCACCTTCGGTTCAACCCTGCTGGACTGTTCTTGATCTTGCCCCACAACAGGAGTTGATACTCGTGACAGACACATGTCCTCCCTGTGACCTTGTTTGCCACAGTTAAAGCATATCATTCTCAAACCCTCATATTGTATCTTCCATATCCTTCCATTTAGTCGGAACTTGGACAGTAAGGGCTTGATGAGGTCCTCCTCCACACATAGCCAGGTGAATTGCCCTTTTTCTACATTGGCCATACTGCTATCTAGCTTAAGCACTTTCCCGATCTTATTTCCAATTTTATTCAATAAGAAATGCTTATTAAAATATTCCACTCCTAATTTTGGGATTCGAACCCAAGCAGTCAGTTTCGTGATTTTGTCCTCTTCCGGCACAAAGTTCGGGATCCACTCCCTGATCACGTGGTAGTTATCACCTATTGTCCAGGGGCCATCCATAAGCACATGTTTGTAATTCTCACGATTTGTAAATCTGGTCACACAGTAGTGAAAACCAATATCAATCAAGGAGAAGTCCCCTTTAAGCGCCCATTTAGTCTTCAGTCTCTTTTTTAATTGCATGTAGCCCACACCTTTGTCGAACAGTTTAACTATCAACTCATCCTTCCAGGGCTCGCGCAACATTCTTTTTTCTTACGCTGTTAAAAGAATCGTGAGACATGTGGGATTCTCTTCTTCTAGTGGTTCATCGTCTTTGGATACATTCTCATATTCCCGAGAACACCAGATTGGATTTTCTCTCATCTCCATGTGTAAATTCGGGTTGCTTTGTTGAAGTGTGTCCCAATACGACATAGTTGCTCCAAAGGCGAATCCCCAAGCACCCTTCCTTGTGTTTTCTGCACTCTTGGCAATCCCAGTTCCATGTTGTCGTTTGACTCGGCATCCCCAGCTGGGTTAGTCTCCAACGAGTCTTGTAATGTGCGTTTCATCTTCTTCGTGGAACGATTTGGTCGGAGAGTTTCACAGGCCCCTAACGGTCCATAAGCCTCGCTTTTGCCCCTTCTCTCCTCAGCCAGTACCTTCTCCGTGGTGTTGTGGGTGACGCACGTGACCTGGTGTGGCAAACAAAAAATGCAACAAATAACAACCTCAGCCACCGAACCACCCACTGATGCACACACATTTCATTTTTTGTTTTGTGTGTGTGATGCCTGAAAATTTCTAATTCATTTTATTGTCAATCTTTGACATATTTAATGCAACAGATAGCAACCTAATGGTTGCACTGCCATATTTCATTATAAAATACAAGCAAAAAGGAATTCATTGAAATAGCGAACGATAAAATTCAAAGTCAACAATTTGATAGTCACATGATCAAATACACGTCCAACATTTATTAAACTAAGTAGAGTTTAACTAAAAGATATCTTCTAAGTGCCTCACTCATATCTCATCCCTATGCAGCACATTGGTATCTTAGCTCAAAATATTTCGAACATTGAAATGGAACTTAATAATGTATACCCCTAACCACAAAACACCTACTTAAATTCATTTCAAACATTTTAGGAGTGAGAGGGAAATACTCAAATAGTTCAAACATGATTCCTAACCAGTTCAACATCTTTAAACATCAAACATTAACTATGATTCAAATCCAAACTAAGTCAATTTCATTAGTGTGCAACCCCACCAAAGGGTCACATGGCCTTCTGCCGATCAGCTTAATGAGTTATGAAAACCCATCTTCGCATCTGTAAATTTACAATGACACGTATCCCAAAGCCACATACAATAACTCGGGGAGACAAATTTGTCTCTATATCAGGATAAACCTAACCTAATCTCAGGAGGCATCTCCCCGTAAACTCGCCTTAGTCTTTTGCTTCAGGATTTAGTATCTTATGAATATATTTCATTTGGCTCCTACAAGCCCATCCAATCTTAAACAAAACTTTAATTAACTTTACAAAGCACTTTTAAGACATGAACTGCTAGGGTATAAAAATTCAATTACAACGCTACAGTACACGTTCAGAAAATCACAAGACCATATATCGCATTTCATATTTTACACATAAGGCCCCCTTAGTATACAACATCACATAAAAATTTATAAACATCCAAAACCATTTTAAAAGAGCAACCAAGGGGAGTTAGGGCATAGATTACCTCGGAGAAGGCAAAGTACCTAACTTGAGCTCCAACTAGAGTATGGGGCCTAAACGATGAAATTAAAAAATCACGGCAAGTACTAACATAAGGGTATCCTTACAACTAAAAACTAATCTTTTCAAACCCAAAAGTCAAGCCAAATAACTAGGACCACATAAATATAACTAATTACCCATAGGTACTGATATTTTTAAGAACCCGATCAATTTATAAAAACTCATTTACTAAAATAAATCATTTGTTGAAATGTAACCAGTTAGGGTTTTGGAAACAATTCCAGGTTAGTTTCTACCCTTACTTTCAAAGACCATAACTTCACCTACACAACTCATATAGAGATGATGGAACCCAATATGGAAATTTCTATTTGTCTAATACAACTTTTGTTTCAAGACTAGTCATAAGAAACTATAATAACTAGCTCAAAAAAGTCGCTTTTTTCAACCCAGTCGGTTTCTAATTAGAATTGCACAAGCTCAGGAGAAAAATTATTTATTACTTGTTTAATCCCAAAATTAGTTATGCAAAATTCATAGAAAACTAGACTTGTAGATATTACATGCCTGAATATTTTAATGATTTTTGTCCTAGTAGATAAAAGTAGTTTATTCTAAAAAGTAAGGTCTTTGCAGGTGTAGTTTCTAATCATGACTAACTCTATAATTCATGAATGAAATCATGACTTCCATTCAAATAAACTCACCAAAACAAATCTAAAATTATTCTTAAGCATCCATACTAACCTTAAAACCAATAAAACTTATGCAAGCCTCTTTCAAGAGAGATTTTTAAATAGAAAATCTCATATTTACCTCTAACGTAAGAATGGAGGTAAAAGGTTTGAATGAGTGCTTTCAATCACCCGCAAAGTATGAGAATCGTAATGCAAACATCAATAAGAAGAATTTGAAATCTGAAAAATGAATAAACTTGTTGTGAAAAATTAGTTCTTCAGGAGCATAAAATTTTTTAACTCATATAACCAAAAAATCCTAAACTTCTCTCTCGAACCAAGGAATAAGAAAGGAGGCCTGGTGGTTGGTTGGAGCAGGAGGGTGGATGACCAACAAAGGGTCTGCTAGTCGTGGTGGTGATTAAAGGGGAAGAGGTGAGGAGGGAGAGAAAGAGTTGTGAATTAGGGGGTGGATTCATTAAGCAAGAGAGAGTGAGTTGTGGGAGAGTAGGGTTTAGGGGGCTTGCGTGCATTAAAAAAAAAACAGATTTTTTTTTTGAAAGTACACGAATGCTAAGAGAGAGGGAGGGACAGGTTCCATGGTTTTATCTTTCGCCCAATTTACCTCATTATATATGTAGATATATATATCTTTTTAATTTAAAATTTTGAGAGGGAACTTTTTATAACTAAACTAGACTTTTATCAAATAAAATCAACATTTTCAAAACACAATTTTATTTTATGAACAAGGAATATTATCATTGAAGCTTGGTTTGGATCAAAATGTGGAATGAGCTTGGTTCAGGAATATTTTGATGACCCGTGATTCTAATTACATGAAGATCAACTTAGCTATTCTTCAAGGATTGTAATATGAATTCTCGATTTTTTACATTCTACCTCCCTTAAAAGAAGTTTTGTCCTCGAAACTTCACAAGTGACTCAGTCATAAACATCTAAATCTCAAGGGTTTTACATCTCAATTCTCTTAAAAGAAGTTTAGTCCCAAAATCTTACCTATACCTGGTCCTACAAACAGGCGAGGGTGTTTAGATCGCATTCCTTCTTTTGATTCCCATGTTGCCTCTGCTGTGGTTTGATAAGCTCAAAGGCACGTAGAACGACTTTATTTTGAAGCTTCTTCTCTCAGAGGTCCCAGATCTCGATTGGTTGCTCCTAATAGGTTAAGTCTTCCTGAAGCTGTAGGGGTTCTGGCTCGTTCACGTGAGTCAGGTCAGGAATATGTTTATGTAGCTGAGACACGTGAAATACATTATGGACTCTTGAGAACTCCTATAGTAGTTGTAGCCGATGTGCTACTTCTCCCATCCGTTCACTAATGGAATAATGACTAGTGTATCTTGGGGTGAGCTTGCCTGATTGCCTGAACCATGTGACACCTTGATGGGTAAAGCTTATAGGAAGACTTGGTCTTCAAGTTCAAACTCCGAGGGTCTATGCCACTTGTCCACACAACTCTTCTGGCAGCCTTGGGCTGCATTAATCCTCTCCTAGATCATTCGTACCTTCTGTGTGGTTACTTGAATCAGTTCAAGTGCAATGGTAAATGCCTCATTGATCTCTTCCACTATAAAGAAGTTCCACACCTCCTACTATGTAACACTTCGAATAGAGACTTTCCTATACTAAAATGATGGTCGTTATTGTAAGAGATCTCGTTTAGTGCTAATTACTCATCCCATGACTTCTTCAATCCAAAGCATAAGCTCGAGATATGCCCTTTACCATCTGGGTTATTCATCTTGTTGACTCTTTAGTCATTGGGTTGAATGCAACAACGAAGTTCAGCATACTTTGGACAGTTTTTGGAGTATTTGCCAAAAAAATGCCCTATATCTGACGTCAGCAGCCAATACCATCAAAGTGGAAGACCCACACTGTATAATCTGTTAATGTTCTCTAGGTAGACATGAGCAAACAGATCTAGGGCAAAGCTGTAGCAAGCGATGCTTGGTGTGAGCTTACGGATGAGTTTGTAATTTATAGCTCTCTTGATTGGTGGTACGTTCTGAGATACATGACTTCATACTCTAGTCCCACTTTGCTAATTGCATGAGTGCTTACCCTTAACTCACTACATAATCCCTACTAGTAGGTGGATTATATTGTCCTACACCCTTAGTTTACCAAGATGTAATCTTTAAGATCTTTGGCTCACCAAGCAACTTATCTCTAGCACCCTTAGTTTATTATGAAGTCCTTAAACTTTAGTTAACTCGTATATATAATAAGCTTCCTCTCTTGTACTAAATGTATTTTTTCCTTCGAATGTTCCTTAAGTGTTCACAATGGTTGTGTCCCTAAGAGTCAAGCTAGCTAACTCGAGCTCAATTAAGATGGTGATACCCAAAAATATAATTCTCTTTGATAAATGAACTCTAAAATTGTAGCCAAAATAGATATCTCACTAGATTATTAAAATAGTCATTTCCTAATGAGTTCTCCAATAATTTCCATCACAAGCTTCATAAACAACAATCATAATAAGAACGCCTAATGGTGTGATGCCTATGTATAATCTCATAATATGAATAATGCAAAAGAACCTAATTGCATCATTAATAACCAAAATTCTCAATAAGCTCACTGCATGATATTCAGAACATTATAACTCACTCCCAAAATCTACTTTAATCTTAAACTTTTCACTAAAGGGGGAGTGGTATGAATCATATAGATTATAAAGCCCAACATTGAGTTACAAAGTGACAACAAAAGGAGCAAAAACATAACCTAAAGCTGTTTGCAATATTTTTATAGTAATAGCTCAAAGGTCACCAAAGTAAGTGTAATGCTAAAAGAAAGCTACAAAATGTCAACCTTAAGCATTTAAAAATTTTAGCGCAACATAGTACCCTACAAATCCCTCATGAGGGATACTTGTCTAGTAGAATAAATGAAATGAGTAACAAGAAGAGGGTAAGGCATTCAGAGAGCAAAGAAGCCATCTTGAGTGACGATGGAGTACTATAACAAGTGTATGCTTCGAAAAAACCAATTGAAAATATGACATTGCAAGGCTAAATATGGTAGACATAGAAGTTAAGAATAATTTACTTTACTTTTTGGTACACTGAGCTTTGGTACAAATGATTTTCAAAACCCACTTTTTTAGATAAATATTTCTCAAATTATGCAAGCTTGGGTAATTAATTTTTAGGGATAAATATCTCTATTTCTAACCTTCGACGTTCTAAAATTGCAAATTGGTCGCTAACTTCTAAATATGACTATTTTTAGTATTTCTTTCTTCTTATAATGACTTTACTGGTACTAGTTATCACAATCTACTACTTATATCTTAAATATTATATTTTCTATGATTAGCGACCCACCATGCTTAGCAAAATAATTTAAACTTAATAACAGAGTTTCGACCATTACCTGAACTTAGCCGGCGCTAGACTCTTGCGTTCCTCTAGCTTCCGCTTTACAGAAATTACTAATTTCAACCCCATCTTCCTTAGATCAGGCACAACACAAATCTGTTTCGTTTCCTACCTCGGAACGTAGTCACTAATTAAGTTTTAAATCTTTTTCAAGGGTGGTGGATCTTTAATCTAGAAATTATAATATTTAAGACATAAGGCTCGATTGAATAACATTCCCTACTGGAAAACTTCTTTTATTGAAAGTTTAAATGTGGAAATATTACAACGGAAAGTTTTGAAGAAGGACTTAAGATAAGATCATTAGAGATGTTTGTTCATAGAGAAATGGAGGATCTCGACTTCTCTTGTGCTCAAGAATGTTCAAATGACCGTATCCCTTCTCAGCACTTGATTTCTCCTTTTTATAGAGGATTGGGGGTATATAGGATGCCCTAATGGCTACAGTACATACTGATTTTTCACATGACTATAGTACACACTGACGGCTACAGTACACTACTTTGTCTTACAAACCAAACACTTGTCAAGATAGTACAATAATGAGGCAGCTACTTTTCAGAAGTTTTAATAATGACAAGACTAGTCATCATTATTGAGACTCTGCATGCCTTCATCTCCAATTATATTTTTCAAACCATCATTATCTGGATAATCATCAAAATCTTCATCTAATTAAAGATGCTCTGGATCTTATTTCTCAAATAACTGAAGAAGATATTTCTTTTCTTTTTCAGATAAGAACTTTCCAACTCCCACATCAAATAGATAATCAAAGGTATATTCTGAGATTGCTCCTTCCACATTCATGTATTCTTTAAACTCATTATCATATGACGAAAGTAGTACTTTCACAATGCATTAACGTTTTTTCTTGTTCAATTAATGCCCAACATTGATGATAAATGTTGAAAAATTCAATGGCTCTTGCTAATGCAAGATCAGTAACTAGATGCACCGGTTATTCAAAAATCCATTCTTGTCGTTGGTCATTGAGATTGTCGTAATCAACGAGCTGAATAAGATAATGGGCTAGCTTGGCTTTCCCATTTTTGTATTTGATTAATGCATTATACACTTCCAAATTTAGGCATCTGTGCAACTGGGACTTTAGTTGGGCCATCAGGAGATGTAAGAATCCAATGGATCCTTCTGAACATGCATTGCTAAAATTTTGTTAGTTTTGAGAAAAATGGGAACTTTGGACTGGGATTTCTATGAGTAAAGTACCATCCCGTATTCCCAGACTTCAAATACATGGTCATTTGGAGATAATGAATTTGCTAGAAAGCTAACACCACCAACTCTAGATTTATCAAGAAGATAGATCGTTATACCCCAGGATTCCCAAATATCATATGAATAATGATAATAAAAGTTGATGCAGGCTGCATACCATTCATTGAACCATTTTTCTCGAACATGAGAACTTATTTTTTCTTGGGTATCATAAGGACACTGTAGGTAATTAACTTGTAATTCTAGAAGGGAAAATCTTTGGGTTATTAGGTAAGTAGTAGATAGTATACCAAAACATGATCTACTTTTTGTATGGAATTCTAGGTTATCAATAAAGACTTTACTAGAAGGCGTAATCCGTTCTAATGGGAATGGTATTTCGCTAAGGATTTCCTCCTTTTCTGGCAGGAGGTCGGCTTTGATTATCGCCATTGGCGAGTTCTCGAGTTAGACTGTGTTCTAGAGAGTTCTTCAATCTCTGTATATGTTCAATGGAGAAGGAAAATTGGTTAAGCCATAATTGCCAACGCATGAGTCACCCTTGTGCTTGCATATTTGATAAATTCTTTTTCATAAAACCAAGTATTCCTTTACAATTAGTTCGAACAAGGAAAGGTTTTGGGGCTAAAAAGATTAAAAACTTTTTAATTTCTCTTATGACTGCAAGTATTTCTTTTTTCATCGTGGGATAGTTGCATTCTTCCTTATTGAAGCTTCCACTGTAGTATTTGTAGAGTTTTTCTCCTTCTTTGATTTTGAGTACTGTGCTCCAATGCTCATTGCTAGCATCTGTCTTAAGAACTAAATTATCTCCTTCATTAGGCAAATTAAGAACAGGAAGATTTTTATACATCTTTTTAAAATTCTAAACTATCTTTGTATCATTAGTGGTCCAGGTCCAACTTACTTATTTTTTGAGTTTCTGTTGCAATGGCTTTCTTAGTTTAGCTAAATCTTTAATGAAATCTGAAGCATCGGTTAGGCATCCAAGGAACCTTTCTAGTTGCTTTCTATCTTCGATTTTTTTAGGAAAATTTTCTATTTTCCAAAATATGTTTTTGTAGGATGATTTGTCCAACTTTTATCTCTAAGCCTAAAAACTCAATTTCTTGTTCAACATAAATGCATTTGGTTTTACCAAGTATGATACCATGATCAATGCATCTATGGGTGACTGCTAAGACATCACCTTTGTGTTGTTCTATTGTTTTAGAAAAGACAAGGATATCATCAATATAAACTAAACAACAATGATTAAGATCTTTGAAGATGTTATCCATTCTTCTTTGAAATATTTGAGGTGCATTTTTAAGACCAAATGGCATCACTATCCATTCAAAATGTCCTTGTAGTGTACTAAATGCAGTTAAAGGAATACTTTTCTCATCCATTTTAATATGTCAATAACCACTTTTGCAATCAATTTTTGAGAACCAAGAGGCTCCTTGAATTCTATTGAAAAGAATAGTTTTGTTAGAAATATAATACTCATCGAAGACAGTATTATCATTAAGCTTTTTGTAATTGATTATCATTCTTGCCTTTCCTCTTTTTTCTTTGCATGATTTCTTACCATGAAGGTGGGACTGGTGTGAGAAATCTTGCTATTCTTGATTAACCTTTATTCAGAAGTTCTTTAATTTGTTTATCAAATTCTTGAATATCCTTGTGTGTATACACCGTTTGTTTAACTCGGATAATAGTGTTGGGATTTAATAAAGTAATTTTAGCAAATGTTTTATCTTTATCCCAAAAATTTAGAGGATTATCATAGTAGAGTTCTTTACATAATTTTTCTTGTTATTCAATAATCCGTTCTTTAATAGATAACTCAAGTAATGAGATTGTTAGTGCTACTCTCGATGCGTAGGCATTATCTTCTCACCACGCTGGCTGCATGTAAATTTTATTCTCTGATGATTGTAAGCCTTAATTTTTTTAATAGGAACCGAGTGACCATTACTTGTAAATATTATTTTAGTTATGGTTTGCATGCATGGAGAATATAATCTTTGAAAATTATTTCCAATAATCATATCATGAGAGGGTTGGTCAGCAGCCCATGGAACTGGTATAATGCATTGAACTCCTTCTAATTTTATGTAGCCCTTATATTGCTTCATTGTGACTCATAATGCTATTATCTGCTATCCTCACTTGTAAAGGATTTTTATCTTTTTTTCACATAAACTCTAGAAGTCATGATATTTTCCCAAAGCATATAGAACAACCACTATTTATGTAGGCACACAACTCATATTTATTATATCCTTCTAAACATACCTTGATTGGGATATAGATTCTATTAGGATTTGTATTGGTAGCTTCATAGTGTATCTCCATAGTCATGTTTTTGACTAATTCATCCTCATAGATTGGTTCACTAACAGTTCTAGTTTCGTGCTCAATGACCTTTCTTTCTAGACTCATACTTCGATCTATATGGGGTCTTGCAACTCATTCTACTCATTTCACTAGTCATGCTAATCGTGTCATCTTATTTAAGCTCTTCTTTAGCTGATGAAGATCCTTATCCCCAATCTAATCTTGTACTCATGCTTCTTAATAATTGGGGTTTAATAGTGAATTTTCCTTCTTCATTGATTTTTATTATATTTTTCTTATTGATCTTTGTAGGGTTGGCGAAACTAGATATCCATGAATGATCAATTTTTATTTCTTGTGGATTGGATTTAATCCTTTGGATTTTTTGCATAAGGGTAGAGCTCTCAAATTTTTTTGCCTCTATCATGGGGACCTTAGTATTTGGATCTATAGTATTATCTAATTTGTAGATAATTTTTCAGAATATCCTTAATGGATATTCTCCTTTTTCATGTCCATTCCAATTGTTTTTATCTTAAGGGATAGGAAGTTTTTAGCAAACTCATCTTTTAGGCTCACATAATATCCAAATCTACAATTGAACCCTACAGATCCATTATATAAGTTAGTCTTTATTCATGTGATAATTTGATTATTGAACTTGGTATGGCTAATATCACAGAGCAAAGAATAGAGATCAATATCTTTACCATAATATTGTAATGGAGTAATTTGAACTTGGACACTTTTAACATGGATATATCTATACTTTCTGTCTTTGTTATATTTAAGGATATTTTTCCAATTAATGAGATTAACTTCTCCCACATCATACTCACAATCTTTGATTTCTAGATCTCCTTCCATTATTTCACATACTTACTCGCTTTTTAATTAAAAGATGAAATTTTTTATAGATCATGTCTTTCTGAATTATGGAAAGAACCCAATCTCCTTTGACTTCTTGATTATCATTGTCCACAACAAACTCTTCTCCTTGAAGATCACCAAGACTAATTGAGCAACTTTCCATCATATGACTTGTTTCTTCATAATCGCTTTCTTCATATTCATTGTCCACTATAATTTCAACAGTCCCTTTGTTGTTAGTTGGGGCCAGGTCCAATGTCTCGTTTTCTCTAAGCTCAATATAATCTAGGCTTCCTAAGGTTTCGATATGCTTATTTTTACATTCATTAGCATAATGCCCTGCTTCGTATGCCCAACATTTGCAGTTGTTCTTTCTTGCAGGGCAATAAGTAGATTTTCTAAAAAATCTACATTTTTTAGGACTTGGTTTGTTATAATATTTTCTTCTATATATCTCACCCCTCTGCTTGTTAAAACTCTTTTTCTTGTAGAATTTTCTTTTCCTTTGCATATCAGGTTCCTTTCCCGATTCGTGAGGCGAATCCCTGCAGGTTAGGAATTGGTTCTTAATTTTCTTTTGGTTTTGGAGATCAAGACATTGATTATTGACTCATTTTCTTAGATAAGAAATTCTCAAACCGAGCGTCCAATGACATCTGCTCGTTCTAGATGTCCAACGTATTTTTCATTAATTATGGAATTTATAGGATTTGATAATTTGTCATAGAACATACCAAGATTGGTTTCATTATGTCCAATTTTGTAATAATATTGACTAAATTCAGCAATCTAATTTTTTAGATATCTCATATTCCATAATTTTATGTTATTAATCTTTCTTTTCCATTTTCTTGCTTTTTCTTTGAAATCAAGTTTAGCTCTGATAAATTCAGTTTCAATTTTCTTGCATAAATTTTTAAACATTATAGCTGGTGTTTCCATCATTCTTAAAGTATTTTTACCATATTCAGTTAATGAATCATACCAGTTAGCTACAACACTAGAAAAGCTATGTTCAATATAGTTTAAGAAGTTTGTTGCAGTCCATATAGTATTTAGGTTTAAAATACTATTTATTCCTCTTTTCCTGTGCTCAAATATTTCTTCTCTATTACGGGTTCCATCAATATTTAAGATATATTCAGTTTGGCTAATTGGGGTAAAGCCAATTTCTTCATAGGTCGTGGTTTTCCTTGAGATAAACCCGAAGGAGAAATTGCTTGTATGTCCTGCTGGAATGTACCTAGGTCTCAAAAATGAGTATTTCTTCTAGAAGGTTCACTAAATTCTTCAGGCTTAGGAATGACATTGTTCACTAGATTGGTCTCTGTTTCATATAAATCAAGTTTTTCTCCAATTTCATTAATCTCATTTTCAACATTTATTTTACCATATTTTTTTATCTAATTTTCTTTTAATTTATTCTAAAGGTAAACCATTAAAATCTTCTAGTTTAATGAGGTTCATTTGCTGATATATTTCTTCTGCTAATAAGATACTATTAGTCGCTTCATTATTATCATATAAAACATCATATTTATCACTAATTGCACCCATGATGTTGTTCAATTCTTTTGGCTTATGTTCTTTCTGGAACATATTCTGTAGTTGTTGAAGAGTATACTAATTATACTTCATCTTCATCTTCTTTTTTTGTTTTTCAACCGATTTTTCACCTAATTTTTCTCCTACTTCTTTTTGGATTTTTATATCATGCAAAGGAAAAGGATTTTTGAGTATTAATACTAGAAGTAGATTTTCTACTATGTCTTACTTCGTTAACAAGAGAAAGGTGAATTACCGATAGTTGCTTATTAAGCTCCTTGACTTCGGTCTTAATTTTAGTTAATTTGGCTTTTGATTCTAAAACTATATCAGTAATATAGTTTAATTGAGATACTAGAGGAGAAATGTCTTTCAGTGAGCGAACAATATGTGAATAATTTGGTCCAGGACAAGTAGCTGATGATTCTAGCATGATTCACAGTTAATCACCGTTAATTAGCTTAATTGATAATTTATTAGCTTAATTATTTTAATTGTTTTTGGTCGCGTGACTCTAATACCATTTGAAAGAGGGCGTTGAGTAGTACTTATGAACAAAAAACCACAGGCACAAATTTTTACCCAAAGTTGGAAGGACTAGAAAATATTTATCAGAAAATGTGGGTCTGAAAAATTATTTGCCCTAATCTCAATAGTCCAAAAGATAATTTTTTCTAGAAGTCAAAATTGAGTATATGAGATCACAAGGTTGACAACAATACAAGGCAAGATTTATCCTCACAAACGAAACCCAGAGTTTCTATCAAAACAACAAAAATATCAACAAAACAAAATAGCAGTTGTGTTTTGCAAGAAACAATTGATTATAACTCAAGAGTTACCAAATGAACATACTCCAAAGGAACATAAGAAATGCCAAAAAATAAGAGAAAGCAAATAATAAGATGAGATCATCGTCAACAAAATCAAGTGGAAAAAAACAATTTTGAGAGATAAGATGAGAATAAAAGCAGGTGTGTCAATGTGATAAACATGAGAGTCAAGTGAACATATAGGACCACAAAGTTAAAGCAATAAGCACATGAATAAAGGTAATGGATTAAAATGTTTTGAAATGATATATGATACAATTTACTGGGAAGATAAGGATATCATCAACAAAATAGTGAATGTTATTCTAGGAGCCAATTACAATAGGATTAGAAAGAAGTTATTCAAGTGAGGTAGGAAATAGTAGAACAAACAGTGAAAGATTTTAGGGAATAGTTAGGATATAAATTAGTAGACTAAAGGAAATACAAGGGTGGTTATATGCTCTCCTAAGTAACATGCCACAAGGGTCGTTCACCCCCTTGGTACTAACTGAAGGTCACTTCTTGCCTAGAACTATCTACTTTAACTCCATATCTCTTGCATCAATTCTATTCCGAAAATCTCATGAAATAAATCAAATCAACTAGTCTAGGTTAACTATTAATTCCCAACAGTACTTGAGGTGGAGAAATCTCTAAAGAACTTTCGAACATATATGAATGGATCTTTTACCTTGTGACGCCCTCGGTTCTTTTGCATCCTACAATTCTGAATTTTTCTTTACACAACCATTCATAGAGCCTTATTCAGAATGCTCATCACCTTTAAGCCACACATCAAATAATTATGACCACATATGCAACATAAAAATAAAGGAGTATAATAAATGCATAATGCAAATAAAGGGATGACATGCAATCTAGCTACCCTTCCCTGCACTCACACTTCATTTTGTACCTATGTTTACAAGTTTTAAGCACTACCTTGAGATGTAATATCTCAAGAAACCCACTAGGTCAAACCTAGAGCTCTGATACTACTTTGTGGCACCCTAAAAATTATAATTCATTTTATTACTAATCTTTAACCTATTTAATGCAGCGGATGACAAGCTAATGGGCGTCATTGCCAAATTTCATTATGAAAATAAAAATTCAAAGTCAACAATTCAATGTCAATAGTCAAACAATCAGCTACAAGTCCAACATTTATTAAATTGTGAAGGATTTAACTAAAATAAATCTTTTAAGCGGCCTTGCTCACATCTCATCTCCATGCAGCACATTGGTACATGAAATCAAAATATTTCGAACAATGAAGCAAAACTCAAAAATGTGTACCCCTAATCGTAAAACACCTACTTAAATTCATTTCAAACATTAGAGGTGAGAGGGAAACATTCAAATAGTTGTAAAACAATTCCCAGCCAATTCAAGATCTTTAAACATCAAACATTAACCATTATTCCAACCCAAGTAGAATCAATTTCATTGGTGAGCAACCCCTCCAAAAGGGTCTCATGGCCTTCCACCGATCAACTTCAAATGATACCAAAATCGATCTTGCAATACACCCATTTACAATAGTACGTACCCCAAAACCGTATGCAATAACCTAGCAAGATTAATTTGTCTTTATATCATGTTGAACCTGCCCTGATCTTAGAAGGTATCCTCCCGCAAACTTGTTTTAATCTTTTACTTTAGGATTTAGTATCTTATGAATATATTCATTTGGCTCCTAGTAAACCCATCCCAACCAAAACTTTAATTAACTTTACAAACCACTTTTAAGGCAAGAACTGCTAGGGCATAAACATTCAATCACAACACCACAATATATGTTCTGAAAATCACAAAATCATATACCGCAATTCATGTTTTACACATAAGGTCCCCTTATATCACAATGTCACATGACAATTCATAAATATTCAAAACTAATTTAAAAGAGCAACCAATAGGCGTTAGGACATAGACACTAGCTTAAAAAAACCTAAAGTACCTAGATGAGCTTAAATTAGTGTATTGGGTCTAAACAATAAAATTAAGAAGTCACGACATGTACCAATTACTTAAGGGTGCCCTTAAACCCAAAAACCAATCTCTTCCAACCCAAAAGTCAGCCCCACCATTAGGACCATATCAATATAAATGATACCCCATAAATGCTAATTTTTAAGGACCCAAGAAATTTATAAAAGCTCATTCACTCAAACAAATCAATTATTGAAATTTAACCCATTAGGGTTTGGAAACAGTTTTTGCTTAGCTTTCTAACCTAAATTGTAGAGACCATAACTTCTTCTGAAAATTAATAATGAGAAGATTGAACCCAATATGGAAAGCCTATTTTTTACTAAAACTTTTGTTTTATAAGCACCCACAACACACCAAAACAACTACCTCAAAAATTCACATTATTCCACCCAACTAGTTTGAGGTCAGAATTGCGCAGTTTTGGAAGAAAATTTATATCTCACAAGTTTGAAATCCCAAATTGGTGATTAAAAATTCCTATAACACTAGACTTAAAGATCAAGGTGCCTAAAGTTTTTTTCCAATTTTGTTTTGGTGGAGAAAAACAGTTTATTCCACAAAGTTTGGCCATTGTAGGTGCAGTTTCTGATCTTAACGAACTCTATAATTCTTGCATGAAATCACAACTTCCATTCAAATAAACGCACCAAGATCATTCTAAATCAACCTAAGCATTCATACTAACCCTAAAACCAATAATATCTAGTCAAGAGAGATTTTTAAATAGAAAAATTTTAGGTTTACCTTTAAGACAAGAATTGAGGCAAGAGTCTTGAATGAGTGCTTTCAACAATTTGCAAAGTCTGAGAATCATACTTCAAACATAAAAAAGAAGTATTTAAAATCTAGAAGACAAATAAATTTATGATAAAAATTAGTTCTTTGTAAGCATAAAATGTTTTAACTCATATAACCAAAACCCTAAACTTCTCACCCAAACCAACAAAGGAGGAAGGTGGTTTGGTAGCTCGGTGGCTAGCTAGGGCAGTACAGTGGGTTGCCAGTGGTGGATTGTCACTAGTGGTGGTGATTGGAGGGGAAAGCTGAAGGGGGGAGAGAGAAAGTTGCGAAGGAGGGGTGTTTTACATGAAGCAAGGAGGAGTTATGGGAGAGTAGGGTTTAGGGGGCTTGCATGCACTAAAAAAAAAGAAATTTTTTGATACTACACGACTGCCAAGAGAGAGGGAGGGAGAGACTCTAGGGTTTTATGCTTCTTTGTCCCAAATAATA
>JACYFF010031957.1:101622913-101638374 GCA_017589665.1 Selenicereus undatus | reverse complement strand
TGTGTGTGTGTGTGTGTGTGTGTGTGTGTGTGTGTGTGTGTGTGTGTGTGTGTGTGTGTGTAAGTAGATGACCAATGAAACTATACGCTCCAAGGAGCATAAATGAATAAACCACTACTTCAAGAATCTGATTAAACTGGGGAACCTTATTGCAATTCCCTTTGTCATTCCCATAAGGAAGTTTTTACCTAAATGTTGAATTCTTTTTATGAATAGTAAAGTTATTAACTTAGTATGAGCCATTCCAATTGGGCCAACTTTTCTAGTAATACATTATCTAGATTTGATAATTTTTCTTATATCACTTATTTATTTTTCTCTTATAGTCTGTTAAGGCAATTTCTGTTGTGATTTTTACTAAATATTAAGTTTTAACTGCAGGCACACAAACTCTCATTATTGTACTTGGGTTGATCCTGAGGGATGAATTATGAAACTAGGCCATAAATAACAAATCTATCCTAATATTATTGTTTCGATAAAATAAACTAGCCAAGACCTAATTGAATCATAAGAAAGTGAAACAACTTAGCATGATTAAGATGTAAAAAAGTATAAGCATGACCATGAACTCACAAATATTCATTTAGCATGAACATACTATATTAAACTATAAGCTAAAGAAAACCAAAATAACATGACCATGAGTTCCATAAAAAGAATAAGCAAGGACTAATATGAAATGGGTAGATAATAAAACAAGGGAAAACAGAGAGATTAGTAAGTAAAATGGATAGGGAAGAGCCAAATTCAATTCAACCCAAAATTTCTTGTAATTTCCAAACAAAAACACAAACCTAAACACTAAGCTTATTACAAATCAGTCCAAAAATGAGCATTCCCAAATCTAGTAGAAATGGGGGGATTGAGATGTTACTTCCATAGTGTTCAATTCACGACCAAAAGCTGAGAAATACCAACAAGAATAACAGAAGTTCGAAACAGGGCGCACAGATAGAGCCTTAAGATTGCATTAACAAAGAACCTAGATAAAAAATCTAACCTAAAAGCTTGTAATTGCCACGCTAACATCCAAAAAACCTCACCTGAATGCAATAAACCAAAATCAACACATATTTGAATATAGAAAAACAAAATAAAAAACGAGAATTGAAGTTAAATAACTCTATTCTAATCTACCCTACTTCTCAACTTCTGCTTTTGACCTTGCTTCGATTTATAGCTTCAATTTGAACAATTGGTCTTCTTTGCCTTTAATTAATATCTGCAAATTGTAATTGAAAAATTGATGAAAGATGATGATGAGTGACTTGATGATGGACGATTCCATTAAATTGGAAGTTAACTCCCCAAATTAATAAGGAAAAGAGTGGAGCATCAGTTTCTGAGTACAAGAAGAAGATGAAGAAGTGAAGAATGAGATGGGTGGATTAATCGAGTGTTTGGCTAGAAGGAAAGCAGCAGATGAAGTAGAAAATAAAATAAAGGGGGAAGGGGCCTACCTAATGATCATCCATAAAAATAGACTAACCTAAACACAGAGAAGTTATCCATAAAAATTTCCTATATATTATTCAACTAAATCTAAGAAAATAGAAATATGCATCTTTGAAAGGTAGCAGGGGCATTACAGAGTTCAAAAGGCATTCTCCTAATGACATAGTTACCTAAGGGACATGTGAAAGTAGTCTCCTCCTAATCCTCGGGAGTAATAGATATTTGGGTATAGTTACAATATCTATCTAAAAAGCAATAGAAAGAATGTGCACTAGCCCCTCTAATATCTTGTCAAGAAGGGGAATGAGGAAATAGTATTTCCTAGTGGTAGCATTCAATTTCCTATCATCAATGCAAACATGCCACACAGATTGGAGTATAGTATGAGCTAGCTTGTCCCTGTCTTTCCTAATCATGGTATATCGGTCTACTTAAGAACTACTTGAACATGAATCATGTACTCACTATCAGAAATGATATAGATAATCTCATGGTTTAGTTACTTAATAACTTCCTTCTTGACTACTTCCTGTAAGATCGAATTCGAATGTCTTTGACTGTCATGTTAGTGGTTAGCATTATCCTCCAAATGGATATAATGCTACACAATTCGAGGGACTAATACTCGTGATATCCCTTAAAGTCAAATATATGGCTTCCTTGCTCTCTAGGCAATTAGTTTTTCCTCTTCGTCCCACTCTAAGTCCTAAGCAATAATTACAAGTAAAAACTCATCGGGTCCCACAAATGAATACTTAATAGAATCAGGAAGAGGTTTTAATTGAAGAAAAGTGGGAGGGGAATTAGACTCATAAGAAAATGCAATAAAACAATCAACAGCATAGCATAAGTCATCAAATTCAAACACATCATATCTAAACTCATCATCAATAGAAAAAGACTCATACTCAATAGTAAACATCTCATCAAACGCATCATCAAATACAGGGTCCTGTACCTAGTTAAGTGTAGAAGTCTTTATACCATCAAATCTAAACATTTGTCATTGTAAATTAAAAATATTCAACTTCAAGGTCATATTACCAAAAGACAATCACATATATCATTTCTATAGTTAATTAGAGCATTGGTAGTAACCAAAAAAGGACACCTCAGAAAAACAGAGACCTAACTAGCACTATTAGCTACCTTATGAGTCTTAAGCATAACAAAGTTTACTGGGTAAATAAATTCACCTACCATAGGGCCTGTTCTTTTCGTGGGTAAATTGGGGTGAGTAAAAGGGTGAAGTGGATTGAAGTAGTTTGAGTTGGGTTGAAATAGGTTGAAGTGGGTTGAAATAGATTAAAGTGGGTTTAATTTTTTTTATGTGATAAATTAAACTTGGTTAAAATAGTGGAATTGAATTAAAGTAGGTTGAAGTGGATTGAAGTAGGTTGAAAGAGGTTGAAGTCGATTGAGGTTGGTATCTTAGAATTTATCCACGAAAAGAATGGGACCACACCCCTAGACAACCTGGTTGATATACCAGCTAGCTGGATGGCCATCTTGGTAAGTTTCGGTTCAGCTAACCCAAATAGTGGAATTGGATTGAAGTAGGTTGAAAGAGGTTGAAGTGGATTGAGGTTGGTATCTTAGAATTTATCCACAAAAAGAATAGGACCACAACCCTAGACAACCTGGTTGATATACCAGCTAGCTGGATGGCCATCTTGGTAAGTTTCGGCTTAGCTAACCCTTGCCTCTAATATTTAGTGAAGGGTAATAAATCCCCAAGGAAAGAACATAAATCGTAAAAGGAAAGTAAATTTTTCTTGAGTTTTTCAAAATTTTTGAAAAATATTTACAAATGGGCACCTCAACCCCATACCAAGACCTTGCTTGTCCTTGCACAAAACAAACTAAACTAACTAAAAAGAAATGGAAAATAAGTAAAAGAGAATCCTAACTCATTTTCATAGGACCACAAATTGTATTTAGCATATGTAACAAGTCCTTTAAACCCATCAATTTTCCAAAGTGGACGAGTGAGATCTTGTGAGGATTTTCAAGTGAAATACCCACAAAAGTCTTTTCAAAACAAAGGAAATCTCTTTGTTTTTTTTCAAAACATGAACATATACACAGTAATGGAGAAATTATGCACAAAACTGAAGGCAACTGCATCACCTTAGTAACCAAATCATCAAATTATGTACAAACAGAATGTACATTAAGAAGATAATGTAAGTCACAAGATGCATTCCGACTTTCATTTTCACCCCACACATAATATGCAATGATATGTACACCTTGGTGCATGTCTAAATGAGTATCAATCTTTATGAATCAAGTTGCTAATACTGACACGATCCCTATTTACCTTCTGCTCCATGTTTTCCATTTCTTTTCAACAAGAATAATACCCACGTGACTTACAAACATTTGGGTCTTCCCTAAAAATGGGTTTTGTTAGAATGTGCAAAGCACTTATTTCATTACCCAAACATATGTGTAACAAAGTAAAGCGGCATATATTCACGCCAATTAAGGATATAAAATAAATAGCTCACATGCCAACTTAATAATAAGACCTAAAGAATTGATGGGAAAGTGAGTAAGGTAGGCACAAAATCACTCCACATATGAGATGGGGTTATTATAAAGCATCGAATCTATATCCTCAACTAAACATCTCCTCGTGTAAAATTTATCTACATATAACTCAATAACTTAGCAACATAGGATTACAATTGCCACAGAAAGAACACAAATCCCCAAAGATTTTTTTTTTTTGAATTTTTCAATTTTTTGAAAACTATATACAAATGAACACCTCAGTCCCACACCAAGACTTTGCTCGTCGTTGAACAAAACAAACTAAACTAACTAAAAAGAAATGGAAAATAAGTAAAAGAAAATCACAACTCACTTTCATAAAAATCACGGTTGTATTTAGCATATGCAACAAGCCATTCAAACCCCTCAGTTTTCCAAGTGGATAAGTGAGGTCTCGTGAGGGTTTTCAAGTGAAATATCAACAAAAAGCTTTTCAAAACAAAGGAAAATCCTTTTGCTTTTTTTTTTCAAAACATGAACATATATACTAGCAATGGGAAAATTATGTATGAAACTTAGGCAATTGCATCACCTTAATAACAAAATTAGCAAATTACTTACAAATAGAATGTACATTCAAGAGATAATCTAAGTCACAAGATACATTTCGACTTTCATTTTTCACCCCACACATAATATGATATGTACACCTTAGTGCATATGTAAATGAGTATCAATCCTTATCAGGTTGCTAACACTAACACGATCCCTATTTTGTTGCCTAATTATCTTTTGCCCTTATTTTTTTCCATTTTTTCTTTTTTTGAAGAAGAGTAATATCCGCTTGACTTACAAATATTCAGGTCTTTCCCCAAAAGGGATTTTATTAGAATGTGCAAAGCATTTATTTCATTACCTAAACATATGTGTAATAAAAAAAACAACGCATATTCAAGCCAATTAAGGATATGAAAAATGATAGTGACTTTGAACATTGGTGCCCTGACTTTTATTCACTTTTTAGACTTTGTTTTCCTTCTTCTTCTTCTTTTCAAGAGCTTAGAAGGCAACTTCAACAAACAAAAAGTTCACATGCCAACTTAACAATAACACCTAAAGAATTGATGGGAAAGTAAGCAAGGTAGGTACAAAATCACACCACATATGAGATGGGGTTACTATGAAAAATTAAATCTACATCCTCAATTATACATCTCCTCATGCAAACTTTATCTACATATAACTCAATAACTTAGCAAAATAGGATCACAATTGTCAAAGAAAGAACACAAATCCCCAAAGAAAGAACACAAATCCCAAAAGAAAAACAATTTTTTTTTAATTTTTCCAAATTTTCAAAAAAAAAGTATAAATGGACACCTCACCCCTACACCTAGACTTTGCTTTTTCACGAGCAAACCAAACTAAACTAACTAAAAAGAAACGAAAAATAAGTAAAAGAAAATGCTAGCTCACTTTCATAGGAATAACAATTGTATTTAGTGTATATGACAAGCTCTTTAGACCCCCTCTGTTTTCCGAGTGGGTGAGTGAGGTCTCCTAAGGGTTTTCAAGTGAAATGCCCACAAAAATCATTTCAAAACATAGGAAAATCCTTATGGTTTTTTTGTTTTCAAAACATGAACGTATATACAAGTAATAGGGAAACTACCTATGTAACTTAGGCAATTGCATCCCCCCTACTAACCAAATCATCAAATTATATACAAATAGAATGTACATTTAGAAGATCATCTAAGTCACAAGATGCATTCCAACTTTCATTTTTGACCCACACATAATATGCAACGATATGTACATCTTGGTGCATATGTAAATGAGTATCAATTTTTATGAATCAAGTTGTTAACACTGACACGATGCCTATTTCGTTGCCTAATTATCATTTGCTCCATTTTTTCCATTTTTTTCTTTTTTTCAACAAGAATAATACCCACTTGAGTTACAAATAATTGAGTCTTCCCTAAAAAGGAGTTTTATTAGAATGTGCAAAGCACTTATTTCATTATCCAAACAGATGTGTAATCAAGTAAAACAACACATATTCAAGCCAATTAAGGATATGAAAAATAATAGTGGCTTTGAACATTGGTGCCCTACTTTTCATTCACTTTTTAGACCTTTTTCCCTTTTTTTTTCAATAACTTAGAAGGCAACTTCGATAAATAAAAAGTTCACATGCCAACTTAACAACAGCACCTAAAGAATTGATAGGAAAGTGAGCAAGGTAGGCACAAAATCACACCACATATGAGATGGGGTTATTATTAAAAATCGAATCTACATCCTGAAGTAGACATCTCCTCATGCAAATTTTATCTATATAACTATGTATAAAATTGGGTGATTCCGCAAGTTTTTACCAAGTGTTATAGTATTATTGGTTAGGACATTAACTACCATTTTAATTAATTTTTTTTTCTTTTAGCATATGTACGATTCTTTTTTATTTATTATATGACCTGCAAGACCTTCCATTTTCTCATTACTCAATTACTTAGAAGTGGCATTAACAGAAAATAGCGCAAAAATAGCACATGTGTAAATGATAAAAACAACAATCGATACAAAGATCCTTTAACTAATAAAATAAATCTGAACAATGAAAAAAGTCATTGATTGAATATTTATAATTGTAAACATTGACATATTGGTTTACTCAACTCTTGCATTGTAAGGGGAATAGCTCTAGTTTATATATAACTCAATAACTTAGCAACATGGGATCACAATTGCCAAAGAAAGAATACAAATCCCCAAAAGAACACAAATCCCCAAAGAAAAATAAATGTTTTTTGAATTTTTCAAAATTTTCAAAAAATATATACAAATGGGCTCCTCACCCTCACATCAAGACTTTGCTCATCCTCGAGCAAAACAAACTAAACAAACTAAAAAGAAATGGAAAATAAGTAAGAAAATCTTAACTCACCTTCATAGGAAACATGATTGCATTTAGCGCATACAACAAGCCCTTTAAACGCCTCTGTTTTCCCGAGTGGACGAGTGAGGTCTTGTGAGGGTTTTCAAGTGAAATACCCACAAAAAACTTTTCAAAACAAAGGAAAATATTTTTGGTTTTTTCAAAACATGAACATATATACAAGTAATGGGGAAATTATGTACAAAACTTAGGCAATTGCATCACTCCAGTAACTAAATCATCAAATTATATGCAAATGGAATGTACATTTAGAAGATAATCTAAGTCACAAGATGCATTCTGACTTTCATTCTTCACCCCACACATAATATGCAGTGATATTTATACCTTGGTGCAAGTGTAAATGAGTATCAATCTTTATGAATTGCGTTGCTAACAAGGACATGATCCCTATTTCATTGCCTAATTACCTTTTGCTCCATTTTTTTCATTTTTTGCTTTTTTTTCAACAATAATAATACCCACTTGACATGCATATATTGGGTTCTCCCTTAAAAGGAATTTTATTAGAATGTGCAAAGCACTTATTTCATAACCCAAACAGGCAAGTAATCAAGTAAAACAACACATATTCATGCCAATTAAGGATATGAAAAATGATAGTGACTTTGAGCATTGGTGTCCTCGTTTTTATTAACTTTTTAGACTTTTTTTTCCTTCTTTTTTTTTCAAAAGCTTAGAAGGCAACTTTGACAAACAAAAAGTTCACTTGCCAACTTAACGACAACACCTAAAGAATTGATGGGAAAGTACGCAAAGTAGGAACAAAATCACACCACATATGAGGTGGGATATATGAAAATTAAATCAACATCCTCAACTATACATCTCCTCATGCAAACTTTATCGACATATAACTAAATAACATAGCAATGTGGGATCAATCACCAAAGAAATAACACAAATCCCCAAAGAAATTTTTTAGTTTTTCAAGATTTTCAAAAAATATATACAGATGAGCACCTCACCCCACACCCAGACATTGCTCATCCTCGAGAAAGACAAACTAAACTAGCTAAAAAGAAATGAAAAATAAGTATGAAAATCCTAACTCACTTTCATAAGAATCACGGTTGCATTTAGTGTATGCAACAAGCTCTTTAAACCCCTTAGTTTCCCGAGTGGACGAGTGAGGCCTTGCGAGAGTTTTCAAGTGAAATACCCACAAAATTTTTTTCAAAACAAAGTAAAATCTTTATGGTTTTTTCATAACATGAGCATATATACAAGTAATGGAGAAATTACGTACGAAAATCAGGCAATTGTACAACCCTAGCAACCAAATCATCGAATTACATGCAAATAGAATATAC
This sequence comes from Selenicereus undatus, assembly GCA_017589665.1. Taxonomy (NCBI): domain Eukaryota; kingdom Viridiplantae; phylum Streptophyta; class Magnoliopsida; order Caryophyllales; family Cactaceae; genus Selenicereus; species Selenicereus undatus. Next base: position 101,630,139 of record JACYFF010031957.1, on the reverse strand, counting down.
ATTCAGAAAATAGTCTAAGTCACAAGATGCACTCTGACTTTCATTTCTCACCTCACACATAATATGCAATGATATGTACACCTTGGTGCATGTGTAAATGGCTACCAATCTTTATGAATTAGGTTACTAACACTAACACGATCCCTATTTTGTTGCCTAATTACCTTTTGCTGCATGTTTTCCATTTCTTTCTTTTTTTCAAGAAGAATAATGACCATTTGACTCACAAATATTCATGTCTTCCCTAAAAAGGGGTTTTATTAGAATGTGCAAAGCAATTATTTCATTACCCAAGCAAATGTATAATCAAGTAAAATAGCACATATTCAAGCCAATTAAGGATATGAAAAATGATAGTGGCTTTGAACTTTAGTGCCCTGGTTTTTATTCACATTTTAGACCTTTTTTTCCTTCGTTTTTTTTTCGAGAGCGTAGACGGAAACTTCGACAAACAAAGAGTTCACTCGCCAACTTAACAACAATCCCTAAAGAATTGATGGCAAAGTAAGCAAGGTAGGCACGAAATCACACCACATATGAGATGGGGCTATTATAAAAAATCGAATCTACATCCTCAACTATACATATCCTCATGCAAACTTTATCTACATATAACTTAATAACTTAGCAACATGGGATCACAATTGCCGAAGACAGAACACAAGTCCCCAAAGAAAGAACACAAATCCCCAAAGAAAAATATTTTTTTTTGAATTTTTCAAAAATTTTAAAAAATATATTCAAATGGGCACCTCACCCCCACGCCAAGACTTTGTTCGTCCTCGAACAAAACAAACTAAACTAACAAAAAATAAATCAAAAATAATTAAAAGAAAATCCTATTTCACTTTCAAGGGAATCACATTTGCATTTAGTATATCCAACAAGCTTTTTAAACCTCTCAATTTCCCGAGTGGGTGAGTGAGGTCTTGTGAGAGTTTTCAAGTGAAATATAGACAAAAATCTTTTCAAAACAAAGGAAAATCAGTTTGGTTTTCTTTTTTTTTCAAAACATGAACATATACAAGTAATGTGGAAATTATGTACGTAACTTAGGCAATTGCATCACTCAAGTAACCACATCATCAAATTATATACAAATACAATTTAAATTCAAAAGATAATCTAAGTCACAAAATGCATTTTGACTTTCATTTTTCACCTGCCACATAATATGCAATGATGTGTGGACCATGGTGCGTGTGTAAATGAGTATCAATCTTTATGAATCAAGTTGCTAACACTGACACGATTCCTGTTTCGTTGCCTAATTACGTTTTGCTCCATTTTTTCATTTTTTCCTTTTTTTCAACAAGAATAATGCTCACTTGATTTACAAATATTCGGGTCTTTCCTAAAAAAGGGGTTTGAGTAGAATGTGCAAAGCACTTATTTCATTACCCAAACAGATGTGTAATCAAGTAAAACAACACATATTCTAGCCAATTAAGGATATGAAAAATGATAGGGGCTTTGAACATTGGTGCCCTGGCTTTAATTCACTTTTTAGACTTTTTTTCTTTTTTTTTTAAGAGCTTAGAAGGTAACTTCAACAAAGAAAAAGTTCATATGCCAACTTAACAACAAGACCTAAAGAATTGATAGGAAAGTGAGCAAGGCAGGCACAAAATCACAGCACATATGAGATGAGGTTATTATAAGAAATCGAATCAACGTCCTCAACTAGACATCTCCTCATGCAAACTTTATTTACATGTAACTTAATAACTTAGCAACATGGGATCACAGTTGGCGAAGAAAGGACACAAATTCCTAAAGAATGAACATAAATCCCCAAAGAAAAATAATTTTTTTTTTAATTTTTCAAAATTTTTAAAAAATGTATACAAATGGGCACCTCATCCCCACACCAAGACTTTGCTTGTCCTCGAGCAAAAAAAACTAAAAAGAAATGCAAAATAAGTAAAAGAAAATCCTAACTCAAGTTCATAGAATCACGGTTGCATTTAGCGTATGCAACAAGCCCTTTAAGCCCCTCAGTTTCCTGAGTGGTCGAGTGAGGTCGAGTGAGGGTTTTCAAGTGAAATACACACAAAAATCTTTTTGAAACAAAGCAAAATCTTTTTGGTTTTTTTTAAAAACATGAATATATATACAAGTAATGGTGGAATTACATACGCAACTTATGCATTTGCATCATCCTAGTAACCAAATCATCAAATTATATACAAATATAATGTACATTCAGATCTGATATGTAGACGTTCTAGAAGATAATCCAGGTTACAAGATGCATTCTGGCTTTTACTTTTCACCTGCCACATAATATGCAATGATATGTAGGCCTTGGTGCATCTGTAAATGAGTAACAATCTTTATGAATCAAGTTGCTAGAACTAACACCATTCCTATTTCGTTGCCTAATTACCTTTGCTCCATTTTTTCCGTTTTTTCCTTTTTTTTCAACAACAACAATATCCACTTGACTTACAAGTATTCGGGTCTTCCCTAAAAAAGGGTTTTAGTAGAATGTGCAAAACACTTATTTCATTACTCAAACAGATGTGTAATTAAGTGAAACAATGCATGTTCAAGCCAATTAAGGATATGAAAAATGATAATGGCTTTGAACATTGGTGCCCTGGTTTTTATTCACTTTTTAGACTTTTTTCCTTCTTTTTTTTTTCAAGAGCTTAGAAGGCAACTTCGTTAAACAAAAAGTTAACATGCCAACTTAATAACAAGACCTAAAGAATTTATGGGAAAGTGAGCAAGGTAGGCACAAAATCACACCACATATATAACTCAATAGCTTAGTAACATGGGATCACAATTGCCAAAGAAAGAACACAAATCCCCAAAGAAAGAATACAAATCCCTAAACAAAAATATTTTTTTTTGAATTTTTAAAACTTTTTAAAAAATATCTACAAATGGGCACCTCACCCCCACACTAAGACTTTGCTCGTCCTCGAGCAAAAAAAAAAACTAAACTAACTAAAAAGAAATGGGAAATAAGTAAGAAAATCCTAACTCACTTTCATAGGAATCACGGTTGCATTTAGCGTAAGCAACAAACCCTTTAAACCCCTTAGTTTCCCGAGTGGCGAGTGAGAACTCGTGAGGGTTTTCAAGCGAAATACCCACAAAAATCTTTTCAAAACATAAGAAAATCTGTTTGGTTTTTTTCAAAACATAAACATATATACAAGTAATGAGGAAATTATGTACAAAACTTAGGTAATTACGTCACCCTAGTAACCAAATCATCAAATTATATACAAATAGAATGTACATTCAGAAGATAATCTAAGTTAGAAGATGCATTCGGACTTTCATTTTTCACCCCACAACAAGACCTACAGAATTGATGGGAAAGTAAGCAAGGTATGCACAAAATCACACCACACATGAGATGGGGTTATTATGAAAAATTGAATCTACATCCTCAACTAGACATCTCCTCATGCAAACTCTATCGACATATAAGTTAATAACTTAGCAACATGGGATCACAATTGCCAAACAAAGAACATAAACATAAATCCCCAAAGAAAAATAATTTTTTTGAATTTTTCAAAATCTTCAAAAAATATATATAAATGGGCACCTCACCCCACACCAAAACTCCACAATGTCCTTATTATGGGAACTAAAGCGCCAAAAAGCAAGCACATAAGCTATGCAACCATAAAACCAATACAAACCACAAGTATATGCAAACTGACCCCACTAACACATACAAAAGAAAACAAAAACAAAAACCAAATAAAAAACAAAACAAACACATAATAACCAAAAAAAAAAGAAGAAAACACTAACACATATTTACAGAAGAAAACAAAAACAAAAGAGAAGAAAAGCAAAACACAAAACATACCACTTAAATAGATAAAATGACCAAGGGTGCTCATAGCCATCTCAGGTCAACAAATCCCAGATTTCTCCTCAAAATTGATCACCCATAGAAAACCATAATCCTAGGTACCCACAACTATGTACAAAAAAAAAAGAAAGGAAAGAAAAAGGATAAGAAAGAAGAGTTAGAATGATCATACTTGGTTGAGTACAAAATGTATCCAAATTACGCCTCACTGAGGTGATTCTACATAAGACTTAAGGACCATTAGCCCCTCCTCTACATATCAAAATCAAGGGCACCCACTCAGATATCATCAAAGCACGAAGAAGCTTATCAAATGTCTGAGCACACAACTTAGAAGCATGTAAATAAGACAACAACACCACTGTATCAATGATATTCAGTGCTCTCTTGAACTTATCAAAAACCTTAGAAAAATCAAAAGAGTAATTAAAGAAAGTGGTCCACATGATTTTTCTTGGCAAGTTCACGAAGTATGCATGAAAAGGGTCAAGGGAGGGATTGTAGCCTCCAAAGGTACCTAGTGACCAAATAACATCAAGCATATATATGAAAAACGTTCTTGACATGGTCCAAATCCAAACTAAGGTTAGACATCACATGATAGTCCATGGGCCTAGAAGAATGATGCTCGGGGGGAAGGAGAGGGTGATGAACAAGTAAGGGAATTTAAGATCAAGTCAAGAGGGTTGAGGGACATATATTCAACAAGCTCAAGACAAGGAGGAGAAACCTCATGAACAACCATCCCATATGACTCCCCTAATAGGGTCTCCTCAACTATACACTCCTCCTTATCATCATTACAATAATTCCATTCATCATACTCACGATCATACACACTAGCATCACTTTCAAATTCCTCACTGTGCTCTAACTCCCCTAAGGAAGCTAAAGGAGTAACGGAGTTAGGGATAATCGGTACATCCTCGAGGATGTCCATAGAAATGCTAGTGCCATGGGGAGAAGCATATGCAAAAGAAGGTGAAGATATGTCACCATCTCCTTCAAAGTCACACAAAGGGGAATCAGCATGAAATTCAGGACTCAAAGGTATATGACTTGAAATCACCTAATGAACAGCCGTCAGGTGAGGAAGGTCTTGCCCTAAGGTAGGTTTCATGCAAGACAGGTATAATGCTCTCCACATGACTATTAACCAACTTAGAGAATTGGTCTATGAGTGTGATTGTCATATTCTCCATGGACTCTCTATAGTTTTCAGTTCTTACTCAAGTTGCTCAAGTCTAAAGTCCATAAAAATAACATGAGGAAAAGAGTTGGTATCATGATCGAATGATTGACAAAAGTCACGAAGAGGGGGAGCATATTCAAAGGATTGAGGGGAAGGGGTATAAGATTGCACAAGTTGTTTCTCATATTATGATCTTGCATGAAAAGCACATGGATCGGGGAAAGACATCCCAGAGGCACAACTAACTTGCTCAACCTTATAAGTATCACCAACCAACCATTCAGGCATATCATAAGATTCATCCACGTTTTTAGATTAAAAACCCCAATACTCCAAAAGATAACGGGTTTCACAATTCACACCGTCATTAAAAGCACATAATATTTCCCAATTCCCATATGAATAACCATAATGAGTACGTTGAGCAAGATAAGCATTTAAACGATCCCAATAACAGTGAAACAATTTTATAGGGTAAAATAGAAAATTATCATTTGTTTTATTTTTTTTTCAAAATTTTTAATTTTTTAGGGATTTTTTGTTTTTTTGTAAACATGAATGGATAATCTAACACACAAACATCACTACGACAAACACAAAAAGGCTAAGAAAAACACAAAGTAACTTAATTTGACGCCGCCATCCCCAACAACTGCGCCAATTCGTTGATAGTATTTTTAGGTGAGTAGGTGGAACAATTTGTTGTCATCTGAGACGATGTGGAAATCAAGCCACTGATTATTTTTGACCCCAAGTCTAACCTTGGAAAAGTGATAAATGTCACTAAGCATAATTAACTAAACTAATTACTTACTAATTCTAATTTCTAATCTAGACATAATTGATTAAACTAAACCGAAACGAAGCATAGTTAACAAAATCAATCCCAAACACCACATTAACTAATAATAACTAGCAAAACATCTAATTAACTAAGAAAGCACTAAATTTATTATTTAAAAGAAGAGAGAGAAAGGCGAGTACCTTAAAAGCTTGAAAATCCCACTATAGAGGTTGGCCTTCAATGGTGGAGCAAAGGGATGATGATTGGAGGTGAATTCTCCACTTATTCTCACTAATCTGACTCAATTACTGCTAATCTAACCTATTGAGAGCTAAAAACTCAAACTTATGAAAATGGGTTTTCAAACCCTAAGATGAAGGAGAGAGAAAGAGCTTGAAATTTACATTGTTAAAGAAAGAGAATGAGATTAAGAGTAGAAAAGAGAATATAAAGATGATTAGGAAAGGAAGGCAGTAATTTCAATCCATGAACAAACCAAAAGCATGTAAATTTGGGCACTAAAATAGTAAATCAAACCCAACAAAGTAAGGACTTGAATGAAAATGAAGATTAAAGAGAAAGAAAAAAAGCTAATTGCATCAAAACTTCATTACTCTTGAAATGTGGCTACAAAATGAAACTGAATCTATAGTAATCTCTCCTCAACCCTAGTCAAACCCTATTTCTGAAACCTAAAAATTAGTTACTTACACAAATGGGGGAAGGGACTTTAAATAGATCCTGATGTAGCAGGATTGGCACGGTTGTGTTAAGTGCACGGGCAAACTGTGCCAAACCTCTAGAAGCCAACAACAGAAGCAGGGCAGGGGCAGGGGCAGGGGCACCCCTTGTAAACCCTCGACCCCCTTCTTCTTCCTTGTTTTCCTAATAATTTTTGCGCTTCTTGTCTTGAGTTCACTCCATGGTTATCCCGGGTTATCCTCCAAAGTTTTCCGGATTAGCATGCCTAACTTTTGGCATGTTTTGCACGAATTGTCCGCCATTTGTGTTATTACCTATAAAACCAACAAAACACAAATAACAAACCTAATTTACCAATTATTTGAGCTAACTCTAGGTAGAATAAGGTGTAAAAATTCATGCAAATTGGGCTCGGATAAAGACGAAGGAAAGGTATCCTTAGGAGATGAAGGATTCACTGTATCAACAAAATCTTTCTCCTTAGGTTTTTCTTGATCAAAAGACGGGTTAAAAGGAAGTTGATCATTAGAAGAATCACTAGGAACACCATCAGTAGTATCTTTGATATACTAGGTGAACTAGTTTCCACATATGAGGAAGGGGAAGAAGATAAATTTTGGAAGAAAGTGTGGAAGTATCTGCAGGCTTCTTTCGTATTTCCCACTTGACTATTAATCTCTAGACATGATCTAAGAAATATA